>LM523163.1:671212-883664 GCA_000941615.1 Parastrongyloides trichosuri
ATAAAATGTGATTTGTAAGTTGTAAAGAACATCAAAATATTTATGTATGATTGAAGTACATTTCAAGTATTCTACATCAATTTTCAATTATTTCTTTTATATATTTTTTTAAAATAAATCATGCTATTTAATATGTTATAAAGTGTTATTGTATTAGAATGAAGTAGTTGATAACTAATTATAAGATTGTTAAAGTATTGATAAAAAAAAAATATTCAAAATTTTTAAAAATAAATTAGAATATTCCTAATGAGAAATGCTTCAATTTAAGGTTGAATAAATTTAATTCACTATCTTTTAAAAGGATACAACATACTTATGAACAATTTCAATAACTTTAAAGCAATTTTTCAAGCTATACACATTAATTGCTTCTTAAACAATTATAAGTTCAATGTTATTTTAGTGACATTATAAACTAGTAAAACAGCATTTAATTATAAACGCTTTTAATAATATTTTTAAAAACTACAAAAACTTGCTATATAATAGATAAACTATCGCTAGATATAAAATATGATAATAAGATATTAAAATAATTTTAAAATTTTAATAATTTTCTAATAATTATTTTTGTTTCTTTCGATAAACACAATAAATTATTTTAATAATAGTCTATATTCTATATAAATAAATGATAAAAAAATTTGAAATTAATTCTATTTTAAAAATATATACAAAACAATATTTATTTTATTTACCTGTAATACTGTTGTGGCAAAGTCAAATGAACTTCTATTATCAATTGCTTTAGAGCGTCTTCTATTATTCTTTGAGGTTCCTGATTGCGGAATTGCATTGCCTACTCCTAAAGATACGGAACTTCTTTCTAAAATATAATATAAACATTAATTAAAGATTTTACTATTATATAAATTTTATTTTTTCCAAATGTTTATAATGACATACCAAGCTCATTTGAAGTGCATAATGAATATGATCGTTTTTTATCAATTTCACTAAATTCATTTTCACTTTCTTCAGAATTTTCCGAGAAAATAGTGAAAAAATCACTATCTGGGTGTTTTTTATGATAATTTTTTGAACCTGTCACAGGTTGAGAACATTGTCTTTGAACAGAACTTTTTTTCTCATTATCATATAAACTCTTATTTGGTGTATTAACAGTACTACTACTACTACTTTCACTAAAAATTGGATGTCCAAGAATTTTTTCTTGTTGTTTCTTTGAAAAAGAAGATTTAAAGATAGATTGCCTTCTTTGACGAGTTATTAGCGCAGGCCTTATCATTAGGGATCAAAATATAATATAATAATTGTATAAGAATGAAAAGATTTTTCAATATAAGCAAGGAATGGGTAAGACAAATTTTCATTATTCAAACAATTGAAATAAATATATATACAAAAGATAAAGTGTTTATTTTATAAACATTAATATATAAATGAAATGTCATTTTAAGTCTTATGTATGTTTTATTTTATATATCAAAAGATATAATAACTCTAATATTAATCTAAAAAAGATATTTTTGTAATCAAGATGTTAAATAAAGAAGATATATTAAATCTTTAAAATTTTTGTTTGAAAACAACAAATTTTTTCATTATAATATAAAAAAAAAACTTACTTGATACAATTGAATGTTTCTTTTTACTATTCTTTTTCAAATTTCCTACTCTTTCATTTTCACCAGTTTCTGTATGACGTTTGACTGAAAAATATTTATTCATTATAAATTAATTTTATAGTACCTCCGGAAGTATTTGCTGGTTTTGTGTGAAATCCATGTACATGAGCCATTGATTGCCTTCTTTTGGCAAATGCTGCAGTCCGTGCAACCACCATTTTTTATATCTTTTTTTTTTGTAAAATAAATATAAACTTATGATAAAAATAAAAAAATACTAATATTATAATTTAAATTTAGCAATTATTCATGATATCACGATCTGTTTCTCTAAAAAAAAAAATACTTATAGATAATATTAGCTATTTTAATTGAAAATCTAATTAAAATTATTTTTGTGTATCCTTCATGACATGAAAATGATAAATTAAAACATCTAAATTCTTTTATCATTTTAAGATTACATATTCTTTGGATTGAAGGAAGTATATAATTATAAAGACATAGATAAATGTATATAAAAAAAAGTTATTTTTTCTCTAAATAAAGTTTTATCAAAATACAATTAATACTATATTTTTTTTTAGAAAATCTTTCTAGCTATATCTAGATAAATGGTAGTAAATAAATCTTCTTGTGAAAATTAATCCAAATTATTATAATATTAATAATAAAAAAAGGAACAAAATAAATGAAAAATATTTTTTTTCTATCCAATTTTTTATCAAATATTCACGACACACTATATGTAATATAGTTCTTTGATCCTTTCAACAATATCTATTAGTTTAATTAAAAAATGAACTTAAACATATTATATTGTTATGGTAACTGTAATCAAAAATAAACATAAAAACTTCTAAATATATACTTAAAATTGTCAAAATTAAATGTATTTCAAAGAAAAATATATTAGATGTAAATGAAACTTTTAGTGATGTATAAAGCATAATAAAATAAGTTTTGTGAAATGATAGTTACTTAAATAGAAATGATATGGTTTATAAATAAAATTAAAGTTAATTTAATTTTAAGATGCTTCAAGAAGTTTTTATTAAGTATTATGATGTTGTTTTAGGAAATTTTTTCAACCTTTTTCCTTACTTTGTTGATAAAGAGGGTCTCCAATTTTAAAAAAGAATTTTAAAAATCTTTTCTTGATGATGGCATGACATTAGTAATACACACGTCAACAATAATTTTTAATGGAAAATGATACAAGTGTTGTTCTTTACATGGAAAGATTTTACTGTTAACGATAGATAAAGTAAATATAATTTTAAATAAAAAGGTAAAGTTAATGAGAAAATGGAGGAAATTATAAATAAATAATAATAGGATGAAAGACCCGATTATTTAATATTTTTTAAGATAAATACAAAAATGTATAGTGTAATGCCTATTAAATAAGTAATAGTTTGATATCAGTTAATTATTTTTAAGAAATATGTATGAAAATGGTAATAGAATTTTTTTTCATTTTTACAAAGATGATGTTGAATTGTATCTAAGTAAAAATGTATGAAAATGGCATTTAAAATGTTATTTTAATATTAAAACTAAATAATCATCTGTTCATAAGTCTATAATAATTGTATGAACTTGGTATATTTCTATTACATGAATCATATTAATTTAAAAATAATATATGTGATAAAAATAGTATATTTACTGCAAATTATTTTATTGGAGAAAAAAATTTAATAGCTACTTTTAAAGTTAAATAAAATATAACAATATAATATAATCTTCATCTTTTTTGTAGGGTATTAATTTGACGGAACAATGTTATTATCTAAGCTAATGTAAATTTATTTTAAGTAAATAAATATAACATTATAAAAATAAAAAAATGTACATGTTCTTAAACAAAATTTGTTAAAAAATGTAATTATATGTTTCATTTTAAAAATACTTAAATATATGTTTTTTAATTATAATAATCTATTTGTAAAAAAAAANAAAAAAAAAGCTTTATCATAAAATGGTATAATAATTTTTATTCTCTACAAAAAAAAATATATATATATATACTACCTCAACAATATATAATTACATTTTTGATATATTTAAAATAAAAAGTTATCTCTTTGGAACATGAAGAAAATAATTAAAACTTATCATTATACATATATCGATAGTCATTATATGAGATACATAATAATTATTTATTTAAAAGTACTTTTCACAATTAAAAAATAAAATAAAAAACAAAGTTCGTGTGATAAAAATTTTTTCCTTCAATATTATATGTATGATAAATGAATGTATGAATGTAGCATTAAGTTTCATATTCTTTTGATTCAAAGTCAAGGTGTTTTACTTTCTATCTTTATTTAAGTTTAATTTTAATATTTGTGGCTTAATGTTTCTTTCTAAAATATTCTTATTTTATGATTCGGAAGGAAATTAATTTTAAATGTTATATGAATGTCTATTTTATTTGTATAAATATTTAAATAAATAAATGAAATACGATAATCATCTAGTTAGATCTTTGTTAATAATATAGCTTATTAATAACAATTTTTTTCAAACACAAGTAATCAGTTGTCTTTGTACAGTATTTAAAATATTACAGTATTTAAAGTAAAATTATTAATATATTAAAAAATATTTTAATGAATAATGTTTTAGTACAAGTAAATTTGATAAAAAAAATCATATATATTACAAGTAAATATTTATATTTTTATTTTAAAAAATATTTCGTAAACACTTAACTGTTATAATCCTATTTATTCTAAAGTATATTTTTACTAATTTATGTAAAACTTTATATATTTGTCAATTTTTTTGCCTTTAATTTGAAAAACAAAGATCTTGTACATATAAGATAATAGGATTAAATATATATTAGTTGATAATTCTTTATTGTAAATATATACATATCTAGCACATCATCATAATATTTTTTTACATCATTTTTATACAAAATAGATATAAATATTTATGTCATTTTTTATGCCGTAAGTATGGTTGCATCCTTTTTTTATATAAAATATTTTATAAAAAAGAATCACTTTAAATTAATATATTTTGGTAATTATTTTTAATAATAATATTTTTTAAGAAAAATAACTTTAAATAAACTATTTTTATATATATATATATTTCATAATGATGGTAAGCCACATTCTTTCAAAATATCATTAGGTAAATATTTTGATATTTTCTTATAGATTTTTGTAAAGCTGCAATAATTTTCAAATTCACATTCTGGAATATATTTACTAACCTTCGTAATAGGTTCTGTTGAGTTTTTGGAGTATAATACTAATATATCATAATCATTATTTACCAAATTATGATGTAATTCAAAAATTATCATAGCTCCAGTATCTATATAATTATGTCCAATAATTTTTTGCTTTATACCTAAAGCTAACAAGATAGGATGAACAAAATTATCATGTGCAGAGTATCCATAAAATTTTGCCTCAAATTCATTATTAGATTTTTTTTTGGATTTTATTTTATGAGAAAATAAATCAAAAATATTCTTTAAAACAATACCACCTGAATATTTTATTAAATCTACATCTTCAGAATCACCCAATAATTCTTCTCCATACGAATGTAAATAATAATTATTAAAATACTCTTTAAACTTTTCAAAATATTCATAAGTAAAGTTTTCAGGAAAATCTAAATTCTCTTTTTCAATTATATTTAAATAATCAAATATACACGAGATTGTTGTTTGATCTTCCATCTTAGCTATATTTAATACTGCTCTAGATAAATCTTTATTTTCTTCTTTAAATTTTAAAAGGTTTTTAGACTGTTCTCTTATTCTTTTAAGATATTTAAACTTTTTACACACTGACAATTTCCAAATATATGGATAACCAAAGAAATCTGTATAAACGGCAATAGGTGTATAATTTATTGGCCATTCAGAATTTGAAGGATAAAAACTTGATGGTCCTTTTAAAAATGCTGATAATAATATATTTGCACTTTCAATTGTTCTTGTATAATTTGTACTCCTTATAAATATCTTGAAAAAAAATAATAATAATTTTATTAATACAAAAAAACTTACTTCATTTGGATTTGTTTCAAAACTTAAAAATTTGTTATTATAAATATATCTTTTCCTAAGCTTAATACCTTGCCTTATCATGTCCATTTGACCAGTATGAATCAAGTTTTCAAGTGGCCTCTTCCAATAACATTCCTCATATTTAGTTCCATTTATTAATATACATGGTGATCGTGTTCCATGCCTCCAAACAGATGCAACAAGTAATAGTTTTCTTTTTTCATTTGAAAAAACAAACGAAATATAGCATAAAATTAAAGAAATAAAAAGTTTTCTCCTAATCATTATATATCAAATAAAATGATTAAATTTATAGCTTTATTTTCATCTAATACTTATTGACTAGTATCAACAAAGCACTTGACGAATTTTGTTTTTAAATTTCATCAAATCGTTTACATTATAGACATAATATTTGATAATGAATGATATTTTAACATAATTTCAAGTTTGCTTATATTATTACGTACTTATTAAAATGTAATTAAAACGTCTAAAAGATACTTTTTATAATTGATTAACTTACCTTAAGTTTATATTTTAATGATGATTGATAAAACAAAAATTGATAAACGATTAGCATAAATTGGGTAATAAAATTTTTATTAATGTATGCATTAAGAGTTCATATAAATATTAGCAATTATATAGTTATAGGTTATTTTACTATATACATATAAAATTATTTTTTCTTTTTTGGTAAATCAGGTATATTTTTGGTGTTATTTGAAAAGTCTTTGAAATAACTACATTTAGATTTTAATAATTCAACAAAAGAATTGACGGAAAAACTGCTTTTAGTTTGAATTTTTAAAAAATTTTCAAAATACTTTGAATATTCTTCTTCTGTTACATATTTTTTATTTATCATCACTTGCAATACTTTATCAGCCATCTCATTTGTTAACCTGACTGACCCTCCAATATTTGAAAACAATTTTGCTAATTGATCAGAATCAGAGTTAACAACATTTGTTGTTTTAACCAATTTATCATTCTTCTTTTTTTCTTCACATTTATTTAAAGGAGGAACAAAATTATCAGATGGAATTTCAGAAAATAATCTTGCTTCATCGTTATTTATCTTCTTTTTTTGACTTTCTTTTTTCAAGTTATCCAAACCAGAACTAGATTTGTTTTCTTTCTTTAATTTTGCATTACCAACACTTGGTTTGTTTCCCTTTTTAGGCGTGTCAACTTTTTTGTTTGGTATTCCATTATCTCTCAAGCTAAAAGAAAGTGCACGTTGATTAGATATTATATTTGATTTTTCAACTGATCCTTTACTACCTTTTACTACTTTAGGAGACTTACTTGTTTCTTGTGTATTATCTATCTTTGAAGTTTTCTCTTTTGGTATTTCAACAATTTTGGGTTTATTATTATCTAAAACTTTAGGTTCCCTCTTTTCTGTTGTTTCTTTCTTTTCTGTTATTTTTTTTATTTCTGGTTCTTTTTTAATTGATCCTTCATTTGTATTAATTATATTTTCTTTTGATTCAATAGGTACTGCTTTTTTAATTAGAGGTGACTTTACTTTGTCAATAATACAACTCTTAACTTCGTTCGCTTCCTCTTTTTTCGACGTGTTTTCATTAATTGGTGATAAAATTAGTTTACTTCCTTCATTAGGTACATCTTTTCCAACTTCATCTTTAGATCCTGTATGATTTACAAAATCATCAGTTTTACTATCATATCTACAACTATCCATTTTGCCCCTTTTACAATTAGTAAAGTTCATAACAGAAAATTTTGATGATCGGCGATAGATTTTGTGGACATCATCCCAGGTTTCATCACAATTAATAGCTGCATAATTATCTAGTTTTTCATCATGTAAATTTTGTTGTGGCATAGACATTCTCCTTTTCATAATGTTAAATTGTTCCAGAATCTTGTATGGGTCATTCCTTTTATTTTCCTCAAAGAAAATTCTATAAGATGCACTTAAATTATCTAATGTATCAATTAATGGTTTTCTAAGTTTATTTGCATCTCTTTGTACTTCTTCTATACTTCTTTCACAAATGGCCTGTCTTTTCATATGTTTTGTTAATTTATTACCAATTGTATTCATAGATATCTCAGCACTATTCATATCAACATTGTCGACATTTTTTGTTGGAGTCATTTCATTAAATTTTTCTTTGTCTAAGAGTAATTTAGCATCCTTTGTCATATTGTTAAATTATAAGATTAATTAAACCAATCTTTGAATAAATGATAAGAAATTTTAATTTAAAATGTCAATTTTTAAATTTTTGTAATATCACAAATTTTGTAAAAACAAAAATTAATTATAACAAGCTACATACTATAAATTTTTATAACAAGTTAATTTAACTAGGTAATATCGGACCTAATGAATGATCTAATCCTAATACTTTTCCTTTCTCAATATTTAAAATTGTTTCTTTATCCGGGAAAGTATAAGAAAATTTTGGTGTTTTGCCATATATCCATTCCCAACTTTGGAGAAGTTTCAAATCATTTTCATCAATTTCATCATCACGATTGGGATTAATTTCATAAACATTTAAATTTCCAATATTAGTTTTATACAAACCATTTATAAGTGTATTTTTAACATCATTTACATTAATATCTTCTACTTCCTGCTTGAGGAAGCCAACAGCTTTAGCCGGAACACTACGTGTTGCGTTTGTTTGAATTAAATGTATCCATGGACTTTTTAATGCTTCTTTTAATATGCTTAAATTAACATCAACAAGTAAAGTTAAGTGATGATAAGCTCTACCTTTTGAAATTCTTGCAGCTGTCCCGGATATTTTTCTTTCACCAGGCATCAATATCATATCATCTCTACTATTCGGGACAATATTTGTTCCATATTTTTTATTTAAAATTTCACTTAACATTGACAAGTTCTTTGGTCTGCAATGACGTGAATGTTCAGTTAATATAGAAATATTTAAATTCCCCAAGTCATGATATACTGTTCCACCTCCACTGTGTCTTCTTGCAATTGAAATGTTATTTTCTAAAACATAAGGAATATTTATTTCAACCCACGGATTCTGGTGCCTTCCAATTACAACAGAAGGTTCATTTGACCACATGAATATAGCATTTCCTTTGTTTAAATCATGATTTCTAAAAATGTACTTTTAATTTATATTTTCTAACCATACCTAAATAATTGTTCTTCAAATGCTAAATTTCTATAGATACATTGACTTTTTGAAATAAATAAATTTAATGCATTACTCCTAGAAATTGTGGAACATTTTAAAGCCATTCTCAGTAAAACGAATTACATTCAAGAAAAGTAAGCATTTTGGAATATCGTTTATCAGAAAATATATTTTTAATTTGTGATAATTTAAAATTATAAAATTTTGATAATAATTTAGAAAATTGAACTAATAAAAAATTTTAACAAACATATGTCAAAAATAATGTCATTTTAAAGGATATAAAAAGTTGAAAGAAAACATTCCATCGCGATCAAAATATAGTATATGTTTTAATACGTAACATTATCATCTACCTGCAATGCATCGACATTCCTTTCAACAAAATAATATATTATATTAATACAATTGTTATATCATTTGAAAGTTTTCATTGACATTTTTGGAAGACAATACTCTATCTTTTTATATCGTAAACATAAAGATTTTCTATCAAAGTAATACATATTTTAATCACGTTTAATGATAAGGAATATAGTGTATTTTATCTTTATACACTATAATAATATGTTTATTATTTTTAATTTTTTTAATTTATATTATTAAGTGATATTTAGTTTATATCATCTGATAAAAATATATTATTTTTATAAACTATACAAATATTTACTTTTTTCGGGATAATTTTTTTTATTCAATTTTTAGAAAACAAGTTATGGTATGGCGTATGGTAAAATTGACAACGGTGAAAGAATTAAAAAATGTAATTTATTCTTCTCGTTATGTTACTTCAAAAATTTATAATATTAATAACGTTGTACCAAACAAAGGTAAAAGCTAATACACATTAATATACTTATACTTTATTTAGAAGAAAATATAAAAGGAAATAATTTTAATTTAAAAGGTATCATCTCTACAAGTTTAGTTGGAGTTGGAATATATTTATTAACAAATGAGCATAGAAAAGCACATGCATTTGTTGGAAATAGACAAGATTTTGATTATAACCCTCCTACCAGGGATGATCTACCCACTTTTAAATTAAGTGAAGTTGAAAAACATAGTAAAGATGCTAAAAGAATTTGGGTTACTTTTAAAGATGGTGTTTATGATATAACTGATTTTGTAGAAAATCATCCTGGAGGAAATAAAATTTTATTAGCAGCAGGAAAAAGTATTGAACCATTTTGGGCTATTTATGCTCAACATAAAACATCAGCTGTTTTAGAAATATTAGAAGAGCATAGAATTGGAAGCATTGATAAGAATGATTTGGAAGAAATTAAACGAATAAGTAGAGAAGCTTCAAAGAATGATCCATACGGTAAGGACCCAGAGAGACATCCTGCCCTAATTGTAAATTCGTCAAAACCTTTTAATGCTGAAACTCCTCCGTCTTTGTTAATGGATAATTTTCTTACCCCAAATGAATTGTTTTTTGTTAGAAATCATATGCCCGTTCCAGAAATTGATGAAAATAAGCACATTCTTACCATTGATGGAGAAAATATAAGAAGAACTATATCATTAAAAGTTAAAGATTTAAAGAAGAGGTACAAAGAAGTATCAATAACTTCAGTTATACAATGCGCTGGTAATCGAAGAGCTGATATGAATAAGTATTCAAAAGTGCAAGGTCTAATGTGGGAAGGTACCGCTATCAGTAATGCTAAATGGAGTGGAGTAAGATTACGTGATGTACTAATAGATTGTGGTATAGACCCAAATGATGACACTATAAAACACGTTCATTTCGAAGGTGCTGATACTGATCCCACTGGTACACCATATGGAGCATCTATACCTTTTAAAAAAGCAATGAGTCCTGAATGTATAATAGCATATTCAATGAATGATAATCCAATTCCTGCTGATCATGGTTATCCATTAAGAGCAATAGTTCCTGGAAATGTTGGAGCAAGACAAGTTAAATGGTTACGAAAAATTACCTTATCCAAGGAGGAATCCCAATCTCATTGGCAACAAAAAGATTATAGAGCATTTTCTCCAAATGTTAAAATTGGAGATCAACTTGATTTTCAATCTGTACCAGCAATTCAAGAGTATCCTATTCAATCAGCTATTTGTGTTCCATCTCCAAATACTAAAATAAATAAAGAAGATGGTGAATTTGAAGTTTGTGGTTATGCATGGTCAGGTGGTGGTAAAGGTATTATTCGAGTAGAAGTATCAATTGATGATGGTAAAACATGGCAATCTGCTGATATGGAACAAGATCCAGATCAAACTGTTGATGAAATGTATGCATGGACACTATGGAAAACAACTATAAAAATTCCTGAAGATGTAAAAGATAACATAACGATAGTTTGCAAAGCAACAGATCGTCAATACAATACTCAACCTGAAACTGCGTCTGGTATATGGAATGTAAGGGGTCTATTGCACAATGCCTGGCATAGAGTAAATGTTAAATTAGAAGATTAATAAATGATTATGCATTTTTATTTCATTATCAAAAAAGATTAAATTTATACATTGGAAATAAATTCTTTTTTATTTGTCATTTTATATTATTATAAAATTTCCCTCCAAAAAGTAGTTATAAAGACTATTTTAAATATGTTAGATGATCACTTTTTTTTTTTTGGAAAAATGTTGTCTGTATATATAATTTATAATTTAAAACTTTGATTAATATTAAATTTATATATATTTAAAGCTTTTTTTATTATCAATCAAAAATATTCAATTATATTTTAAAATATAAAAGCTTATCATATTGAGCAGTCCCTCATCATACATATAATTTTTATTATAAAATTTATTGAAATTTCTAAAAGAAGATGGATGAAATATTAACTGGTTTATACATTAGTGGGGCAGAAATTGTAATATCAGGAAATGGAAGAAAAAAATTAGAAGAATTAAGTATCAAAAATATTATCACTATTTCGGCTATGCCTATTCCTGATAATAAAAAAGTTGATGGGATACAATATAATTTTATCTTTTGTATGGATCAAACTAATCAAGATATTTTAGGAGACAATTTTATCGATAATGCTGTTAATATGGTTGAAAAATGTTTAGATGAAGGAAGAGTACTGATTCATTGGTAAGATTATATTTAAAACATTATTATTTATATTTTATAGTGAACAAGGAGTTTCAAGAAGTGCAACATTATGTATTGCATATATAATGAGAAAATTTAAATTTTCTTTTACACGTGCATTTGAATTGGTAAAATCAAATCATCCGGAAGCATATCCAAATAGTGGGTTTGTGAAACAATTAAAAATATATGAGAATTTAAATTACAAGTCTGATGGAAGTAGTCTAAAAAATTGTGAAGAATATAAAATATGGTGTTCAAGCACAGGAAACATACCAAAATGTATTGAATTTAATGATACTCTTTCTGGTATTAGGGAAGAAAATGAAATTTTAAAATATAAATGCAGGAAGTGTCGAAATTTGTTATTTAATTCTAAAGAATTAATGTTTCATAAAATTGGTAATGGATCCCTTTATCAGATTAAAAATTGTGACATCAACAAAAAGGAAGAAAAATGTGAGTTTGGATATTTTTTGATGCCATTAAATTGGATGTCATTAAAAGAAATCTCTGGAAAAATTAACTGTCCCAAATGCAATGAAAAGATTGGACAATATAATTGGAGTGGTAAAGAATGTATTGGTGAATGGAACAAAAAATGCAATGGTTTTAGTAAGTTTTTATACATTAAATATATATATTTATATTTCTAAGTTACCCCATGGATTTATGTACAAAAAGGAAAAGTTGATGAAATTAGGCAAATTAACTTATCTTCTTTAAATATAAATAGCTCAGAAGTAAATTATTCAATACTACCTAAAATAATAATTTCTTGATATAAGTTTAGTCAGAAATATCATTTTTCTTGTTATTTTTCAAATTTATCTTATATAAATCTCTAATGAGTAATATTTGGAATGTTGTTTAAATTAACAATGTTAATTAGTTAGTATAAAAATAAGTTGGTTTCTTAAATCCAACTGTTAATTTGTTAGAGGAAGAAATAGAAAGTTTTAAAATATTAGAAGCAAAAATTTATAACATTCTTATTTGCTTAGAGTAACCTATAATGTATTCATTCAATAATAAGACAGAAAACCATAAAAATGAAACTTATCGTTTATTAAAAATAACCAAATATGGTGAAAATGATGAGATTATGGTTCTTGAATTTGATCATACTCTCTATATACCTTTTCTTCTTTTTATTTTTACTTTACCAATTATTGTTATTACCATCTTATGTTTTTTACGACAAAGAAATCGACGATTGGTATCAAGAGAAATAGAAAGAATAAACAATCGTCGCTTTTCTACGTAAGTTATTGTTATGTTTACGATTATATTTTTTGTTTTTCACAGAACCTCTGGTTTGTATAATGGAACAGTTTCTTCTACTCAAAATAATACTGTTGGTCGTTACCGTTCTACGAGGGAAAATGCAAAAACATTAAATGTTATTGATGGAAAAAACAGTTTGTCAATAGACAATTTGAACAAAACAATCTTAAAAATGAAGGATGTTAAAAAATCACCAGAGATAATCACAATTAAGGGAACAGTAGATTTGTAAGAATATTGATTCATATTTTTGAAGAATAATTTAAAAATATAAATTTTTATCCAATATAATTTAAATTTTTTTTATTAAAAATTTTTAAAAATATATAAAAACATTTTTATGATGATAAAAAAGTCTAAAAATCTAATCAATTACTGGATCTCTATATTAATATTGAAAATGAAAGATATTAAAAAGTATTATGACATTATATGCCACATAAGGCGATTATTTAAGATCAGAAAAATTAAAAGTACCAAATATAAATGTTTTGAATATGGCATGCACGAATTTGATTTATTTTCATTACACTTTTATGAGAAATTCTGGCATCAGAGAGATCGAAACTTTGTATTGTAAAATTATCTTTGGGTACAAAGTTATGATATGATATTGTGCCTCTCTATCCAGACGTTTCAGAAAGTAATGCTTTAACAGATTTCAACTGTTCACAAGCATCATCTCTAAATCTTGACACATTTGTGGAAATGCCTGTTTGAAGTTGAACTAATGTATATATGCTATTTAAAGCCATTTCAAGTTGTTTCTCTAATCTATCTACACGGTTATCCATTGTTGTAATAGTTTTTTCCAATTTACTAACAGATTCACAATGATTCCTATTCATATCACTAACATTTTGTTTTAAAATTTTTATCTCTCCTTGAATATTATTGAAATTTAAATTTTTTGAATCGAGAGAAAGTCCAAAAGCTGGAGAAGAACTGGCCGTTTTTGATACAGTTGTTAAAACATTTCCTGGATTATTGCTTTGATTCATTAAAAATGAACTTAATGCTGCAGCTGCAGCAGTAACAGTATTAACGGGATTATGAATAACCGGTGTTTCTATTTGTTCTAATTTAATTTCAGCAGATGATGATGGTGATGGGGATTGTTCTAATGGTAGTTCTTGTGATGCATTTGAATTTCTTGATGAACCTGGTGGTGGTGCCCCATGATTGACAGTCATATGAACCTGAAGAGAACTTTGTTTTCTAAAATGTTTACCACATTGAGGGCATTGTGTTTTAATATTATTTGAATTACTAACAACACTACTTCTAGATGGACTACTACAATTTGATACTCTTGTTTCAATTAATTTTTCCAATGTTAATGGGTTGCTAAAACTGGAACCCGCTGCTAATGAAGTTAAAGTATTCATAAAATCAGGAACATTATTTCCATTTCCAATATTATCAATTTTATCTTCACCACCGTTACTTTCAGCACTATTTGTAGGAGAATTTGAGTTAATTGCACCAGCATTAATTTCCAACCCTAATGACATTAAAAATTTATCACGCTCACCATCCATACTATCATCAAGATCATCATTACTATGAGCCCTCTTACGATTTTTCATTGATGCCAAAAAATGCCCTAAATTTTCTATTCCATCACTATGTTTATCTGACATTCCAAGACTTCCATTAGAAATGTTATTATTGTTACTATTAGTTGAATTGGGTGTTAAAACAATCATTGATTTTTCCAAAAAATCTATGGCAGCAGGATCTTTTACAGATTTTTTTCCTTTCTTTATTATAATATCATCTGTTCCAATGTAAGCATTCTGTTCTGCCTTGTGATGTTTCAGTATATGTTTTGTTAGGTTGCCTAAAAAAATGATTATATCAAATATTGTAAACAACAGATATTATATTTTAAGAAAAGATATTTTTTTACAATTTTTTTACTTTGTCAAAAGAGTGCATATTTCTTAGATAACATATATTATTTAATTCTCAAAAATAAAATGATATGCTTAAAGAAGGTGCTTAAAGTTATATAGTAATATTTTAAAAAACACGTATTAAATAGATAACAATTTTAAACCTTTCCCCATACAACAGCGAAAATATGTATACATATTTTTTAACTATGTACAGTTTTTTTTTAATTTTATATATATATCTAGAACGCTAAAACACGACATGCTTATTGCTAATACATTGAGAAGCACTTTCTATTCATGTTATTTTTTTTTTTTATTATTTTTCAATAAAAATTCATGGTTGAAAAGACTGTATAATTTGTTGTATAAACTAAAATTACTTTCTCAAGTGCATTCTTTTAAAAGAAAAAAGATTATTATGCAAGCTTTGGCACATTATTATGAGTAGAACGTTATCATAAAGTAGTCTAGTAAGTAGTTGGGGTCCAACCAAAAGGCATTAAGTACTATATATTTGTAAATAACATAATGTAATATACTATTATTGATATTCGCTTTAAAATTTCGATACTTATAAAAATTTTAATATCTTATCATTTTTATCAATTGAATATGAACTTACCCTTTAGTCTAGAAGATTTTCCACACCAACCACAAACATATGGTTTTAAATTAGAATGCACAGAGCGGTGTTCTGCTAAATTTGACCGAAAACGAAATGCCTTTGAGCATATTTCACAAAGAAATGACTTGTCTGTATTAGAAGCTACAATCGTGTCTGCTGTAGACATAATGAATAAGATAATGCAATGTTTTGTTAAATAAAATGGTACAAACTTATTTTGACACTGATTACTTCAATGATTGTGTATGTCTGAAAAGAAAGCCATAAGATTAAACGATGAGGAAATAACAAAAATTATAAGAAAAGAGACGAAACGATATTTTTTTGAATGTATAGTCTTGATTGCATCTAAGAATAAGGATTATAAAAATATTAAATAAGAAATAATACATCATCAAAAAGTAAGTAAAAAAATGATTCGAGTTACAAAAATATTCTTTTGAAAAAACAAAACATGTATCAAATTATAAATATATATATATATATATATGTTGGGTTATTTTATCTTTGACGGTTTATGAAACTGTTTACAGAGGAAAATAGATTAATTTGACTCAAATAGAATACTGTTTTGTGCAACTATCAAAATAAAATAATATATTTAACAATGACAGTTGTTTATCAAAAAAGATGTTAAATACGGTTTGTAAGTAGTGATTGAAGAAGAATATTTATGGTAAGATAACGGGCCAAATAAAAAAAAAATAGAAGTTTTCAATATAGGTTTTTGGGTGATATAGAAACTGGTAGTTAATGATAAGTAGAAAATATATATCAGAATTTAGTTGAAATAATGGCAACACCACTGTTCCCGAAATAAGAACAAATAGTGAATGATATCTATTGACGGCCAGATTCATTCTTATTGAGGAAGCAGTATTGTGTTGTAATATATTGAACGGAAGTGATGAGTTGATACGATATTGTTAATAAAATTTTTTGTCAATGCCGAAGTTAAATGGATATATTTATATAGGTAAGATTAATAGCTTCTACTTAATGATTAAAGTTAGTAACAAAATTTTTATTGTTACTAAGAGTTACTTATAATGTTGTACAGTATTATTACTATTTAAAATTGAACAAAAACTACGTCGTTTATTATAAATAATCTTTGGCAAAATAAAATCGTATTGATAACGCTCTATCTAGCATAAAGCTCACATTAGTTTGCAATCTACGTATACTATCATTTTAACAGTATTTGTATCAGCTTTCCTTGTTGTCGGGCTATTAGGATAGCTTCATTTCTAAAATATTATTTTCACTTTTGTCATATTGTTTGGTAACTTAGACCTATATATAAAAGTTTATTGGGAACTGCTCAAATATAACATGGCATGTAGATTCCTGTTAAACCCTACCGTGTTGTGATGATAAGGACAGTTTACATTAAAAGTTGCTGGCGGCACCAAAAACAGTATTGCAGCTAGCACATTATTAGCCAGTCGTTAGGTTACGCAGTTGCCCTAAAGTCTTCTTTTCCACAACTCTGTCATATATTGTATATAAAACAACTATTATTACAAATGGCAATTTTTCTAACGTTTACAAATGAGGTTTTGTCTGTAATATGGTGGTATAACAAAATCGTTTCTACAATTTGCGCAATATGTTTTATTTAGAGAATTATATTCAATCAACTTGTTTATTTTTAACATTTTCTTAAATCTGCCGTGACCAAAAAGAGATGGCAATTTAAAGAAATTTGCCATTTTGGTTAAAAAATATACCATACTACTAGTAAAGGAATATAAAGAAACGACGTTAATATAGACTTTTTAATTATTTAAATTTATAGAGACAAATAAGATAAATAAAAGCAGTTTTAAAGCTATGATTTAAAATTATTAGTTTATTACAATAATAAATGGAATAAAGTTTTTTTTTTTTTCATTTGATTTTGTCTAGTGTATATAATGTTATAGATTAAAAATAAGATAGTTTAGATTGAAATTAATTAAAGTAGAGTGATATTTATTTAGTTTGAGAATAGGAAGAATATTAATAATTTGTAATATATTTGAGATATATTTTACATTGGAAGAAATGAAAAGTTTGACAAATTTAAAAATATCTACTAATCTCTAATGCTAAAGTATATTATTAATAAAATGAAATATTGTCAAAAAAAATGTATAAGGTAAATTTTTATAGATAAAAATGACGTCGTTTTTTTCTTATAAAATGAAATAATTTACAAAATGTAGGAAGTTTTAAACTATACTAGAGAATGATATAAAAAATCATAATTATTTTGAATTGAAGATATATATAATATTTATTATATAAAAATATTTCAGGAAAGTAAAAATATATCATAACAGTTGTTTAATGATATAGTAAAGAAAAGGTACAGATGTTAGGAAGCATTGAAATGTATTATTAAACATAGGAATATACAATAGTTAGTATATATATATATATATATGATCTGACTTAAAGATATATTTTGATATAGGATGCCAGACAAAAAAATGTTTATAAAAAATAATTGTTAAAACAAAATGTATATGATTAGGTGAAATCAAATTTTGCACAATAAAGAATGGATACATTTTGTCACACTATTAAAATTTATATTATTTTTCCCATATATCTAAATTTATATTATAAATGGTTAGTGACAAAAGTTATGAATATTAAAAATAAGTAAAATTCCAATTAAGAGGTAATACAAAAGAAATTTTTTAAATTGTTAATGAGTTATAATTTAAAATAAATTGAAAGAATATTAATAATAAAGGTTTATAAGTAAATGGCAAAACTAAGTTTCTATTGATTACAGTGTTAACGGCATACAAACTCTATCAGTGTTACATAAACTATTGGATAGAGGAAAATTTTTAAATGTGAGAGTAATTGTAGAAAGGAAGATGTATATTGTTGATATCAGTTAACAGTATGTGGAAAAGAAATGACAATAAATAATTGAACACATCTATTAAAATGAGGGAATAATCAAATGTGATTGTAATTTTTCAAAACAATATAGAGATCATTTAATGTCAGATCAACGGCAACAAAAATGAGAATGGTTGAGGGAACAAAAATATATTTTTTTGATAGATGATTCCTACTGTGTCCTCTGGTATAAGCATCGTAAAATGATTAAATGTACTATAAACAAAGATTATGATAGCTTACTGATGTAAGCAAAAAGTATATTACAGCCATTCAGTCTCCTATTATTTCTTATCAGAAAACCATTGATGTTTCTTCTGTCTTAAAAATTGTCCGCCGATAGGGGGGCCTTTGGCAATACTTAGTCACTGTCTTATCTTTTCATATTTAAGGATCTCAAATGCCTCCTGGATATGAAAATGTGGACAGGAAAGATGATTGCTAAAGGATAAAGAGAGCTCTAAGTATTTTTAATGAATAGTTGGTAATAAGAGATTGAGACTCCTTTCCTTCGTTGACAGCTGACGGTTTTTGCCAAATACCTCAACAGAAGAAATATATCAAACAATTTTATACAACAACCGTTTAAAAATGAATATTATAGTTAAATAATCATTTGATTGACGTTGATTTTAAGGGGGATGATTGAATCATATGCTAATGATAAACATTTTTTGAAAAGATATAAGAGATAAAGACAATAATATTGGATAAAGAAAAGAATATTAGTAGTTGTTCTAAAAATGCCCTGTGATCAGCTGCTATATATTTAATGGCAATGTAATAACAAAGTATAATAATAATTAGACTATATATATTATTGTAGTATGTCGAGATATATATACATATATTAATATAAATATATTAAAAGTATGTAATATATTTTGAGAAGGGCTTTATTTTTATCTAATAAACATGTTTTGTGTAAGGTAGAGGTATTTTAGTATTTGATAATAATAATATTAAATATAGTTATTAAAAATATGAGAATAACTAAAATGATGTCTAAAAGAGGGATTAAATTTTTATGTATATTCTGTTAAATGTCATTTGATATCTGATGGTTTGTAAACTTATATAAAAATTTAATTTAATTTCTATGCATGTTATTTACTTTCTATCTGTAAATTCAACCCACATTGAAAATTAAACTATATATAATAAAGAAGTACAATAAATTATATAACAACAAGAATACCCAATCTAGCATTTTTGATTTTGTAATTCATATCTACTATAATGGTTTTGTACTTTAAGATATGCTGCTGTGATGATACATACAGTCTTGTTATCCTTTTCTTTTCTCCTATTCCAAAACAGGGTTCTTTTAAAATGTCTATGTATATAATAATACAAAACGGATGAAATTAATATGATAAGAAGAAGTTATAATAAAGAAGATCTTAAAATAACTATTTACGAAAATTTCTTTATTACATCCAGACAAATAGTTGAAAGTCTACGTTAGGGGGAATTTGATTATTATCTTGATGTGGTTGGATCTTATAAAATTAGGGATACAATTGTTAAAATTTTTAGGGGTGCTGTTAGGAAAATAAAATAAAATATATTTACATAGGTAAAAATGAATGATGCGACATAAGGTATTTCTATATTATAGCCCCTAAGGGTTTCTTTATGAACGGATCTTTTTACAATTATAATTGTAATATCAAAAGAACGCCGTCAAGTTTGGATACAGTAAGTAAGATTGTAATGAATAATATTATATATATATATATATTATTAGTATTAAATTGAAGGAAGCAAAGTTACGGATAAGGATGATTATGAGCGAAAATTTAAATTTACATACCTACCATTCAGCTTGTTGTGTAATAATAATAATATAAATTTAAGATTCGTTTTCAGGATATCATTACAGATATTATTACAGAGTGAAAGTATTTTACTTTTAATGAGTCGACGAGTTGTAGAAGGCAAAAAAGATGATACATAATGATAAAGACAATTGAGTGATAGTAATAATAATAAGAAAAGCGAAAGTATGTGGGAGGGAAAGTAGAAAAGTTATTATTCAAACTATAATAATATAAATCCTTAGCTAGATTTATGTATGATTGTATGGCAGGTGATAAATTTTAATATTCTACACAATATATGAGATGCAGTACATATTTTAAAGTTTTAAATGAATAAGTTTATTTATACTCAATAGGTAGTTAATTTTGTATTTAAAAATACATTATATTAAATACGCATTTTTAACCAAAATAAGAAGATAAAGGCATGTACATACATATAGATATCATTTTAATACTTGTCTAACAAAATATCAATTGCACAAAAATTGTATTTTTAGGCTTAACTTAATAAAATAGTAGGTTGGATGGCAATCCACTTATCAAAAGAATTATTCGGCACTCCTGTTACTATGTCTTGTAATATTAAAGAAACCTTTTTGATTTCAGTAAATAACAGAGGCTCTAGGAACTATCTACATATGATAAATTTTAACATTTTAAAGTTGTGCCGTTACATTAACAGTAATTTCATTTATATTATCATTTGTATTGCTTATTGCAAATTTATCAGTAATAAAAGATATGTTCAAGAATGTTAGAGAATATATATATCCTTTGATGTTGAATATATAAACAGTGAATAGAAAATCACACCTAGAAATTTGAGTAAAAACAGATTAATGTTATCACAACTATATTTCTACAGAGAAAAAATAATAAAAAAGAAAGTTAATAAATTTGAATTTTATATATTATCATTCTAATAAAAATATTTTTCATAGCATTATTTTAAGATTTTTAGAAGGAAACTGATTGTATAAAAAATTCTTTTAGCTAAACAATTATTCTACAAATGGCTTCATTGTTACGTCACAACAATAGCTTTTAAATTTCTTTGCATTTAACAGTGCCTTTGTGCAATATTAAACTGATATCTGTATATTGGTAAAAATAAATACAGATAAAATGTTTTTCCCTGAGAATTTTTAGCTTGCTTTGGTACAACAACTTTTAAATTTTCAGGGATATAGCGTGCACTTATAAACTTGAGATAAAACTGCAAGTATTCTAAAGATAAAATTAATAACTTATATGTGTATATTTGACAAAAATATATTTTTAATGATATACTAGAAATACAACTTTTATACTATATGTATTTTTGAGTATTTTTTTTCCCTACATCTATATAAATATACAATTATATATATCATTTTATAAATTACATAATATAAATATTTCATAAGATAAATTAACTAACAATCGAAAAGTTCAATACAATTTTTATAAAATCATTTTTCCATTTAAATAATTTTTTTTTTTTTTTACAAAAATAATATTTCTTTTAATTATTAATCGTATAAAGTAAAAGTTATAATATTTAGGTAAGATTATTTCAAAGCATATATGTATTCAAGTTCAATCATTAGATATTTAAAAAGTTAAAACCCTTAAGTCGTGTTGTAATGATATTTTGAACGTGTATACTTTTGTTAGAGAATAGGAATTTGCTACTTTGGCAGTATATATAAATATATTTGGGTATCGTAGGAATCTAGTTATTGATGTTAAAGATATGAGAATGTACAATCTTTCTGTTATTTGATTTGAGAATAATTTGTTTGTGTAACAAAATATTTCTTATGAGTTTTGTATACATAGATTTATAGTATGTTTTTTAAGTTAGATATAAACTTAAAAATAAATCAAAGATTGATAAAGATCATAGTAAAATAATGATTTTTTTATACAATTAATAAAAATATTAGATTATATATATAAGTAAACTATCTTTTATAATGTTTGTAAGCATTCTATTTTCCCTATTAACTCTGTTAGTTATCAAAAATAAATAAAAATATATATATTTTGTAAAGACAATTGTTGAAAAATAAAAAATTGTATATGTTTATAGATATGTCATAAAAAGATGTTTAAACACACTTACAAAACAAATGGCACTGTTAATGTTTGAGAAATATGATCAAACTGAAATTTAAAAAAAAATTATGACAAATACATAACAATTGTGCAATTAGCTCATCTTATATAATGTAAATTTTAAAATAAATGAAGCAAACTTTAATATAGATGTCATTTCATTTAGTCTGCAATTGCATAACAACTTTACAATAAAATGATAAATTTAATACTAAAAGCTATGCAACTGTGTTTTCTTGATTTTGGCAAATAATATATCCTGTCTCTTATCAACATTTAATTATGTATAAATCATTAGTGTCAAAAATAAATCTCAACTATATGTTAAAGTATAAGAAAAATAAAAGTACTAAAATGAAAAACCAAATATAGTGACTATATGAAAATTTCTTCTTAAATTAAAAACTACAAGATTTTGTTCTTTCTGTACTTTTATACACTTGAAATAATAACAAACATCTATGAAAAACTTTAAGAAGCTAACAATTGTTAAGTGAAAGTAAGACAGAAATTTTAAGCATATGATTAATGTATTTAAACTCATCAAATGTTATTAAAATTCGAATTCGGCAAAAATTATAAGTTAAAAGAGTTGCATATTTTATTTTTTTTCAATACATCATTATTAAAGTAATAAAAAATATATTAGTCATTTTATTCTTATATACATTTTTTATTATGAGTAATTAACATTCTCTATTAAAAATTTTTATATTTTCACAAATCACAATATATATAATATTAGATAACTCGATTAATATTACAAATTTCAAAGATTGTCAATTTTTTTTTCTAAGAAAGTATATGTGAAAGTAAAAACTGTCAATCAAACATTAACTTTTATGTATAATATTTTAAAATTTTTAATTTGATTTTTATAAAACATAATATAATTTTAAGAGAAGTACATCTTATAGTTTTATATATAAAAAATTAGAGAATAGTTTAATAATATTAATTATTCATAAAAATTAACTTAGAATTGAGATTTTAAGAACCATCATTCAAAAAATTCGTAATATTCTCTCAAATAAAATAATACTTAAATATATTATTTTATTAAAGTTAATTTATTTACAATTTATTCATTCATAAACATTTTTTGTATTGTATTACTGTTTCAATGGAACTTCACAACCCTCTATCATGTGTTAATAAATAAAGAATAAAAATTGTAATTTTAACAATACAATATGTTTTCAAATTATTTTTTTTTTTTGATTAAAATATTTATACAACAAGACATCTTTTTCTTTTACATTTATAATTTAAAAAATATCTTTTGTAGATAGAAATATTTAAAGAAGGCTTTTTCTAAAATAATTAATTTAATTGGGATAGAGAGTTTTAATATTATAGTAAAATATATGTGTCATCATATTCAAAGCCCTTATACATCATCACAAAAGAATACATAAAGCTTTAAAATATACCAAAAATATAAAATTTGTTAAATTCTATTTGAGGAAAAAAGATAGTCTATCAATAAAATTGTAGAATTCATATTGTCAGAGTGCCGCTAACATTCAAAATATAGTTATTAAGTAATTAAATTACATAAATATTAAAAATAACTTAAAATTTCAAAAGAAATTGTAAAAATTTTTTGATCAAATGGAACGGTATATGAATGATAATGAAACGAAAAGATTTTAAAAGATAAACTCTATTTACTAACAAATCACTTATAAAAAAAAGTATCTATATTAGAAGTGTAAAAAAATATTGGAAAAAGTGGCAATTTAAAAAAAAAATTATGTATTTATATAATGATCAGAAGATAATCTTTCATATAAATAAGTAAATTTTTTTGTACTTTTATTATATGTTAAGATATTCTAACCGTTACTAATCTTTTTTAGTTGTATGTCTCTTACATTAAAAAATTCATTTTATATGGCTCATAATATATGTAATGATATAAATTTGATAAAACTGTATGACATGCATTGTAGTTATTAAAAATTTTCTTAATGATAAAAATTATTAATGGATAATAAATTTATAAGGAAAGATATTTAAAAAAAAATATTTTAAAATTATATTCAATATAATTATATATTTGTTTTTTTTATGAATTTTTCTAAAAGTATTATCATTTAGAAAGGTAAAAATATAATATGTTTAAAGTTGGTAAGAAAATGAATTTTTCTGATACTCATTGAAAAGAGCTTGAAACAGGTGTGTATATTGAGGAATAGTTTCTACACATATAAATGAATAAACAGAATATCTAATTTAGCATTAAAATATATTATGAATATGATGTAAGAAATAATGATTTGATGTGAGTGAATCAAAGTTATATAAAATAATACTTGAAGTTCATTTACTTTTTCTAAGTATTATAAAAAAAAANAAAAAAAAATGTATGTATAGAGAGATACGGCACTGTCATTAAATAATATGCAAAAATTTTAAAGCATATATAGTATGTAAAATTTTTATGAAAATAATAAGGTTAATAATATTGTTTAAAATATAGTACATTTAAAAGAAAGTAAGCAATTATATGTTCAGGTGAAGTAAAATGATAAAAATATTAATATATTTTAATGAAGTTGGTTATACTTATAAAATATGCCTACAAAATAATTTTGCATTGGAAATAATAATTGCTTTACACAAAATTCTATTTGGCAAAAATTTTAGTTGATTTGAGAGAATAGGTCTTTTATACCTGTTGACTATATTTTAAGAATATTTACGCATTGGACAATTTAACAGGGTTCCGGTTTCATGTGGTGTACAAGAAAGGAAAGAATTGTAAATGTCAAAGTAAATGAAGCTGACAGTAATTTAAAAAGAAAGAAAGGACAGAAGTGAGATATGAGCATGTGAGTTATCACAAAACTGTTAATGGTTGTCAATATGCTTAAGGATATTATCAATGAAATGTACATTACGGCTTCCTACTTTCGAAAGGGCAGTTTATAAATTTTGTAAGTGCAGGTTACTGAAGACCAATGACGTACATTTTAAAATTGATGCCAGATTGGTGTACACAGTGAAACATAAAGAGTATGTTAAGATGTGATAAGAATATAAAAGAGTATCGGATATAATCAAAAGATAACTGTCTGAGAATGATATGATAGAAATAGTCATATAATAAAAATTGTAAAAAGAACGACATATTATTTAAGAAATTTTATTATGTCTCAAAATGCTTTAACATAAAAATCAATCTTAAGGAAAGAAAAAATTTTTATGCCATTGTAGTAAATATGATGCTTCAAGAAGGGATTAATATAGATTCAATGAATGAAGTAGTAAATTCAATCATGCGAAATATTATATCTACCGCCCATATATTAATAAAGAATTTCCAAACAGTTAAGTGCATTTTGAAAAATATTTTATATGGTACACTGAGCCTATCATAAAGTCATTTATCGTTTCAGGTAAATTTTGTTTGCCATCCACTACAAATAAATAATACATGATGGCAAAAGCTGAATTTAATGTACACAAGTGAATTATAATAATAGAATTACAAGAAGATATTTATTATACAGTAACATGAAATTGGAGATATAAAATAGCATAAGAAAAGAAGGGTAATTATATAGTTATTTTATACTTTATCTGAAAAACTGTAAATAAAAATTTGCAAAAGGCATAATTACATTGTACTTTTTATAATACTTTATCATTTACATTTCATATTAAAAGAATGACAAATGATATTTTGCTTTAGATAGAATCACATAAAAACTTAATTTTCCAGCTAGCTTCTTTTATGCTATGAGTACCATTTCAGTAAGAATAGAATGTTTATTTTACAAAATGCGTAAACTATTTAGCTTTTATCAAACTATTTCTTTCATTATCAGTAGTTAACTTGAAAATATCCATAAGACTTTCCTTAAACATTTTTGCTATGCTTTACAATTTCTCACACAGATACAAAAAATATTAAGATTTTACAAATTCTATGGACCATTAGTCAGTGTGTACAGCAATCATGAAAAAACCTTAACAACAACATTTACTTTCCATTAAAGATTTTATCTTAATTTCCATTTTTCAAACCCATTACTAAAACGTCACACTTTACTCTTTTGTAACTTATATATGAGAAGGGAATAAATATAATTGAACTTATCACCTCAATTAATCAATTCCTATAATCACAATTTTATACATTCAATTATTTTTTTNTTTTTTTCCTTAATTTTGACAATCGTGGAAGAGACATATTGCCATCAAATATAAATTTAATGTATAAATAGTACATACATTTATTACTTTATTCATCTATACAATTTACTTGTAAAAACGGCACAGAAGCCTAGAAGATATAGAGACAGCTTTTGTGAGATAAAAAGCCTCACAGTTATGTTATTATGTATACAATTGTAATTTTTAATCGAAGTATGCTGTTGTAATGATAACGTACTTAGTTTTTATTAACTTGAATATGAAAAATGTTGGCATGAATTATTATAAAGCTGTCATGATAAAGATTGAAAGAGATTAAACTTTTCCGACAATACTTGTATGCATAAGGTAGAGGGGTGAACGAAAAATAAATATGGTAAATTTTTTTTTTTACATTATTAAAGTCAAAAAAAATATAGAAAAATATAGAATAACTTTTTAATATTTTCTAGTACGCCATTACGATATAATCTTAGATGTATTAGTGAATTAAATATTAAAATTTTCTACTTTTTTACATTAATAAATAAATAAATTAATTAATATTAGTAAAATTACTGTTTTTTTTTTACAATCAATAATTTTTTTAATTAATAATATTAATCGGTATAATAATAATTATTTATTATAAAAGAAGTAGTTTAATTAATGTTATACTCTTGTACATACATACTATTGATCATATTTAAATAAAGTAACCCAATTGATATTAGAATCATGTATATGTACGTCTCTGATGTCACCCGTTGGTTGTTAAGTTCTTTCTTACAGGAAAGATACTCAAATGCCAGGTATTTTAATATCCTAGATTGTGTGTATTCTTAATTGTGAGTAAGAATTTTATGGAGCTATGATCGATTGCACTGGTCCGTGTTTCTGACAAGCGAATGACTTTAATATGTGCCCATATCTGAGCTCCATAAAAAATTATTTATAAAAAGTTATTTGTTTGGTATTGTGATGAAAGGTATTTTGACATTTAAAATTATTCCAATAAGATTTATTTGATTACAATTTTTTAAAATAGAAAGACGATAATAAAATAAAAGCTTTACTGTTTGTCGTGGTATAGAAAACAGATTTTTTTTTTCAGCAAACATTATAAAACTAATGTATTTACAGATATGGAATAATTATATTTTCTTATTACAAAATAAAAAAGAAAAAAAAATTATTAAAAATACAATAAATTGATATTAATAATAAATGGGGAGAGATTATATTTTCAAGGGCGCAATAATTTTTAATATAATATTTGTACAATTTTTATAATATTGTTATTTTACATATCTTTTNTTATTATTGGTTTTTATTATATTTTATGTAAGTTGTTAGCATTTCCTGTCATTATATTTTATTCAGTTGTTTTATATTTGTAAAGGTAGAAATGACTATCCATTGACGCTAAATTCATTTATTCCCATAAAATGTTGCATGAACTATTTTGCACTAGGTGAAGGAAAATATACAGCGGCTTTGACCAATTGTAATAACAACGGAAAACAATATAAATGCCAGTTTATTAACGATTATTTGGATGATATTGTCTCTCATTCCTCCTGTTATAATACATATGATAATGAAGAAATGTTAAGTTGTACATTAGTTTCACCAATTGAATATATTGACACGTTTGAACGTACGTATCATAAAAAAATTATCACACTTATTTGTAATGAGGATAATAATGAAGAGATAATTGATACAAAAGAGAAGTTAAGCTGGCAAGATAAATTTAGATTTGAAATTCTTAAAAGATCTTTAGATAACAAAAGGAACAAAATATTAAATTATGAAAACTATGAAGAAATAGATAATTTCCACATAGAAATAATTTTAGTCATAACATTATCTATTATACTAACGTTCTTCACTTCTATAATTTCAGATTTGTTTGAATTTTTTTTTCATATTTACAAATGAATAATATTATATCATTTTGTTTATTTAACTCATTTTATTTTCTCATTGTTATAATAAAATTTGTATATGTC
Organism: Parastrongyloides trichosuri; assembly: GCA_000941615.1. Classification (NCBI taxonomy): domain Eukaryota; kingdom Metazoa; phylum Nematoda; class Chromadorea; order Rhabditida; family Strongyloididae; genus Parastrongyloides; species Parastrongyloides trichosuri. The sequence goes on from LM523163.1 coordinate 699,894, forward strand.
GTTTAGTTAGAAATGATATTTCCGTTTATAAACATATTAAATATTTGTACTTGGAATTAAAGTAAAAATTATTTATTCAAAAAATATTTTAATACTTCTAAACATATAATATTTTTATCATATTTGAAAGTTGGAATAATCAAATCGTATCGTTATCATATTTATTTAAAACAAAATTATCAAAGAAAGAAAAGTTGATATTGTTAATGATAATTCTTAATTACAACTTTATAATGTTACTTAAGTTTATAGGAATATACATATTGTTTGATATGTAGAAATTCTAATGGTGATGATGTCTACAATGATCATCGACACAAAGTGTTCTCCAAAATGCGTGAATGACACCTGGTAACCAAGCAAGACAACAAAGCAATACGTTTATTAAAAGATGACAACCACACCCATCAACAAGTCCTACAGCTAATGGCTATAATTTTTTTATTAATGAAAAAAAATTTTTTACTTACTGGAAAAATTATGCATACAAAAATCATAAATACATCTTGACAACAACCCATATTTTTTTCTTTTTATTTATAGAATGAAATATTGTAATAAAGTAAAGTTTAGAATGATTTTCAAACATATTTATTCTCTTTTATAGGACCTATATAAAATTGATAGCTCCATTATGACTAATCTTAATCAAATATTACTTTGATAAAAAGTATTTGATCATAACTACTTTAGCGTATCTATGTGAAAAGGTTATAAAGTCTAAAGAAAATGTTAATGAATAATAAATTTCTTGATTTGCAATTCAAGATTAATCATCAATTTAAATATTTGAAAATGTATCTATTAAAAAGCATATAGACATTAAAATTAAAAAATTTGCAATATTAATAATAACAAAATTTTTGACACATTAAAAATCTATATAACAGATAATTTAACTGTCAAAGTACAATGTTTTTCTTTGTTTCATGCTTAGGATAATATGAAATTTTTATTAAATTTCTTAACATCAGTACTATGTGATTACTTGTTGCTCCTACTGGTAGTATATGTCATACGAGTATCAATAATTTTTTTTGATATTGACTTAAGCTACTTCAGCGAAATATATTTTAATATCATTGACATAATTCATGATTTCTTGGAAAAGGATTGTCCACAAACAAATTTTAATATAGATGCAGCCAAACCAAATAATATTATTGATGATAATAAATTTATAAAATTAACGCATTCAAAAAAATATAGAAAAAATACATTTTTAGATGAAGAAATATTGAATGAGAATTATAATGACAATTTTTTTTTTGATATTGGAGTCGATTTCTTTGTATCTGGAATGGAAGCAATAATTGAAGATGATGTTATTCCAATGTTACAGCATCATCCAGATTTCACTAGTTATCATTTTGCATTTGATCCACAGAATGTACAAGGACCAATCCAGAAAGGAATTACTTATATTCTAAAAGTTTATAGAATTGGATTACTGATGCCTATGAGAATTCTTTTTATCTTAACAAGTGTATTATCCTTTGTCGTTGGATGGATTTACGATCAACATTACAAGTTAACAGTTTATCAAAAAAAATGGTTAGGAAAATTTGCATGTAACCTTATATTATCATCAGTTGGAGGACACGTAAGATATCATGACAAAGAGAATAGACCTAAAGCACCAGGATTTATAATTATTAATCATATGTCACCTACCGATGCATTCCCGATATATGTCGATGTTGAATTAACTGATGATTCTTTGTTTCATGTAACAGGTCAAAAAGGAAAAGGTATTGTCAAACTATTTCAAATCGTTGTAGGCTGTATCATGCCAACATATTGGGTTAATCGTCATAAAGCTTCAGAAAGAAAAGTATTTCTTAATAAAATTCTTGAAATAGCAAAAACGGATGGACTTATATTGCTGTTTCCCGAAGGATATTGTTCTAATAATAGGAGAACATTACAATTTAGAAAAGCAATATTTGTAGACAACGTTGATGTCTACCCTATTGCATATAAACAAACGTCGAAATATAATGATATATTTTGGTGGGAAGACGATTTTCCTTCATTCCTTTTCCGCCAAATAACCTCATTTGGTTTAATTTACGATATATACTACTTACCAAAACTCAACAAACTACCTGAAGAAAAGGAAGAAGATTTTGCGTATAGAGCGTCGACGGTAATCAGTGATAAACTTGAGACTACTCCATCGGTATGGGGAGGTGAACATATATATAAGAAGGCAAACAAACAGAAAGCAAAGAAAGATATTCAAACTGTTATTTACAAAGTTTATTCAAAAAAATTTAAATTTACTGCCACTAATAATAATAATATGATTGGAAGTGAATCCACATTAATATAAGACTAATATAGTTTTAATTATCTAAACATTGTACTAATTAATACATAAAAAAATAAATAAAAAATAAGTTTAATAATACTTAATTATAAAAGAATATTATACTTGACAATTTTTACTAACAATTTTATATTCAAAATTCTTTAAAATGTAGAAGATCCATTTAGGGAATAAACAATATTTTAATTTTGTTAACATCTAAATAAGTTACATATGAAGGAATCAAGTAATATATCATCTTTATATGATGTAGACCATTCCGAATACGATAACGAAGAGGTAGAAGGAAATACAAGTTATTTAAATTCTTATGAAAAAAAAATAATCACTCTTTTTCTATTGATAATAGGAACATTAATAGTTGCTATTATATGTACAATTATTATTATCATTATTTTATATAAAAGAAAAAAACGTTACATTGAAAGGAATGGACATAATATTGTAGGATTAGAAGGATCTCTTGCAAGTATGAATCTTGCACAAAATTCAGAAATTGAAACATTATCAAACTTTCGAAAGCAAAGTAATTTAAAGATATAAATGAAATATTTTTTATTATAATAAACTTTTTAAAAATAGAAAATTTTACTTTTAATTAACAAATCTTTATACATTAAAACTTGTACATTAATGAAAATTGAGTTAATGTAACACAATTTTTCTCCGGCTTCCTCGGTAATTTCGATAGTTTCTTCTTGATTGGATGCTCCCAAGAGCATTCTTCCTCTACTGGCATATTGACTTGCGATATATATTGGTGCAGGAAGACTTGTAGAATAAGTTGACAATTTGATAGCCATAAGTCAATCCATTTTGTTACTTTTTTATCCAAAACAGTTTCTGGGTTAATATTTTGCATTGGAGCTCTGTCAGCTGGATTTATTTTTTTCTTGAATAATCTGACATTGTGCTTCTTGTCAACAACAACGAAAGAAAATTTACTTCCGGGAGCAAATTGTTAAAATTTCCTTCTTATATATGATATTTTGAAGGTACAATAAAAATTTAATTCTCCTTCTACCTACCCCTTCTAATTCTTTCTTATTAATATTTGCTGGAAAATTTGTATTTTTCTAAAAAAAGTAAAAAAGAATTCTTAGGACTTTCCTCGGTGATATAATTTGTATGAACAGCATCCAATAAATAAAGTAATCTCTTGAAATCAGTAATACAAGATTCTATTTTTTCAAAATAATATCGGAATAACTACATTTAATTTATCTTGTGTATCAAGAAAAAAAACAAAGATTAGAAGTTAAAGGTTATTTATTTTTTTAATATATAAATGCATACAATAAAAAAAGAAAGATGTAAATATTTCTAAGACTTATATTCTGTGTGGTACTTGGCAACAAGCTTCTTAAAGTCAAGCTTCATCTGTTCAACATCTAAAGGAGTTAGAGACTTTGACTTGCCCATTTCTTTATATCTCTTATATATCTCTAAGACATTTGAACAAAGATTGTCCATAATGTTCAATATTCCATTAACCTCGGATTTTGTCACATCACCGCCACTTAATCCATTGGTCTTATTAACACCAGATTCAATGAGAGATAGTTTTTCACAACTAATGTCATTATAACTTTGACGGGAAAAATTTTGACGGCTCTTCTCGGTAACCAACATATCTGTATGTTCCAATGAGACCAATGTGTCTTCACTACTGACTAAAGTTTCATCAACTTCGTCAATACCTGGTAGATCACTGTTGTTATTGATAAATGTCTCCTGAACACCACGAATTATTGTTGAACTTGCAAGAGGGAGGTGAGAAAGAAGGCCATCCTGTACAATTGTGGTTTCAGCATTCTCTCCTGCACAATCATTTATACAGGACAAGTCCGAAGTTTTGTACTCCGTCATTTCGTATTGACTCTCCGATTCGTTTATGCAGTTTTCTTGCGTCACTCCATCAACGTTAACTTTGGAGTTTCTTGACCCATTACGAGTTATATTATTTATGGATGAATTTTTTGATCCATTATGAGTTATATTAGTCTTTGAAGAGTTTCTCAAACTATTATTTTTGCTCGTAACTGCAAGGCCATTTGAAACGTCACCAAGATATCCTGTGTCATTTACAGATACATTGTTGCAAGGCCCAGATGACAATGATGAATTGACGAAAGAAACTAAAAATAGTTATTTAGCTAAAAAAATCCAATGACTCACCTTCATCAATAATGGATTCTTGGAAAATTTGTTTAAGAGCAGCCTTTTTACTAACAGGACCAGTTTTTTTCATAGAGCACCTTTCACGGACCATTATTGAAAAAAAAACAGTTAATGAAAATGTTACTATCTTATTTTATATACTCCTTTTTATATAAAGGATTGTAATCATTCCAGAATTTTCTCTTTTTTACATTAGCTTTATTATTACCAAGGCAATTTTAATTGATGAGAGAGCGTTGGTTTAAATATATCACCATTTTATTCATGTCTTAAATAACTATTTTTATACTAACCTATGGATTATAATGCACTTTCAAACAAACTTGTATATGGTTTTTATAAACAAACAATCAAAGAAAATGCGGCGCGGCTTGATACATTTGTTAAAGAGAAGATTTCAGGTTGAAAGAAATATAGCCATAAATTATGTCCACTCCAACTTCTTTACTAGCCTACAACTTACTACATATGGAAATTGTTAAATATGAAACTGAATGTGTTGAAAAAATAAATAATAAAAAGAAAGAATGGTTGTTTAAAAAAAATGGAGAAATGGAAGCTTTTGGAACATTAAGACAGGAAGATCCTGTAATTAATCAACTTTTTACACAGGTATCTTTTATTTTCTAATACTTATTATATTAAATTTAGGGTTCTGTAGAAACAAGACTAGAAGCAATTGGTTTTAGAATTGGACAAACTATATGTGAGAAGGTTGCAAAAGATACCAATAGATTGTCTTCCTCATTAGAAACAATGAAATTTATATGTAGAGATTTTTGGTCATATGTATTTTCGAAACAGGCTGATAATTTAAAAACGAATAATCAGGGAATTTTTGTCATTTTTGATAATAAATTTGCATTTTTGATTAATTTTTCTCATGGAAAACAATTTGTCTCTAAAAGCGGAAATTTTTTAGCTCTCCCATCAGGAATAATAAGAGGTGCCCTACATTCATTAAATATAAAAGCTGTAGTGACTGCATCAACAGAAACTTTACCAGCAGCCAAATTCCAAATACATTTACAATCAAGTTAGAATATACAAGTTTATAAAGAAAAGTTTACTAAATTATTTTACAAATATGATGGTTTTTTTTTCAATTACATAAAAAATATCTTGTTTACAATACTAAAATTAAAATAAATCCAAAAGTAATTATAAACTTCCAAATGTTTTTGTACACATTATTAGTGCTATTATCTTCAATACCAATTCTAGCTGCTTTTTGAGGAATTAATGCTTTACCACTACTATCTGGAATACTTCTTTGACTTCCAGCATAACAATATTTTCTACTTTTACATATACATTCATACATCTCCAAATTATCATGTAATTTGGTACATGTATTATCATCTCTTTCCCCTAACACTTTTGGATCAATAGCACCAAAATGTTCTGCACAACCTCGAATAGTGAAAGCATTACCAGTATTTTGATCAGTTAAAACAATCGTCTGACAATATGAACTTATACATTCTTGTTTCCTAAATACACCTAAATCTTCAGGTTTTGTACATTTATCATGAATTGCATCATGTGGGTAAGATGTTCTACGCACTCTTAAAAAATTCTTTATCACTTGTCTCATACTTGGTGATAATTTTGAGTATGGTGATGCACATTGATAACACCAATTATTAGTTGTAGGTACAGAATATATTTTCATATGAGAAGGGTATGTTTTCAAAGAAGTGGAAGTATCTATTTTTGTTCTATAATTATCATCACTTGAATATGTATAATCATTAAGTTGTTGTTGTTCATTTTTTCTTTTTGTTTCATAAACTTTCCTATAATTATTCATTTCTCTATCATACATTTGTTTTTCTTGATCTTTAATCTAAAAAAAGTGGTTTAATAATTAAACTAATTATAATTTACCATTTGTATTCTCCTTGCTTCATCTTCTTCCGTCCATTTTTGACTTTGTGAAGATTGTTTGATAATAAATAATAACAGTAAAAAGATAAAAGATTTATTCATTTTGTATGAATAAATTTTTAAATATCTAAAACTTTTAAAAAGTATTGTAAATAAATAATGTATATTTCTACATGATTGACCAAAAAATTTTATCAAAGGTTATAAATAAAACGAAAAATTTATACGTACATAAGAATCCTGCTGAATTTATCAGACGAATGGTTTAAATAATTTATACAATTTAAAAACTTTTATGCGCTACAATAAAAAATACTACATATACGCATGTTGATAATAAATCATATAAAAGATTTTTCATAATTAAAAATAATATCATCAAANACAATACAATATATATATAATTTGCTTTCATAAATGTAGAGAAATGAATTAAGTTACAAATAAAGTATTACCTTTTGTGATAATCTCTTATTATCACCATAGTATAAAAAGCGTTAAAAATGAGAACAAGGCATTGTATAAATTTTAGTGTTAATATAATGTGATAGAGGTAGGTAGGCAATGTTTCTAGCACTTTTTGTATGCCGAATGTCCATTTGAAGATTGAAGGTAGATCAGATAATACAGAGAATTGCATGCTTTTTAAAAGTGTATTACATAACTTATTGACATACAATGTTATTGTAAAATCATTATTACTAAAGCGATATAAATCTACACCAAATTTTATATTTTAACAAAAAGTTTATGATAATATTAGACACACATCATCTTTAAATATAGCTACTTTTGAAAATAAATGATTCTTATATAGTAGTGGAGTTTAATAGAAGGTTAATGTATGATGATATAGGAATAACAAATTTTGTATAAATTTTTAACAAAAGAAAATATTTTAAAGTTAATCTTTTTTATAGAAATTTCTTTTATCAAAATGAAACACATATTATAATAAAAATACATTCCGGATTATGATAAAAAGAAGTTATAAAATTTATATAATACAATATAATTTGATTAAATTATCTTTGAAAAGAATCTTCAAAGACACACCTAAGTAATAATAGATCCTAAATATTTTAGTTAATCATTCCAAACTACCTAAGAGATTTTAATTAAAACTGTTCCAAATAGAAATAGATTAAATAATTGTTTCATCAATCTTATTCATTGTTTTTGTACAAATAAAATGTATTGAAATACCCTCTTTTTAGATATATTGATATATAAAACGAGGTGTAAAGGATAATTAAAAACTCATTGATAAAATAAAATGCTCAATTTCTTGTTTTTGTTTAAATGTCCTTAATAAACATTATATTTTATAAAGACCATTAGATGTGCCATTAAAAGTGATATTATGAAGTTGGTTGTCCTTGAGATGTAATTATAGGAAATTTCGATCATACAATAGTCTTTAATTATAAAATAATTATTATTTTTATCAATAAAAAAATGAATTATTTAAAAATATTTATAATAAGAAACATAATACAGACCGTAATAAAAAANAAAAAAGTTAATAACCATTTAACAAATATAGTTAATTATATTTTTTATATCAATCCCTCTGCACTTGGTGGAGGTAAGTATGGCAGATCTTTTGCATGTATATTTTCTTCCATCTGTGGTCTGTACTCCCCATGTGTCTTCCTTTTTTGTGATAGATATCTATGTCCAAAGAAGAGTAATATTAAGATTATAAAAATGACCGCCTAAAATATTAAATTAAAGAAGGATAATAATAATGTCACAACTTACAATGACTGCTATTACAATACCAGCAATAGCACCACCATTAAGTCCGTTTTTAGTAGCCTGCGTTGTTGTCATTTCATCTGTAGAAGATACCCTTTCTGCATTATGCAATATATTTTCATCGATAATTGATGCAATATTATTAAATGTTGTTGATTCTAAAAAACCATTTATATCACCAATTGTTGTCGTTTCTATTGTTTGATTTGTTTCATTGATAATATCTGTATCATTGTTGTTTAATAATAAATTGTTTGTTGATAAATTAATGGAAGAGGTTCCATTGTGAATTGATGTTATGTTGGTGGAATTCATTTTTTCCAAAAGATCAAATGGATTTTTAAGTAATTTACGAAATTGGATTTTATTAAATATTTCCTGACATACACAATAATATGGTTTCTTATCAGTTGCTGCTTGGCAACCGTAATATACGTATGATGTTGAAGCAGCTAAAATATTAATTAACAAATTACTAATTAGTTTAAAATTAATAAACTCTTAGGTAAATGACAAGTTTGATGCATGCAATATGTTAAAATATAAGTATCCAAATATGATTATGATCGATAAAGAAAGAAGAAAAAAAAATAAAAAAGAACAATTAGTATATGTATTTTAAAATTGTTTTTAATGAATAGAATGTATTCTTAACCAACTAAAAGCAAGTTTTTTTTTATATTTAATTTTTAAGCATCAAAAACAAATTTTTTTTTTTTGTCATGTTTAATATGAGGATAATTTGTAAATCAGAGAAGGTTAATAATATATAAAAGATGATTCTTTATTAAGAGATAACAATAAAAAAATATATTGCTTTTATAAATAGTTCTCTATAATAATATTTATTATTGTTATAAATCAAGTTATTGACAGGTTAATTGGAAAATATTTTGGCAGGAGTTCTTTTTATAAATTTATCGCTAATATAGTAGTCTTAAAAAATATCAAAAAGTTTTACTTTCGTAAAATTAAAATGATTTATAAAAATAGTCTATTTGTATAAATTGACAATTAAGAGACAAGTTTAGCAAAAGAATACATTGAATATAAATAAAAATTGAAAAGTTCATTTTAATATAGGTTGAGTCTTATTTTATAGAAATTTTGAGTAATATAGTTATATAGTAATGGAACAAATGTTATTATAAAAATAATAAATTTAATGCAAAATTATGTTAATTAGTATATAATAAAGGTTGTTTTAACATTTTTCATAAAATAAATATATTGTAAATAAGTAATTTGTTTAAAATTAAAGGTAAATGAAGTTAAAAAAGTTTGTATAAAATACTAGCAATAAATTTATGATTGTAATAGAGAATGAATTTGATAAAAAGGGGGGAATGATTGTATGTTATTTATAGATAAGAAATGTTTTGGAAAATGAATCAGTCATATAATGATTAAGGATCGTTTTAGTTATGAACTCACCTAAAAGACATGAGTAATGCTTATAACAATGTGTGTATTCACATAATGGAATTTCACCACATCGAACCAAATTACTAGGAAAGATATCAGGTTCTGATCCGCAATCTACTATCATAATATAATTTAATATTTTGTTTATTTAAATAAAATAAATTAATATTTTTAAAATAAATATATCAATTTATAAATTGCAATAATATCATTAAACAATTTATATGTTAAATTTATTATGTATGATATTTTTGAGTACAAACAATTGTACGAGTCTAGCATATAACATTAAAAAATCACTTAAACCTCTTAAAATGATGATAAGTTATTGTATTTAAAAGAATCTTCAAGTACTATAGTTAAGTAATAACGTTTTTAAAAACTTTTTGAGAAGGAATATATGTTTAAAATGTGTTAAATATATAACAACATCGTGAATAAATCTAGAGAATGTGGGATGACTTTAAAAAATAAATTTAAATTTTTTTCACAATCATTTTAAATAAAATAAATACATTTGTTTCAAATTTTTATATAAAATTTATAAAAAAAAAATGTATTATACTAAATATTTGTAAATAAAAGGTAGCATCATTTATCTATTGACTTATAAGATTATTTTACTAAAAATTACACTTTTACGAAAATAAGAATTAAATGTGTATTAGAAAGGTTTTACTAACGATATATTAATAAGTATGAAACAATATTATATTCTTGTGTTAACGATTACTGATTAAACAAAAGTATGAAATATGAAACTGTGTAAAAATATATAAGCATGATTATTCAAAGATATATAAAGAAAGAATAATATTATTATGTATTAACATAAAACTTATACGTGATATATAATTTATATACAATCTAATAGTACATTTCATTCGATCTTAATAAAATTAATAACATTCATTCAACATCATCTATAGCACCAGTTAAGGTTGAATAAATTTAATAAATAGAATATTTTCTTTATTTAGAGAATAATTAAAGTTGGAGAGGTGAATATACAAAATTTATTGTATAAGATAATATATTTTTTTATTATAATATCAAATTTTATTGTTAATAAATGAGAGAGAAGAAAAATTTAGAAAACATTTCTTAAGAATAAAATCGTTAATGTATTTAAAAAATCATTATTTAATTAGAATAGTAAATAAAAATTAATTAACTTCTTTTTTAAAGGAACATACATTAAACAAGTTTGTATTTTTTCTTTATTTTAAAATTTTTGGAGCATCACCAACTAAAAATCCTGATAGTTGAATCTCTTGAGGGTATGTGCTACGAATATTTCGAAGAATTTCATTATCAACAATAACATTTTGATGACATATTTCAAGTTTACGTTGTAAACGATATCTTTCATTGTCCATCTTTCTTCGACTATCTTTTGCCTTATCAAGTTGATGTTCTAAAGATAACATTGATGCCTTTAAGTTATTTAATTCAACTTGTAGTGCATGTTGTGCTTTGTCATTACATAATTCTATCCCTGGTCTCAATCCTCTCTGATTTTGACGTGTCAAAGCAAGTTGTAAAGGAGATCCTTTTAATTTTAATGATAATTGAATTTCATTTATTGCTGAATCTGCAATTTTTATCTCTTTGTCCTTTTCAGCCACCTGACCCTGTAATAAATCACGCCATTCACTCCATAATCTTATTGAATCTTTTAATGTTGCTTCAACTGCAATTGCTTCTTGACGTAATGTTTGAGCAACTTCCTTAACAGATTGAACCATTTTTTGTACAATTTTTCTCGATCTTGCTCTTGCTTTGGCTGATTGGTTTAAATTAGCAGATGTATTTTCAACCCATTCACCATATTCAGACATCCTTTGTAATGGTACACCATCACGAACTTCAAAACTTCCATCAATAACTCTTTTATTGTATCTTCCTTGAGCACCTAAAGCAGCGGAACGATGATCTAATGTTATGGCTTCTTGTTTTAATGTAAAATCTCTATTTAATCTATTCTTAGCACTTTCATTTATTTCAATTTGTTTTTCTATTATACTATTAAATTCCTTCATTTGTCTCATTCCATCATGAATTGTATCTTTTTCTTTAACTAATGCTTTATCGACACGATCTGCCGAATCTACTTGAACACGTTTTCTTCTAACAGCAAAACATTGTTCATTAACTTTCAAAGCTTCTTGTGTAACATCTATACACATAAGTAAACGACGAAAATATCTCTGCATATCTTCATTGTCTTCAGCTAAATCAAGAAGTTCTCTATCAATTTCAGATGACCAATATTTTAAATCTTTTACACGTTGAACCAATTGTTGAGTTGTTTGATTTTGAAGTTTTTGAGCTCTTTGATTAGCTTCCTTCACAGTCAATCTTACCATTCGCAAAACTTCAGCAGGATCCTCAGTATCATCATATTTCTAAAATAAAATTTTTTTTATTCATTTAAAATATTAATGAAAACTTACATGCTTAATCATTATTTTTCTTAAAAATAATTAAAAACAACGTACTTTTAATGTTTATAAAAATTTATGAAAGTTGAAATTGGACAATTCTCTACCTAATCATGCTTGAAAATATTAAGTATATTTTATTATTAAATGGTTCAATAAGCATTCGTCCAAAATCATTCATCCATTATCAATTATGTGAAAATTTTAACTTTTATAAATAATATAATATAAAAACATTATGATTAATAATATCATGAAAATGTTATATGGTGGAAAATTTTTGAACACACAATGATTAATAATTTCTTAAGGAAAAAATATATATTTTAATATATGAAATAAAATTTTTCTACAATTATTATACTTTCTTATCATATATATAAATGTTTAATATCCAGGAGGAAGTCTTGGTTCTGGGCAATGTCCGCAATCGGTACTATCTGAACCTTTTTCACCAGTAGGTCCAGGTGGTCCTTGAAAGCCATCTCTACCATCAATTCCTTTAGCTCCTGGTTCACCCGGATATCCATTTTCACCAGGAAGACCTGGATTACCAGGTGATCCTTTAATTCCTTTGTCTCCTGGAGGTCCTTGAGGTCCTGGTATTCCTGGTGGTCCAGGTGGACCGTTTATTAATATAATTTTTCCATCGATTCCCTTTAAACCTGGTGGTCCTGGTGGTCCCATTGGTCCTTGAGGTCCTGGAGCTCCAATCATTCCAGGTTCTCCACGTTTTCCATCTGGAGCTGGAAGTCCTGGACTTCCTTTTGGTCCTTTTGGACCCTTAGCTCCTTGTAAACCTGGTAATCCTGGTGGTCCAATTGGACAAATAATACATGGTTCTCTTACTGGTCCTTCAAATGGTAAAACTTCCCCATCTTTTCCATTTTCTCCATCAATACCTGGTTGTCCATCTTTACCTGGTACACCATCTTCTCCAGGAGAACCAGGATCTCCTGGTAATCCTTGTAAACATGGACATTTTGTTGTTTGAGGTCTTGATATGGGTTCATGAGTTCTTTCTGGTGTTGGTATACTTTTTACATTATCATTATTTCCACTATAATTTTGTTCTGGTATTGGTGGTTTATTCTCTTCATAATTTGAGGCATCATCATTTACCCACTTACCAAAAGCCCATGAGCGTTTAAAACGTTGTGATGATGAATATAAACGTTTAGAGTTAATAGTATCTTGAATAGAAAATACTTCCACCCATATATCTTTAGAATGTGCCTGCAAAAATAAAGAATGATTAAGTTATATGAAGTGGGACGTACTCTGCAATAATCTGCTTCATTAGTTATATGACTTTGTAATGTTTGAATGTAAGTATAAATTAACGGTAATGAAATAATAGAAAAGATAACAGCCACAGTAGATAATGCTACTGCAACAAAAGCAGTTGCTCTTAATCTATGAATAGACATTTTATCATCTATTTTCGATGTATTAAAAGTCTCATTTGAAGATGCCGGCATCTTTTTTTTTTTAATTAAGCAAGCTAATGTAGTTTTACTAATAAAAGGTACAATATTATTAAAAGATTATGAAATATCTTTTCCACAATATATATATATATATAACAAATAATAACAATATATGATATTTTATTTAACATATATCCATTATCACATATTTTGGATCTCCCATTGGCATGAATTCGAGAATATAATTTAGGTCATTATCAGACTTCTCATCAAAAGATTTTGATTAACTGTCCATGTTTTGATATTAATTAATACAAGAGTGATAAAATTTTATTATTATCTTTTTATTAATAATTTATCATCTTTTTCATCTTTATGTTGTTGGTGCATATATTAATAATATAAATACATTTATGAATGTTTTAGAACTTTTTTGATAGCAATCTTTAATTTAATAATGTTTATTATTTTAACGTATAAGATTTAACGAGTTAAAATTTATTTTAAAATATTCATAGCGTCTTTATAAACTTTTAAGAATTTTATTTAATGGATTTTATTAATTTGGAAAAGATGTTATCAAAAAAATAATTTTTTTTTCTTGACAAAAAAATATGTCAATATTAAAATAATTGATGAGGTAAAACAAATAATAAATTCTTCTATAAATATATTACCTTATCAGGTATGAGGAAAATGATAAATAATATGATGGAAAATTCATTAAATATGGTTGAAAAATTTTCATATTCTCAGTATCAATGTTATAAAAAGATTCATATTTCTAAAAATTTGTTTATACATCAAATGTTACAAAAATAAAATATTTTATATTTAGGTAATTAGTATTTTGAGACCTTACTGAAAAATGTCACATTTTCCATCATTTGCTTTCTTTTCTATTTTAAGTTTCTTTTATCTTGAGAAGAATTAAAAATCGCAAAAACTTTTTTTGTTATTTTCTTTAAACAAAAATGTACTTTAATATTCGTTTTAACTATTTAAGCTCTTCATAAATTTAATAACTTGAAATTTATAGTATAAAAGCTATAAATATAATTTTTCCAATCCACTTGACATATCTTCCATTCTCTATATTATTTTTATAATTATCAATTTCTATCACATCTAATATTATATTCAAATGAAATTTTTATAATGTTTTTTAATTTACTCATAGAAAAAAAATTTGGCAAAGTCAAATTTGTGTATCAAAAACACAAATTTAATAACATTGACTAACATATACATAGTTTTTAGTTACAGAAAGATTAAATATTTTTTTAAATACATATTTATTTTCAATATTTAAATTCTAATAATCTCAACTTTAATAAATATATGTGTATTATAAATTTTAGGATGCAGTTTTAAGAACACAAGTAAACTTATTTCAATTGGGGTTTTTGAATAAAAGCTTGTGAGTCTTTAAATATTTTAAATGAAATTTAATGGCATGTTTATGTAAAATTATTAAATAAGAATGTTGACGTATCTTTAAATGTATTTGTAGAATTCATTTTGTACAATTATTTTTATTTTATAAGAATAGAACAATTATGATGAAAGGAATAGTTTAAATTAGCCATATTTTTAAATGGATAAGAACGTTTTAAATGATTTTCTTGCTATTTTAATTTTAAAAAAACTTAATAAACAGAGTATATCTTTTTATATATTTACTTAGTATAAATATAGAGGAGTACTACCAAATTAAGTAGACGTTACACGAAACTTGATAATTTTATCTCATTCATTTTATAAAAATAAAGTAATTTATATTTTGTATATTTAAATTGCCAACTCTAATATTGATAAAATAAAATTTTTTTTAAAAAAAATTGATTTTATTGTTTAGGTCTTTTTTTTTCCTTACTATTGTCATGCAATAAATATATAAGACATCTGAAATCGGTACAGTGGAAAATTTTAAATTAACAATTTTATTATTAAAATGGCTTTTGCAATGCCTGCTTCTGGTAATAGGTTTAAGAAAAAAAATACAAGGGCTTGTATATTGGTTATTACAACTTTTGCTTACTTAATATGGGGTTCACTAGTATTTACTTATTTTGAAGAACCAGCAGACAAGGAATTACGTGAATCAATTGAATTTAACAATCATACACTTCAGTTAAAATACAATTTTTCACATGAGTTAGTTTTATTTTTAATAAAGATGTTTAGATTAATATTTTTAGAGATTTTGCTGAGTTATCTGATTTAATTGTTAAATCTTTACCATATAAATATGGAACACAATGGAATTTTCCGTCATCTTTCTTTTTTTGTATTCTTGTTATAACAACAATAGGTAATAAAAAAAAGATATAAAAAAATAAATATTAAAATTTAAGGATATGGTCATGCAACCCCTGTAACATTTTTAGGAAAAATATTTTGTATGTTTTATGGTCTAGCTGGCATTCCATTGGGTCTTATAATGTTTCAAAGTATAGGTGAAAGAATAAATACTTTTATCAAATTTAGTTTGACCAAGATATCTAATTGCATATTTACATTAACCGGAATAAAAGTTCTTAAAGATGTTAATGGAAAACATTTAATTTTTACTTCGTTATCATTAGGAACATTAATAATGATATTTGGAACATATGTTTTTCATAAATATGAAGAATGGGATTTGTTAGATGGATACTACTGCACATTTATAACTTTAAGTACAATAGGTATAAAAAAAATTAATTTAATAAAAATACAATTCTTTTAGGATTTGGAGATTTTGTACCAATGCTTCATAAAAAATTTGGCGACTCTAATGATGCTGGTTATATTATATTTACTTTACTTTTTATTATGTGTGGTTTGGCAATATTTTCTGCTTGTGTAAATTTACTTGTATTAGGGTATGTCGAAAAAGTTTAAGTAAAAAGTTTCCCTTTTTAGTTTTATGGCAAGTAATTATGATATTGTTACTGCAGCTTCAAAAAGATTTAGGCAAAGTTTTGTTTATCGAAGTTCATTTCGAGCGATGAGGCGCCTCTCTAAAAGGCCTTCATTAGGTTTTAATTTACAAAGAAAAGATAAAATTGAAAAAATACAATGTAATGCAGATGAAAAACTTAGGAAACTTTCAAGAGATCGTCGAAGAACAATACATTCAGTACCTATTCATGAAAAGGATGATGAAATAATTGAAGAAGCTAGAGAACAAATAAGAAAAAAAAGTAAAATTGATTGTCCTACAAAAAAAATGTCTCATTTAGTAAGATTTTCATCATGTGATAATATAGTTATAAAAATTGAAAATGATGAAAGTGAATTGGAATACTCAGAACCATCATGTTGTATTGTAAATGGACCAATTGCACATTTTAAGACACATATTATTCGTGATATAAACAATAGTAGTAATAATAATAAAGAAATTCATCGGGTTCCATTTTCAGTTAGACGTCTTCCTAATTCAAATATTGATCATTTAATTTTATACAATGTATAAAATATATGTTCATGTATTATTATCTTAATAGTAAATTTTGTAAAATTAAATATTTAACAAAATAAAAGTTTCAATATGAAATAAATATATATATATATGTAATGTTATATTAAATGAAAAAAAAATTTTTTTTTTATCCATCTCTCTTTTTTTCTTCCTCTGTAAAAGTTTGACCCATTGCTTTAGTTTTTGCTGTATCAACATACTGATAATCTATCATTTCTGGTAATTCTTCTTCCAAATCATATGATATCTGTTCTAAACGTTTCCTTTCTTTTTCTCTCATTTTTTCTTCCTTTTTTAATTTTTTCATTCTTGCTATTGCTGCAGCTGGACTTTCTTTTGGACCTGTTGTTATTATTTGTTCCTTGACAGTTTGACGTACAACATGAGGAACCAATGGATTTGGTGCTATTATTTGATTCCAATACTCAGCATCATTAATTATAGAATGTGTTGAAGGAATGTGATGAATTACTTTTGGTGGAGGTGGTACACAACTACCAGTAAATTTATATCTTCTTCCGTTGTGTATAATTTCGCGTGGGCGACTTGAAAAATGGTTTGGAGGATAATTTAATGTTTGAGTAGTTGTATTAGGATATGTTAATATTTTGGTTGGATATGTAAATTGATGGTCAATATTTATAGCATATTCTGGTAAACTTGCATCACTACTCTTTTTTCTTCTATTAGGTTTTTTTGATCTATCAACTGGAGGAAGAATTGAACCAGAGGTTGAACTTAATGTCCCTTGATTTTCCCAATTATTTGAAGTAATAACAAAATCATTTAATGATGGTGTCGGTGATTTTATTGAACCATTATTTTGAAAACTATTTCGATTAAATGCTTTTATTGGTATTAAAACTCTAGAAGCTCTTCCTGAATTATTATCTTCTGATGCTGAGTCTACAGGTTCATATGCATAAAGCCAATTTGACATATCATTATCAGGTATTGTGTTGATAGATGAAGAATCATGAGTAATTGAATTATTACGAGATAAACGAGGAATTGTTGATGTGTCACTATTTGTTAATATTGATATAGATCTTCCAATTGAACCATGATTTGTTGGTGTATTTTTTCTGGAAGGACGTTGAGATTGAGGTGATGTTATATATTGTCCTGTTGGAGTACTACAGGTTGATTTTAATGTATTATAATTTGAATTATTTTGACTATTTATATTTCTTTGTGAAAGACGAACCATTTCTGTAAAACCACGAGAAAATTCACTTGCATACTTATCACAAAATCTATCACTATTAAGTGATATTCTATCGGAATGTTTTGTCATCATATTATCATTTTTTGATAATGTATTATCAGCCGAAAAATTTCCAAAATCATATGGTGCTGAATGAATTGATGATGATGAATTGTTTCTTTTTTTTGTTAATGGCGAAAATGTTGAACTTTTATTCAACATATGAGGCGGAAGACCAGAATTAATTTTATTACCATTATTTTGTTTCTTAAATGTTGGTTCATATGAATCTTTAATAGAAATAGATGTATCATTTATATTTTCAAGTTCATTAATATAATTTTGTTCGGTATCTAAAGAATTATCTTTTGAAATTCCTCTATGACTATGTTTCTTATCAATATTCTTTTTCTCAATATTTGGATCTTGTAATAATTCACAAACATTACTTATTATATGAACCCAACGAACCATTTCAACTTCTGAAGCAACTGAAAAAAATACTTCACGTTTTCTTTTTATATGAATTGAAAATATCCATTTATGTATAGTTGTATCAATATCAGATGATTTTTTTAATTGTATATAAGAATCAATTCTTCGACAATGTGATAGATTTATAACTTTTTTTGGATAAATATCTTCTTCTTCTTTATATATTTCAAGGTAATGATCTACCCCTTTATGTGTTAATATTTGCTTTAATATTATGTATCGACGAGCCCATTTTGTCTTAAATGATAACAATAAATACTTTTACAAACATGTGATTTTCAATATTAAAGGTTCATTTTATAAATTATTTAACTTACTTTTAATAAATTAATACGGGAACCTCTACTTTTAGCAACCCAACCTTGTTTTAAATAATCAGTTCCTCTAAAATGAAATATATTTGTAAAGGTGCGTGAATGTAATGAATCTGTTATAGTTGTTGTTGAAGATTCATCTCCAATATCTAATTTATCTTCCTCATTAACATTTTCCATGATAGTTGTATAACAAGAAATAAATTGAACTAAAAAATATTCATACAAAATACTTAAAAAAATTAATATAATATACATAAAATTCAGGTTCAATGTGTTTCAAAATATAATTTATGTCAACTAAACTTGAGCTAAATTTTTTCATCTTGTCATGCTTTGACAATCAATCTATCTGTTACTTCTTCATACAACAAATTAATTAGTTAAATTTGTAATATTAAATGTATGTTTGTATATAAGTTTAATCAAGTATATAAATAATATAGACGAAGTTGATAACTGATTGTCGATCAATGGGGGGTATAAATTTTACTTATTTATTATTATAAATATATAAATTATTACTATTGTTATTAAGGTTACGCCAATATTAGAATATTTTTGTTTCTATTCTATAATAGTACATTGAACGTGTGTATGTAATGAAATATATTGAAGGGGAGAAAATTATATCAATTAATAGGAATTGGATTAAATTGAAATGACAAGATTTAACTAATACTAAAATTTTAAATGGCTTTATGCTCAAAGGTGACCTTTTAGAAATAATGTTTAAGGAAGTTGGCAATTTTATATTGATATTAAAGATTCCATTAATTAGTATTAAATCGCTTCTTTGATAAACGCTCTTTATTGCATTACATTTACTAATTTTCATCTTTTATTGACGCCATAAAATGAAGAATTAACTGAAAAATTTTTAATTGAAAAGAAATATTTTTCAATCATTTCATTTACATTAATCAATATATGGTTAACTAATAAAAATCTAATTCTTCTAATAGTAGGTAGAGAGATAAGCTAATAAATTGTATAACTAATTAATAAAAAATATATATTATTTCATTTATTGTTATGGAATATAATGATATCAATAAAAATATAAAAGGAATGTTCATACATTATTTAATAATATCTTTATATTATTATCAATGTTATTTGTTTTCTCTATAAAGATAAAACAAGATACCATAATAATTAACAATAAAAATCGGCATCATTATGAATAATTTACAAATTTATTTTAAATGTAAAATATTCCAAAAATGATAATAAAATTTTTATAGTTATTCTTTTTTACACTTTTGTACATTAAACCGTTATTTTGATGAAAGAATATAAAAATCCTATCATTTCTACCAGTTTTCTTATTTTTTAAATATTTTAAACTTCATTTTTTTGATTTATGAAGCTTCTTAAAATATTGTGTAAATAAATAAAATATATTCATATAATTTAATATGATNNNNTTTTTTTTTTTCAATATATAAAATTTCTTTCTAAATAACTAAATTTTTTTTTATTTAATGTATTTAAAGAAATGTACATACATATCAGGCAAAAAAGCAATGATTAAAGAATACTATATATTAAAATGTATTTTATTTTCAAAAATATATATCATTATGTCATATCAATATCTCGTAATGTCATAGTAAATGTCAGTATTTCAAAAAATCTCACACATTATAAACAATGAATGGGACAAAAATATAGTTATTGTTAAAATTTTACTTTTATTAATGTATTAAAATGAAAAGGACAATCTCTGAAAAGTATATTCTACAAGGTATTAATATTTTATACAAAATCACATTTGATCTTAACATTTTAAATGTCAATTGAAAAATGATAGCTAAATATAATTTAATGATATCTTTATAGCATATTAATATTACAGTTATAGTATCAAATAAATCTTTATACTATTTCTATCTCTAAGTACTGGCTTAAAATATTTTAATAAATTGCGTGAATAGTTAAGATATATATTTGTGATGAACAATTGAACAGAAGCTTTATTTCATTTATTAATACAATCTTTATAATTGTTTTGATAGAAAACTGTATAAAGATATATTTTTATTTTATTAATTAAATCAAAAATCAAGTTTCCAATAATACATGTTTTTAAAATTATTCTTTTAAAAAGTCTAATTTACCTTTTAAATACTTTCAATCTAATTTAGGTCTTTTTTGAAGAATCATGTAATCACTGTAAAAGTATATATAGCCTTAAAATATTTAACAGGATATATTAAAACTAGATTCATTTTAGCTTAAAACTTATACATTTATGAAATGTTTACTGTAAGAATCAATTTCTTATGTCTATATTTGAAAAGAATTTTTTATCTTGTTAAATAACCATTATTTACCTATTGTTGGACATTACTCATTTGACAATAATATAATTAACCGTTAATATTAACTAGATCATACATATATATACCAAATTCAATTTGTCCAATTACCTTCCTCTTTTAACATTTTTTAACTGAAACATTTATTCATGTCATTCAAATAACATTTATTTTTGAACGGTTGACTAATTTTTAATCACAAATTATATTTTTTATTTATAAAAAAGACAAAATGGGGTAAATTATCTTTAAAAAATGATCTTTTTAAAATATTGAATATAAAGAAAATTAGTAAGTGGTAATATAATATGGAAAAAAAATATAATTATATTTAGGATAAATGTTTTACTATTTTTCAAGACATTTTGACAAATATATTTTTATATTTTTTTAACCTTGTCTAAATATGATCACTTAATAAGTATCATATTATTTTTGTTCTAAGAAGATAATGATACCATATATATTTTAATTATCTTTATTCGTGATACTCATATTCTATTATCATTACATAAAAATATTAAATTATTAGCATTTATCAAATCTTGACCTAAATTTTGATACAATACAATTGAAACAATATTAATACGAAATTATAATTATTAATCTTATAATCAAGACGTAATTACATATTCAATTTTTCACACTTATTTTATTTCTTTTACTACTTTTATATATTTTATATTTATACTTTTTATTATAGAAAATAATGTATTCAACATTCAAGCCTTCTGCGGAAGGTTATGATAAAAAGATTTTACATTATTATGATAGCAGTGAAATTTCTAATGATTTCTCCAATGAAACCGATGACGGGACAAGTAGTTTTGATATTTATGAAGAACATTACAATGATAATTTATTACAACTTCAAAATATTAAAAATGTAAGATAATTTTATTTTTTTATTTCTTATTAATTGTTTAGAGTGTTTATGCTTATGAAGAATTTATAGCAGTTATACAGTTAAAACATCCTACAGAAGAAGTTGGATTTTCAATAGGTCAAACAGAGGATGATTCTCCTTATATTGAAGACATTTTGCCAAACACACCAGCTGAGAGATCCAATTTAGTGGAAGGTGATGAAATTATAGAAGTTAACACAATTCCAATTCATAATTTAGGATATTACAGAACAATAGATTTAATAAAAGAGGTGAGGAAAAAAAAATGAAGAATAGATTACATGTTATGAGAATCTAGTTATGAAAAATCATATACAGCATGTGGATAAAAATAAAAACCTTTTATATCATAAATCTACCAAACAATACAATAATCTTCATACTTAGTCAATATTTTCCATTACATTAACCTTTATAATTACTACATTTCTGATTTAGCTTTCATATATAACAAGTATAGGGGTATTCATTATCTCTTTCAAATTCCCTATTATCATTAAATATGGCCTTGTTGCAACATAACAACCACTTCAATATTATATTATTGTTATCTTTACTCTTAATATCCTCATCAAGAGATCTGTTACAAAATATTTTGGCTATTCATTATTAACAATAACTGTAGTGATAACATATTTCTAATTATTATTTAATTTTCTATAGTTTACAAACAATACATAGGTGATTATTCTCTTTTTAAACACAATATTTTATTAATAGATATCTTTTATCTAAGGGTTTATTTCATTCTGGATAATTATATATATCTATCCATTAAAGAGGATTTTTAAATATTAAAATGACAGAATTTGCACCACCCGAAAAGGATGTGGAATTAACATTAAGTGCAGGTGAATTATTAGAAAGTGTCACTTTAGAAGAGGTATATTAAAAATACTTTTTAAATTTTGAAAATATTTTATTATGTTTTTACAATATTTTGAATATTTATTTTTTTAGAGTATTGATTCTTGCATCATTCAACTGAGGATTAGAAGAAAATTGTCAATAAAAAAAATGCCATTATCAACAACAGAAAGTCAAAGTAAGTTTTGTTGAATTGTTAATAGGCATAATAGTAAAAATATTTAAATACCATTCGATTATACAAGGTACATAAAGATGTTATCGACTTCATTTGTTTACACTTTGTCGGCATCTTTTTTTGATGACAATATCCAAAATTTAGTTGTTTAATTTTTGATATATGGAAATATTTTTTGTACATAGAATTAGGTGTAAACATGACGTTTTTTTAATTTCCAAACATCTTATGACTTTTAGGTATTGTAATTGGGGAACTGTAAAGTTATTAATGTGGTAAAACAAAGATATATTGCCATACTTGTCACTGACCTTCAATTCTTTGTACCTCAATGCATACACTGTCAATTATTTTTCTCTATATCTAGAGTTTTACTCTATTGCTTGCTTTTCTTTAAAATAATTTTTTGATTTCTCTATACACCTATAAATACTTGATTATAGTTTTAGTTCAAGATGAGACCAAACATAAAGCACAATCTTATATATCATTGTATATTTTTCAATACACCATCAAAATATAAAATTACTATCTTTTTTGTCAACGTTTATTTTTTTATTTTTGACTGATAAAATTTATTGTTAAGATATCTCAATATATAATTGTCTTTATGTAACAAAATTGTTAACATATTTTTATAGAGCTATTTTTTCTTCTTTTATATGTCATTTCTCTGTCATATTAATTGCCCATTTTTATTTACACAATTGTATTAATCATTCGATAGGTAATGATAAGGAGTATATGCTTTTATGAGTTAACAATTTTTATTTTATCCATTTTTATTTCTAAAACATTTATTTTTAGTTGCAACTGCGTTATTCTCTGAAGATCGAAGACATAACGTTATTATTGAGGAAACAGTTAATAAGATGAGTGATATAATAAGTCCAAGTCAATGGGAACGTGTTAAAGAGTACGAAGATGACATCAAAAGGAGAAAAGAAAATTCAGAAAAGAAAGAGAAACAAAATAATTTTATGAGAACATCCATAAGAGCTTCTAAAAGATTACAGGCATTAGAAAACAGTTGTAGTACCCAATATACAAATGTGCCATCACCTTTAGAAGAAGAAACAGATTGTCACTTTAGTTATTCAAATAAGTGTTATTCCCCTGCAGGGAGTACACCTCGTAGTTCAATTCATGAATTGCCTAATAATATTGTGAATAAAGAGAAGGCCAATGGACAAGGTATATTGTCTTCATCAGTATCCGATCATAATTGTGATACAAATTTATTAGTAGTTAAAGTTTATAAACCAGAAGATGATTCTTATTTGGGAGCAACAGTTAAAAATGAAGGAGAACGTGTTATTATAAGTAGAATAATACAAGGGGGAATATGTGAAAAGACCAAATGCCTTGTTGAAGGTGACGAAATTATTGAAGTTAATGGTAATGACATTAGAGGATTAACTGTAAATGAAGTTTCTGATCTCTTAAGAAGAATACATGGAGATATTATTTTTATAATTGTTCCATCACCTACACGTCAATCATTGTTAAATAATGAAAATGATAATAAAAATGGATTACGACGTTTCAAAACTCCTGCTCCAATTATCCACCATATTCGTGCCTTATTTGATTATGATCCAGAGGATGATTATTTTGTTCCATGTAAAGAATTAGCTTTAAAATTTCAACGTGGAGATATTCTTCATGTTATCTCAACATCAGATGAAAACTGGTGGCAAGCGTATAGAGAAGGAGATGATGCTAATCAGCAACTTGCTGGCCTTATTCCATCAAGTTCATTTCAAAAACAAGTAGAAATGTATAATAGAGATTTAGATAAAAAAGCAATTGGAGATGGAAAAGGAACAAAAGGAAGAGGATTATTTAAAAGAAAAACTTCAGAAAAAAATAAAAAAAAGAAAAAAGATAAAATGGGTGATAAGGTTAAAATTTTAGATGAAGAATCTAATGATGATGAAATATTAACATATGAAGATGTTTGTTTATATCTTTCACGTAGTGGAAGAAAACGCCCAGTTATTTTATGTGGTCCTGAAGGAGTTGGTTGTTTTGAGTTACGTCAAAAATTAATTGAAAGTGATAAGACAAGATTTTCTTGTGCAATACCTCATACAACCAAACCAAAAGGTGTTAATGAGATAGATGGGATTGATTATCATTTTGTAACTGTTCAACAATTTTTAGAAGGGACAGCAAATAAAATGTTTGTTGAATATGGTGAATATCAAAAACATTATTATGGAACAAGTCTTACCTCAATTTCAAAAGTAATTTCTGAGAATAAAACATGCCTCCTAACATTAAAACCAGAATCTTTGAAAAGTTTACGCAGATCAGAAATTATGCCTTATGTTGTATTTATTGCTCCACCATCATTGATGCAATTGAAAAGACAAAAGGACATGATTGGTCAATTTGGAATGAGAGATGAAGAATTAAAAGCAATATTAAACGAAGGAAAAAAGATGGAACAAAAATATGGTCATCTTTTTGACCACATTATTGTTAATATTGAATATCAAAGAAGTTTAGATGAACTAAAGGAAATTGTTCAACGACTAGATACAGAACCTCATTGGATACCTAGTTTTTGGCTTAATAATAGAAACAGTACTTATAGGGGTAGTAATAAGAATAATGAACGTGGAAGAATAGTTTCCTATTTCGAAGAAGAAGGTAAAATTCCACTTTAGTTTTAAATAAAAACTCCTTTTATTATATTAACAACAAACAGAATAATAAAATTTTTAACGATGTTTATGATCAAAAAATAATTTTTTTAATATGCTTTACAACTGATTTTCCATTCCAGGTGGATTTTTCAGGAAATATTAAATTTTTCTTATTCATTGTCTCATACAAATTCCCCAATTCATTTCTTAATGTTATAATTAAAGTACGTAATAATTCTTCTTTGAATGTCAACTCAGCCAATTCTACGTATGTTATATCATTATTATTTTCTTTCTCCTTTCTATCATATAAATTAGCCAATTCAATCATATAAGGTTTTAATATTTCTGATGTATCTAGAAATGATTCAATTCTTTTATATTTCATTACATCATTAATATCTTTCTTTACAATATCTCTAACAATTTCATTTATTGTAGGTTTAAATTTCATAAGACTTCTCCTTAATTTTTTTGACATTGCATCGTCCTTACAATTCATAGTCTTGGTATAGTAATATATTTTATATAATTAATATAGAGCAAATTTAACCTATCTTAAATTATAAATGCGGTTAAAAAAATCATTCTTTTTATAGACTTTTTTTCTTTTGTTTTACCAATTGTTAATCAAACATCAATATATTTAAATAATATATGGATATATTATTTCTGATATACCATTTAGTTATCCTAGTTATATACAATTTAAATAAAAATCTTTACTTTAAGATTAATCAATGATAACATCTATTAAAGAGAAAAAAAAANAAAAAAAAAGGACAATTTTATAGTGACATAGAGAGAATGAGGATCAAAGTGCAATAAAAAAAAGAAACGTTTATATTATAAATAGTGTTAGGTAAAGTATTTTAAATATAAATGGTATATCTTAAAATTTTGAAATTAAATAATAAATTGTTATTGAAAAACCATTTTTCTTTCTTATTTGAAATGTTTTAATTAATAAAAAAACAATCTCCTATGAATAAAAATAAAGTGTAATTTATACAACATTTTCACCACACGATTTTTTTGGAAATATAAAAAAGATAATAAAAAATATTTTGAAAATAATTGAATTTAATTAACTTTATTAGAAATTTTTTCACATACATACGATTTTTTTTATCAAATTTAAAGTCAAACCTTATGTCATATAAACAAAAATGAAAATTTTTAAGTTACATTAGCCATTTGGTGCCTTTTTATTTTATGAGATGATTAAAATTTTATATTGAAATAAAATAAATTGTAGAGATTTTTTTTTAAATAGATTGTTATAAAATATAATTGATTTTTTTCATTATACAGCAACATTAAGATCATCTTTCAAAAAAGTAGGAATAATTTTAATTATTGGTTTTGGTAATTTTAAAAGTTTTTAAAATTTTTCTATATAAAAAATGATATTTCTTTTATCCACGTGCAGGTACAAAACTAAATCTTTTTTCATTTCCTGACTCCATTATGGCGAAGGATCTTTTTCCTCTTGAGCCTTGGAAATTGAAACGTTCTTGTAATTTCTTTCCTCTACTTGGAACAAAAGCAAAATTTCTTTTCATATTGTTATCAATATAGTAGTTTGAATTGACATTATTGACATCATTTTTATTTTGTACTAAATCATAATTATAATCTTCCTCTCCATCTGAAATGTCAGAAAAAGAACGTATTCCTATAGGTACATAAAAAGCTGATTGTTGTGAAACAAATGAGAATAGCAAAATAAGAAGTAAAAAGTTAAAACGGCTTGATAATGTCATGCTTCTGAAAAAATAAAAAAAAAACTAATAATGTTTTAATGGAAATAAAAATATTTTTATTTTGACTTTTTAATTTTTTAAATATTATCAGAAAGGAACATGATAATATTATTAGAGTAAATGAAAGCATACTTAAAAGTAATTAAAATTCTGTTAATAACTTTTAGTCTTCTTAAAATAAATATTTTCTCTAAATAATATTTTAATTTAAGAATTCATCTTGAAATTTTAAAAATGACTTTATACCCTTGTAATCACAACATATATAACATGTAAAACTCCACCTTTGGACTTTATCACATTAAGAAATAATTATCTTTTTTATTCATTTTTAAAAAAAATAATAAAAGTATTAAAAATTTATATTTTTATTACAATATAAACTTAAGTATAGCTTCTAGAATTATTGAGTTTCCGCCTACAAAACTATTGTGATTGAGAGAGAAAACGTAATAATTTCAAATAAATATTTTATTATAAATAAAAAATTGTAATTATGAATTATTTTCAATAGCAAATTAAGAATCATTAATATTTTATTTAAAGACAATCATTTATGACGACTTATAAGATAATAGCAAGCATGTATAAATTTTCAAGTTAATTGTCGCTAGTATAAAAGTTAAAATTACTTTCAAAAATATTATAATGAGGGAATGGGAAAAGATATATTTTAATAACTAAGTCACTTATACAAAAATCTCAATATTAAAATAAATACTTTATCAGTAAAATGAATTTAATATGTACTTGATATTTCTACTTAAAATATACGACAACAAATAAAAACAATAATAATGTAATTAATGTTATTGAAAATATATTAATTTTATAAAATCCATAAAGGGATACATGTTTTTTTGATAGAATTCTTAGAAATCATTTTCATATTTCATATACTCTACATTTCAATAAAAAGTATTATTAAATATGCAATAAAATTTAATTTATTTTTGATAAATTTTATAAGATTTATTAAACTTTTATATAATATCTTCTACATGTAACTCCATTGAATGTACTTTTCCATGTCAAAATATCTTTTTCTATCGTATAATATATAATTTCAGGTATAGAATTTTTTTCTTTATCCGCTTGATATTCCTCTAATGTTTTGCTAATTGGATTATATGTAAATGTTAAAAGTCTTTTACTTCCATCTAAAATTTTTCCTTCAAATTCCTTTCCAAGAATTACATTATTATATAGAATATTTTTCTTTGATGTTAAAGTATGAAAATTATATGTTCCATCAGAATTTTTACTAAATTTTTTTGTTACACTAAGAAATGCAACAATTTTTCTTTGGAAAAATCCAATATCTAAAAATAAATATATATTTGTACAATATAAAAACTAACCTTTTGCCAAAAGATA
Source organism: Parastrongyloides trichosuri (assembly GCA_000941615.1). NCBI lineage: Eukaryota > Metazoa > Nematoda > Chromadorea > Rhabditida > Strongyloididae > Parastrongyloides > Parastrongyloides trichosuri. Next base: position 728,915 of record LM523163.1, read on the forward strand.
ATTGTCAAGATTTTCACTTCGGTCTAATTTAAAAGTGCCAATAAAATCATCAGGTAATTCTATAGCACTAGTTTTAAACAAAAATATACTAAACACTAAATACGTCAATAAATTCATTATAGTAATATAAATTTATAAAATGATTTTCGTCACTTTAAATAGAGATATATTTAAAAAAAGTGTAACAAATTAATGAACATTTAATTTATTTATTGACTAATTTATGCAATAAAGATATATTATAATTAAATATATAGAAACTATAAATATCAACTTTCATTTATTATTTTGAGGTGACCTTCTTTGGTAAAGAAGCAAAGTCGTCTTCAATTTTTTTAAAAAATCTTTTACACGAAATAGTTTCATTTTTCATCTCCTAAAAATTGTAATAAATAATTAAAAATTATAAAATTAACAAGATACTCACCAAAATTAAATAATCACCATCTCGTTTATAGTAATATGTTTCACCTTTATCATTAGAATCAGAAATTCTGATGTGTTTTTCAGTTAAAATATTATCTGGTTGAAGGTCAAAACAAATTTTATGAACTTTTCCATCTAAACCAATATCTTCAAATTCTTTCTTAAGTTCAACATTCTCATTTATAGTATTTTTTCTTCCGGATAAATTATAAAAATCAAATGCATTTTCATTAGTTTCAGATTTCTTAAAAACTTTGGTAACAGATGTAAATGTTATCATTTTACGAAGAATCCAATTAACACCTTTTGATTGAAGGTATTCATCAAAATTCTCACTTTTCTCAACTTTAAATGTTCCAAAAAATTCTTGTGGTAATAAAGCCATTTTGAACTGAAAAAAATATAAATTGTTGTATAGTAAAAATATTTATATAAATATATCAGGTATAAGAGATAAAAACTCTTAAACTATAATGATATAAAAAAATATACAAACATTTTTATACAGCACCAACTCCCGTAGGTATAAATGTTATACTTCTATCTTTAACAAGATATGAAAAATCATAATAAATGAGACCTGTTTCTTCAACATTAATAAATATGTCAATTTTTCCTGTGACTTGTGAATCCAAACCTGAATTATACTCTTCTATCTTGGCATAAGAACTTAAATTATAAAAATTGGGTCGATATTTCTTACAAAACCTTTCAGATACTGTTATACTAATGAGACATTCAAAATTTTCATTAAAATACGATCCAATTTTACACAACGCTTTTAGTATATCCCTATAATCGGAATTAAAAAGATCACAAAAGAAACCAATATCATCAATAACAATCAATTGATTTTCTTTTTGATTTCCACAATAATCTATTATACTGTTTATAAAACATTGTTTTTCAAAATATGGAGAGTTCACTTTATCTTCTGGCAATAACATTGAAATTTCTCGAAATTTAAATTTATCAGATGCAGTCCTAAGTGCAAATTTCCCTGCTAATACTTTAAATTGTTCCTCGGTATGTGAACATGAGATCCATGTAACATTTTTATTTTCTTTTAACCATTTTTCTGCAAGTTTAATATTGAAAAATTGTGGTGATCCACCAATTGAATATTCCACAATATTGATTCCTTTATCAGGTAATTTATTAAATACTTCATTTGAATTTAAATTCATCTATAAATTTATATAAATTGGTAAATAAAAATAAGAAAAAATATATTGAGGTCTGAACCTATTAAGATAACAAAATTTATAGATAAAAAAATAATTGGTGAACATTTTTTATAACGATCAAACAATTTAACATGAAAATAACAACAACTTAAAGGAAATTAAAATCCATATTCAGCAAGAACCTTGTTGTATTCGGCAACCTTTGATTCAGTAGATTTAACGGCTTTAGCTTTAAGTTTGTTGTCTAATTTCTTTTGAACGTAAAAAGCAGCTGCTTTGACTTTTCTCTTGGCTTCAAGCTTGGCAACGATATCTTTGTATTGCCATCCAACTTCATGTGAGAGTCTTCCAACTTGACAGTAGTCTCTGGTTGGTTTAAGAGCGACGTGTCTAACGATGTTTGGAACAACCATCTTTTTCATCTTGTCGTATGGAGTTGGTACTCCTTCGAAAGCGGTAAGTTTTCTAAGAGCATTCATTCCACGAGTTGTCTTGTGTGGAAGCATACCACGAACAGTACGTTGGAAGATCTTTGATGGAGCACGGTAGTGGAAAGCACCACGGTTTGGATTGATGTTACATCTTTTGTTCATGAATGAAAGGTACTTCAATTTAGAACGGTGGAAGTTTCCGGAGATGACAAGATCTTCACAACGGACAACAACAACTTTTTGTCCTTGTAAAAGGTTCTTGGCAACAAGAGCGGCCAAACGTCCTAAAAGATGATCTTTTCCGTCAATAACAATAGGAGCAGAAGAAAATCCCATAATTTACCCTAAAAATAAAAACAAAAAATAAGTAAAAAAAAATATATATATATAAAAATTTATGCTATTTGATGGAAGAAAAACGAAAGGAAAAAATAAAATTAATAATTTTTAGTATTAGGAAGAATATTTCTTAAAATTATCTTTAAAAATATCATGTTTCCGCCAAAAAACAATTAAAAATAGTAGGAAAACAGACTTCCAAAATCATTCTTAGTACTAATTTCGTTGGGTAGATCATACTGTATGGTAGACAAGTCAGCGTTTTAAGAGTTGTAATGAAACAATTGGAAAAATATATCCAATATATTTTCTTACGACGATTATACAAGTTACCCTACATATTATTGGAAGTTGATAAAAGGCGTCAATAAATATTTAATTTACTTTATTATTACGTACAAATATGATCCGTTTTATCCTTATTCAAAATCGTGCTGGTAAAACAAGATTAGCAAAATGGTATATGCATTTTGATGATGATGAAAAACAAAAACTTATTGAGGAAGTTCATGCTGTTGTTACCGTACGAGATGCTAAACACACAAATTTTGTTGAGGTAAATAATTTATTTATTCTTTTTTTTAATTAAATTATTATTTAGTTTCGAAATTTCAAAATTGTCTATAGAAGATATGCTGGGTTATACTTTTGCTTTTGTGTAGATATAACGGATAATAATTTATATTACCTTGAAGCCATTCATAATTTTGTTGAGGTATTAAATGAATATTTTCATAATGTTTGCGAACTTGATCTCGTATTTAATTTTTATAAAGTTTATGCTGTTGTTGATGAAATGTTTCTTGCTGGAGAAATAAGAGAGACTTCACAAACTAAAGTTCTAAAACAATTACTTATGTTAACAACTCTTGAATAAAACAAAACAATTATAATGATTAATTCACTTTTGCTTTTAAAAATTTTTATAGCTTATTATAACATAAAATAAAAACAAATAACAATAAAAAATATAACAAAAATTAATCAGATTTATTATTACATCTACCAGGAAGATGACAACATTTGCATCTTCTACAATGTGTATATTTTGGTTTTACACATCTTTCACAGGTAAAACAATGTTTATATGTTGTTCCATCGAGTGATGGACATTTTTCACACATATCACAATGTTCATTGGTTGAAACTACATAACGATTGCACTCTTTACAATATCTATAATATGGTTCTGGTAGTTCAAAATTTATTTGTTCTACATCCGTAAAAAATCTAACAATCGTACGATCTGGATTACTAAAAGTCTTGTGATTAGAATATGTAACTTTGTAGTCTAACATTTCTACATCACGTAAATGTTTTCCAACAAATACAGGTAAAACAAACATTTGATAAACTTCTTTATCATCATATTCACTTTTTTGTTTGAAAAGTTCTTTTAATTTATCGATAGAATTTTGAAGAACTGATATAAAAACGGCAAATGGAGGGTCACAGAGAATTAAAAGTCTTCTTGTTTCAGAGAAAAATTGAATTAATTGTTCTCTTCCTTTAGGATCATAGAAGTAATTAACCAACATACTAAATTGTGCAAATTCATTAGCTTCAAAAAAATACTTGAAACGTTCATCAACATCCAATAAGAAGCAACGCATTCTTGTTCTTAATTTCTGGAAAACTGTTGGTGTTCCAATACAAAGTAACCCATCAAAATCACCCTTTTTAATTCCATTATAAATAACTTCATGAGTTTCATCTTTAAACCAATATTGTGCTTCTCCTTTATCTTCTTGAATAGCATCAGTTAAAAATTCTAACGGATTATTTATAAGATCATATTCAATTGGTCCTATCATTGGACAACTATGTTTATTAAAACATTTCCAACATTCTTCACAAAAAAATACTTCTTTACCTTCATCTTTCAATTCTTTAAAAGATTTAGCTGCTTGCCCATACTCAAATGGTTTACATTCAACTTCTGGAGGGATATATTCATCCTTAATCTTATTCCAGTCNATAACATCCAACTTATAATCACATTTCTCACTTCTATAAACAGCACATGAATATGAAACATCAATATTTGATGATTCTCTTGAAAATGGTTTCTCAAATAAAAGACATGGTCCTGAAATATATTTAGAAAATTCAATAAATTAATTACTTACCATGAGGACAATATGGAACTTTACCATCTTCATTTTCAAGAACTTTAACACCAACTCTTTCTTTTAATTTTGGAGCAACTACCACATTTGCTCTCTTAGCACGTTCCAAAGCAATTTGCTTTTGAGACTTTTGTTTAAATCTTCTTCTTGGTTCATCATTCCTATTTTCAGTAGATCCTGATGCATCTGGTTCTTTGTATGTTCTTTCGCCAAGAGGTATTAAATTAGGATTATTACTACTTTTCTTAAATACTGGCTCTTCGAATGGTTTTCCTTGAGAAAATGGACGTTTAGATGCTCCAATTTTCTTGGTAGATAATTGGCCACTTTGACTTGAATTTTTTGTAGCACTTTTCCTTACAATTGTCCCATCTTTCTTTTTGATAACTTTTACGACTTTCCTAACAATTTTAGTTTTAGCCATAATAAATTTCTAATAGAATATAATATTTTAAATTAGTTGGAATAACGACTAAACATTTATTGTCTTAAATGGAAAATACAATAGAAAAGTCTATCAACAAGCACACTTTTTAAAAGGATATTTTATTTATGAATTATGGTTTTGCGTGTAAAAATTGAAACAAATGATGGAGAAATATTTGAATTACCAGCAGAAGTAGTTCAACATTTAAAAACATGTTATCAAATGATTGAAACTTTAGGTAGTGACTGTATTGTCGCTCTTCCGCTATCGAATGTTAGATCTGATATTTTTCGAAATATTCTAATATGGATTGAAAAATATTTTAGCGATAGAAAAGAATCAGTAAGTTAGAGAAAATATTTTGTTAAATTCAAGTTTATAGGATGATTTATTATCATGGGAGAGTGATATGTTCAACTCATGGAACAGGGAATATTTATTTGAATTTATGAATGCAGCAAGTTTTTTAGAGATTGATCCTTTAATAAAATCGACATCTACATTTGTAGCATTACAATTAACAAAATATGGAAATAAACATAATGAAATGAGGGAATATTTATCAGTTGAAAATGAGATGAATGAATCAGATATTCAAGAGTTTGATAAAATATCAGGTTTGAGTGATGAGCGAGGATAAAATGAATTATAATTCTGGTCCTTCTCCTCCTGGTACAAGCATTGTTATGTGATTTCCACTAAGAAGTATTTGATCTAATTTTGTAACTCTTTTTCCTTCTGGTGTATTTTCATATTCTGTTACATCCTCTAGAACCATGTTAACGTAATCATCAAAACCGACAAGCGTACCAACAAATTCTTTATCACCTTTATAAATTACGACAATTATAAAAAAANAAAAAAATAGTTATCCAATAAATAAGCTTACCTTTCATAATAATCCATAATTTATTTCCAATACATTTATCAACCAATTCCAATGGTAACAGTTGAGAGGGATTTACAATAGTTGTTGTTGATGCTGCCATTTTAACAAAATAAAATATTATAAGTATGAAAAAAAATAAAGCAGTGTACACACTTTTCCACACAATTTTAGTATAAAAAACTTTATTATAACTTATATAAAGTGAAACAACATTTATTAACAAGATTCATTTGTGTTAACGTCGTCGATCTTATTTTCTTCAGGAAATTTATCAATTTTTATGATTCCTTTTCTCCGTGGAATAACATCGAAAAATGCTTTCTCCCAATTTTTGGATTCTGTATATCTTAAAATAATTTCATAAACTTGATTAATTGTTAAGACATTCCTTGTCTTTAACTTCATGTAATCTCCAATTGGTAATTTGGCATGTTTAATACCTGCTTTATTTGCTATATCAAGTGTCAATTTTGGACAAGAGTTGTGATCCAATAAACCTCCGATAACGTATACTTTATCATCCTCAATATCCTCCAAATTATTTTCTGAATCCGCTGTCAAATATACAAGTTCTTCCTTTGTAAATACTTCTGTTAATGGTTTAGTCGTTGAATGAACATCCCATGAATCATTATCACTTTGTTTTAAAAATTCTTCGTTTCCTTTACCTTGTAATCCAACAATATGTAATTGTAATGGATTTTCAGCTCTCCTATTATAACCATAACAAAATTGTAATTGAACCATTGTGGCTTTTATATTCACATCAGACATATACTCATCAAAGGACATATCTATAGCAACACGAATTTTACAATTACTATTGGACATTTTTTTAAATTGTTTTCTCGAAGGAATAGGAATATTATTTTCACGCATAATTCTATTACGATCTTTTTTACGTTGTCTTTCTAAAACTCTTTTTTCTTTCCTTTTTTCTAAATATCTTTTTCTTTGTTCTTCCCTCTTTTGTTGTTTCTTTGACAAAGGATTAGGAAGTTCATTTCTAATTTTTTTGGTTTCTATTTCCACATCAGAAGTATTAATACAGACTGTTTCATTTGGTTGACTTTCATTCATTATGAAGACTCACTGAAATATAAATACAAAAAATTAAAATCTCACTAAAATATTTTACCGATAAACAGCATAATTAGACGACAAAAAAACAACAAAAGTTAAAATTAACAACATTATAAAAATTATATAACAAAAAATAATTAACATAACTTTTTACTAGGAGGAACATCTTTTTCAGTACTTTTTCTTTTAATTTGATCATTGGTTACTAAAATTCTTTGATGTAATTTTGTTTCCAAATCAAACAACTCAGAAGCATATGCAATTCTGAAAAGTTTGTTCAATTTTGGAACTATTTCCCATTGATTAAATTTAATCCTCATCAAATCAAATGCGATTCCTGCATTATTTTCTTCCAAGTACTCAGGTAACATAGGTACTTTATGATATCTTGCTGAGAAATGTGTCAATAAAGTATACTTTGCATTCATTTCCTTTCCAACTGTTACGGCTTGCTTTATTGTTGAATGTTTCTTTCTAAATGCTTCTTTTTCAAAGTCATCTTCAAAGGTAGCTTCATGAATTAAAATATCAGCATTCATTCCTTCTCTAACTAAAAGGTCACATGGCATAGTATCACCACTAAAAACAAATTTTCTATCTTTGGTATCTGTTAAAATATATCCATTGGCCGCACCCATATGTTTTACAGGAACAGCTTTAATATTTTTCAAATTCCATTCTTCTGGATTATATAAATCAAAAGGTAAAACATTCTCAACATCAAACGCCAGTGGTTGCCTTACGTTATTACCTAATGTATTTTCAGGATTAATTTTTCTAAAATTATGAACAAATTTGATATGTTGTGATATTTTAGACATATAGAAATCGTAACTATTGATGTATTTTTGGACGTTGGAGTTTCCGACAATAATTAAAGGAATATATGGTATATTTTGACTATCAAAAGCTTCCTTACGTTTCATTACAAAATTTCCAATACCATTAACATGATCTTGATGTGCATGAGTTATAAAACAAGCTTTTATTTGTGTTAAAATATCTTTAATTTTGGATGGACCATATTGATAAAATAATTGTGTATATGTAGATTCACCAATATCTACTAAAAAAGATGAAGTATCTGAAGTTTTTAAGAGATAACTTGAAACATTTCGATACTTAGAAGGAACAGCTGAAGATGTTCCAAGAACACTTAATTCAGGATATATATCATTAGTTTTTAATTTTTCATTTTGACAAATTTCAAACCTAAAATCCTTCAAACTTTTTTCCAAATCATCTGCATTTTGTGGTGTTAATGCAAAATGTGTTGAAAATAAACCAATATTGAATTTCATTACATCATCACTGTGTGGAGTTCCACGCATTGGAAACCTTGCAAAATTCTTCACAACTAAATCCAAATCTTCACGGTTATAGTCATCATCTGATGTAAAAGATAAATTACTATCATATCCATATGGAAGAGGAAATAGTTCGGGACAAATGTCATTATTATATTTTATAATATGATACATCCCATCATTGGATGGCCAATACTGAGCTGTTTCATTAACTATAATATGTTTTGTTGTTGAAAAACTAATTTTCTTCTTAAATAATTGATACTCTTTTGAATTATATACAAAATTATTGACATTATGAACAACATAGTTCAAAATTTTCTTGCCATCAATATATTGAAAAAGATGTGATGATCTATCAAGAGATTTGATCTCATCAATTGATTGAACATCAAGAACAAGAAGATTTGGTCTTTCTTTACTAAAATCATGGTCAAATAAGACATCTTCAGGTCTAATAGTTCTATCATCAGGTAATATAACAGTTTCACCATTTTTAAGTCTTCCTAACCATGGACCTTTAGGAATATTTAATTCAACAAGTTTTAATGGATTAATCTTTTTTTGTGGAAGTTTAGCTTCAAAAAGAAAACAATAAGAAATTGTTGGTGAATCAATTGTTGATGTAATTGGAATATATTTTATATCAAATGCTTCATCAGAAAACATTCCTTCTTCTGGAGATATGATATCAAAGGTAGTAGATATTTTTTTACGACCAAAATCTTCATCAGATATTGGTTGAATAGCTTTAGCAAATTGAACCATTTGAGAAACACCATGGAATCTTGTTCGACTACCAAGATTATCTGCTGATTCTTTAGTTAGTATAAATCCAGGTAATCCAGCAATATTATTAATAGTAGGTCGAGTAATAAATATATCTTTAACATTTGAAGGTTTTATTCTCGATAAATGTGTTGATCTAGTTGTACCTTCGGGAATATTAATTAAATAAATATTGTTCTCTGTCCGTATGAGTAAGGAGGAAGATAAATTGTATGATCCATTTCCAATAATCTGCAAATATTTTGTTTAAAAATTTACAAAAATAAACATACCTCTAAAAATATTTTGGATGGTGGAATTTTCATTTCTTTTGATGAATCAATTTTTGTAGAAATTTCTCCATATGCTGCTCTTAAATTTTGCATGGAGTTAATTAATTTTCTAGATTTGAAACTTGAAAATTCTCCTCTATTAAATAAATCTTTTTTTAATTTTTTTAAATTCTTGTCAACTTCTTCCTTAATAATATCTCCAGTTAATTTTGAATTATTATTTAATTTTCTATAACCCTTATTTTCATTTGAAGATGTAACTTTTTGAAAATCCTTCCTTGGTTTTTGAAATTTTCTAAAGATATCTGATTTTTGGCGGTAAAATAAAGAGATGAATAAATTATAATTATTTTCTAATAAAGATTTATTTAAAAATAAATTACAAGTATGACGACAAAGTAATGCCTGTCGTAACATTACTCCCTTTTTAAAATAATATTGGAAAACTGCTTTCAACTCCTACAACGATTTATCTCTAAAATATTTAATGAAATAAAAATTTATTTTTAAAAGTTAAGAAATTAAATATGTGGATGTCCACCACATTTTGGTGCTGGAGGTGCAAATTGACCGGTATAATTTGATGGAGAATAAGTGTAAAGTCTTAAAGCATGAATACTTCCTGTTTTTAATTCATCCGCCAAAATATCATGGATCATTCTATGGCATTTTAATTTTTGTTGATTTTCAAATTTATCTGATACACATTCAATAAGGAAATGCATTTCAGAGCCTTTAGGAACAGCATGCATATTTGATTCACAAACAACTTTTAAATGGGAAGGCTGAAAATAAATAACTACAAGTTAGTATTTTAAATTGCTTACATTCAATGCTTTTGTCAATTTTTCCTTGACCATTAATGTTTTAGGTCCCTCACTCATTTTGGATAAAGTTCTTATAAAAAAAGTTTTCATTTAAAGAGTAAACTTTCAAAATGAATATCTCTATGAAACTGATTGGTAAAATGTCTCTATATTTCGTGACAAATTAAAATATTTATAAAGATTTAATAATTACTAAAAATGAGTTTATGGCCATATAAAGCTTCATTTGTTGATACAGGAAAACGTGTAGGAGTTCTTGTTATGGGAGTTATATTTGGATGTAAAATTGTTACAACAATATACAATCCAACTAAGGTATACTTTAAAATATTCTTTTTTAAATTATGATCTTTTTAGGAGTATGAAGAAAAGCTTAATGAAGGGAAGAAAGCATTATTGTTGAAATATAGAAATATTCATGAAGAAAGAATGAAAAGATTAGGACATGTTGATAAACAATCTTAAAATAAAAATAATTATATTCTTTTAATTGTTTAAAAAATGGTTTATTTCCAATTATTTAAAAAGATAGATTTATTTATTTGTTAAAGATTTTTATGTATAAAGGTAATAAAATTTTTATTCGATCAATTACAGTAAATATGAAGAGGCTATCTTCTATTGAAAGAACAGTTGAAACAAAGAAATCTCATAATTTGGATGTAAAGAATGGATATGATGTTATTGATGAAAGAAATGTTAAAAGTATGATTAGACAACATTTTAAATATTATAAGAATGATTCAATGAATCCAGATTTTTCTAATGTTCACGATTTAGGTGTATCTAATATTGAGAAAGGAATTTATTGTAATCCAATAAAAATGAATGATAAATTTGAAAAATATATTAATATTCTTGGATTGACAAATACTTCTCATTGGACATGTACTACAATGATTAATCGTCCAGGGTTATATATTATTAAAGGGATGTTTTCACAAGTTAAACAAATGGAATGGATAAATAACTGTCTTTTAGTATATCCCGAAAATGGAGCAATAACAAATTTAAATTCTAATGGACAATATACAGGTGATAATGTCTTTCGTACCAATGGAAAAAAATTGAGATGGGTTACAAAGGGTTATGATTATAATTGGACAACAAAAGAATATCCTAAAGAACAAACATCTCATTTTCCTAAAGAATTTAGTCTCATTTTTGAATTAGTATCGTTAATATTAAATTTTAATGAAACACATGCTGATACTGCAATAATAAATTATTATCCAAGAAAATCAACATTATCTGTTCATAGTGATCATTCTGAACGTCGTCTAGATAAACCATTGATTTCATTAAGTTTTGGGCAATCTGCAATTTTTCTTCTTGGTGGTGAATCGGAAGATGATGAAAATGTTGATGCATTGTTATTGAGTACAGGTGATATTATGGTTATGCATGAAAAACAACGGTTGGCATATCATGCCGTTCCACGTATTATGAAGACAACCAAATTTGAAGAAAAAGATCACAAAAATATAGAGAAGGATGTTTTGGAGTATTCTAATAATAACCGAGTAAATATAACACTAAGGCAATGTGATTAATTATTATTAAAAATATGATTAAATGTAATAAAATTTATTAAGGATGAGGTTTTCGAAATCTATTTTTTACATAAACAATTATTTAAAAATAAATATTAAAAAAAGTATTTTAAATTTAACTATTATTTTTTTGGCTCCACTGCATTTCTAATAGATTCATCATCTTCTGGTAACTCATCAACATTTTTAAGAGTATCATCATAACTTTTTTCATTTGAATTTGAGTGTTGCTTTGGTGGAGGACATTTTACAACTGCTTTATTCGTAATAACAACTTTCTTTGGAACTTCCTTAACATTTGGGCATTTCTTATTCTGTTGATTATTCGTTGTACTCATGATTGAAAAAAAGAAATGCTATAACAAAAATCGACAAAAAAGCAATAAAAGCTTTAAATGATTTTATTTTATTTATACCCTTTTATATATTCAATTTATTTAATTATATGTAATTTGAATATATATAATTATTTCTGGTTACAACATTTTCTCTTCCATTTACTGGATGGAAGGAATTATTTTTAACACATGACCAAATGCGGACATTATAACATTTTTTGGAATTATATTTCGTATGTTATATTATAAAAAAAAATCCAATAAATTTTTATAGTATTTTATTATTTTTTTATTATATTAACGAAATAGAAAAGGATCAACACGAGTTAGAGAAAAGGACAACGTTTATTATTTATTCAATAAATAGCGTTGTTGGTTAAAGACAGGTGCGCAATAATAATGTATTATTATAAAGTTTATCTGCATCAATACTGATATTATTATATAACATAAATATTTTTCTATTTTGCCATTATATTTATAAAACGGGTAAATTATGGATATAAGGAAAAGATTTTATTTTGACAATCCCGAAGATGCATATTGGAATGAAAATTCAAGTGAATCAAATTCCGAAAGTAAAAAGTCATCAAAATCATATGAAAGACCATCATCTAGTCGTTCATTTTTTGATGACATTGGTGATTCTGAGGATAACAAAAATCATATTGTAAGTTATTTTATTTTTTTTTATATTAAATATTCAGGCTTCTGCTCGTGCAGCATTGGATGAACTTTTTAACAATGATACTGATGAATTTATGTTTAGAGATGTAAATACAGATGTAACAAAATCTGGAACGGTACATACGAGCGAAGGAGATAATAATTCATTATTTGATCACAACTCTTTATCAATATCTGATTGGGATGATAAACATGAAATATCTAATTCATTAGATAATATTCCTCAAACACCTAAATCTTCGATGATTGAAATGTCTCAAAAGACTCAATCAATATCATCATTTTCAGCTGATTCAACTCAATTAGATTATACACGTCTAAAATCAGAGCATAAAAAGTTACAAAAATATTTAGAAGTAGTTAAAGCCGAAAGATTTCGACCAATGAGGCCTCAAGAAATTGTTATGCGTTTAATAAAAAGAGAACCCGTTTCAATGGATCTTTTACGAACTAAAGAAGAGAAGATGGATTTAATAGATTATGGAATACAATATGGTCATCAAGATGTAATAGTTAAAATTTTATTATTTTTAAAAGCAACATTGAAATCTTCTTTATTTCGTGAAATTTTATTGATAAAATCAGAGGCAGCAAAAGCATTTATTTGTTATTTATATGAAGCTGAAGATTTTGAAGAGCTAACAAACACTTTATATGCTTTAGGAAAAGGAGGTGAAGCTGCAATGGTTGAATTTTATTTAGCTTCAAGAAAAAGAATTCCAGAACATAAAGTTCAAGCTTTAAAGCAAACAATGAATAGTGGTTTTAGTGATCCTACCTTAAGTGATTCTAAGAGTATTGTTAGTGACTATATAGATTTATTAGAAAGACAAATGATTATTGAAATGGCTGATAATGTAATTATAAAGAATGATGGAATTCCTCTGTTTGTTGAATTTCCTAAAACATTTGTTTTACCAGGTCATAGTCTTTATGACACTATTTATTATTGTAGTTTATATCATTTTTCATTACCAGAGGTATATCTTAAAATGTATAATCTTTTTAATTTTATTTTATTTAGAATGAATATTCATCACCGTTATCAATTAAAAATGCTTTTTCAATACCTGATAAAGAATACTCATTTTTGGCTATACAAGGATTAGCCAAAGCTGGATTATGGTCAGATATTGATGGATTAATTACAACAAAGAGATTATTGGGAAGAAAAAAGACTGCTTGTTTGTTTTCATGGAAATTGTTCTTTAAATTAGTCACCAGATATCAAATACCTCCAAAAGTTGTAAGTTTATAGTATGGAGATTTAAATATATTTTTTAGTACCTTGAAAAATGGTTACTAGCTATTGATTCCATGGAGGAGAGAAAAAAAATTGCAAACCAAGAAAAAATAAAAAATTATATAAATATAGAACTTTTTTTGAAAGAAGATGAAAAGGTTATTCAAGAAAGGCAAATTTCAGGAATGTTTGCAAAAATAAATAAGCAAGTTGAAGTTAAGAAAATTTCTGAAGCATTTAAAAGTAGTCCAATATTTGGGAGGAGGAATTAAATTTTGATTAGGTTTTATATAATTTTTTATTTAAATATTACGAATGTTATATAATATTAATAATATATATTTTCTATAGATTACTTAAATTAAATATTTTTTTTTNTTTTTTTTTTGAATAAAAAATTTATTTTTCACACATATTATATTAGGTTATTTGTTTAAAAACCTAGTATGACGATTTTATTCGAATAATATATTAACAAAAATTAATATTTTTATTTTACAAAAAATTTATTAAAAGAATAAAACATTTAAATATCAATCAAAATCACGATTTTTAAAAAGAAGAAAAATTGAATTTTGTGATAATAAATTATATAATATATTGTTATTTAAAATGTTTTCTATCTCATAATTAAAGATTTATTGATAGAATAGAAGTATATATATACTACATATTCAAAATTATTTTTAATTAAGAGATCTGATATATTTACAAATATATATATATAATTAGAGATGAAATTTAATCATTTCCAAAAATACTTATTATATACATTAAACCAATACCAGTAACAAAACCGACATATTGTAAAGCATTGATTAGACTAGCTTCAAGTAAACTTTTTTCTAATACTTCATTGAAGCCATCCCTTAACTCTGGGATTAATGTCCCTAAAAAGATATAACAATACATTCCAGCACTAATTGCAAAAACTTCATCATCAAATGTATCATTGATATTATCAAGAATAACTCCTGTAGAGAAACCAGCGTATCCCATGAATATTGGAATTAAATTTAATAATAATGCTTTTTTTAATCCTAAACCTGATTTAATCATAATGGCTAATGTTCCTAATTCTTGTGGAAATTGTTGAGATAAAACAGCTAATCCAATACTAAATCCCTTTTGAATTGAATCTGAAAATGCAGCTCCCGTAGACATCCCATCAACAAAATTATTTGCAGCTCCACCAAAAATTATCATATAAACAACAGTTGAAACTTCCAATGATGAAGTATTTAAAACTTTCTTTTCAACAACATTAACACAGACATCTAAACTAGATTCATCACATTCTTTCTTTTTAACATGAGCTTTCCCATTCTTATCAATAATAATATCTTTATGATCAGTACCATTAAAAATTATATCATCTAAATGAATCTGTTCTTCTCTTATCATACCAACTCTTCTCCTTTGTGATAAAGTTCTAACAAAAGCATTCCCTAATGTTGCAGCATCTAAATCAACTCTAAGAGATTCTTTTTCTTTCTCAATTGTTGAATTATCAAAATTATTATCTTCCTCATCACTACTATCACCATAGTCATAGGGAGGAGCAAATGTTTTGTTAAATAATGATGGGTCAATAGAACGATCATCTAAAAATAAATTATAAAGATTTATCAGTTATGTTTTTTTTAAAAGTTAATTTACAAAATATACAACTGTTTACATACCTTCATATTCTGTATTATTCTTTGATACATCTTTTTGATTACAATTATTATCATCATTTTTTGAATATCTAGATAAAATATCAGAATCACTTTCGTTAACATCAATTACAGTAATATTTAAACTTTTGTCATCATTACTATTTGAAGTTTCTTTATTATTAATGTTTGAATTTTTTAAAATTGATCTTCTTCTTCCCTCCACGCTTTTCAATTTTTTATTTTTTTTGTCATTTGTAAAAGGATTTAATATTGTTGCTATAGCCTTTATATGTACATGGCGTTTATTTCTCCTCTATAATTATGACAATTAATTTTAATATTTAAAGTATTTACTCAGTTATTATCTCTTTTTAACTGATTTAAATTTATATAACCTACCCTTTTTATTGCTACGTAAAATTGAAGAGCTCGGTCTATTGAAAAAAATACATATATTGCACATAAAATGAACCAACATTTGTGGGTATACCTAAATGAGTGTAAAGACGTTATTTGAAAAGCTTGTGGTATTAACAAAAAAATACAACTTGCTGACATTGCACCAACACCTAAAGCAACTAAAAATGTCATCATTCTTTCATATATCTGTTTAGGTAGTAATGGTACTAATGTCATTCCTATCGGTGCAGCAAAACCTGAACATGTGGCTAAAGAAAGTCCATAAACCCATGCTAAAAAAATAAAATAAATTATGTAGTCATAAAAAAATATACATACTTTCCCATAACTCTGGTTCAGGATCTTCATCAAAATTGTATGCATATTGGTTTGGAAATATAGCTGCGGCTAATGCTTGAGATTGTTCAGGTAGATGAGTATCATTAATACTTAATAAATTAGCTAGTGGTAATGTATCATTCATTATTTTAAAAAATTAGATAAAATGCTCTTAAATATAAAAATTTATTTAAATTAAACCACTTGTTTGTATTTCGATAAATATATAATATACAAATGATCAGCAACTTTTATAGATTACTCCTACTTGTTAACAAGTCCTATAGCATAAAACTTTAATACGTAACTTTCATAGATATATAGGTATATCCTTTTATCAATTAATAAATATTGTAAGAGGATACAAAAAGGTTATAAGGATTTGATTTTTTGAAAACTACATTTTTTAAGTGAAACATTAAGTTTTGTCTTATTTACAAACTTTTAACAAATAATTTGTCATAAAGATATAGTTAATTTAAAAAAGTTAATCATTATATCTTTAAAATATTATAGTATTTTTCAAGCATCATTAAAAGTTTTACATTGAGTACCACAATGATAACTATAGGTATATTTACAAGATGAAAAGGTTTGTTTTGTAGATAACACAAAAGTGTCCTAAAAGATTAGATGGGCTAAATTACATCATAACACAAAGCCTTAATATACTCAATAATATTTACCAATATTTGAAATATCAAAAACAATAATAATATATTTAATTATTGAATAAAAAATAGGCTATTCTGTTACAAATAAAAATTATCATATATTTATAACAGTAAAAATATGGAAGTTTAGAAATCAATCAGATTATAAGAAAATATTTTGGAAAATAAACAAGATTCCTTTGAAATATTTATATAAACAAAATACTATGGCAAAATTGTTTTTGTTATAAAATTAATCTTGATAATATTATATATACATAAATATTAACATAACAAAAAAAAANAAAAAAAAAGTAAAAATTATAAAAGTTAAATTTTATAACTATTTAAAGTATATGTGTAAAATTATATACAGTAAGATAAACTACCTTTTTAAGTATGTTTCCAAATAACTCTACTAAAGATTATGTTTTGTTAAAAATTGTCTTTTTGATAAAATCTAAGTTTACATTAATAGAACTATTATAAAACAATTGTTTATGTTAAATATTACAAATATTAAATAAAATTAGACCTGTTGGAGGTTAGGTAAAATAAATTAGTTTTGATGTTTTAGAGCTGATAATTTTTGTTCATAAACTCTTTGACTTTGAAAAAAATGATGTATTAGAATGATATATACATAGAAAAGACTATCTTATTAGTTCATTCATTATTTAAAAATAATAATTTATTTACAATCACGGGCTTTCACCTATTAAATTTAACATATGATTTATCAATTACAATATACTGCCATATTTTTCTCACATGTTTTTGGAATGCCTTCATATATTTTAAAAAAATAATTAAAAAGCATGCAATCATCGGAATGTTATAATTTCATTTTTGTCATCAAAATAACACAAAAATGTACTTTTCTATGAGGTTATTTTTTAAAATAATTATTATGACACATATTCAATATCTATTAAAACAGGAAATTTCAACTTGTTGCAAATAAATTGTGTTATTATTATCCTTTTTAAAAAATATAATAACTGTAAATCTATTTTATCCTTAATGCTCTATTGAGTATAAAAATATTTCCAAAAATAATATTTAACTCATCTACTTCAAGTAATAAATGTATCTTCTTTAACTATATAACAATTTGAACATCTCAATCATAAATGTAAAAGAAAATTAAATATGTTCCAAAAATGATATATAAAAGAAATATAATTTCTTTTGAAGAACAGTGGAAAACTTTTTGATAAAATTCAAACAAATGTAGCTGTTAAAAAGAACATTCATCACTTTTGATAGATATATATTATTTTGTATTATTTTTTTCCAACACTTTGTCAGCTAAACCATTGCCATTACGAAAAATGGCTGATTCTATATACTATCAATTTTTCTACAAAAACTTTCTTTAGTTATTGAAAAAAATTTAAACAATAACATTGTTTTTTTTTTAAAATTTTTTTAAATGTATACACATATGATAGAGTTATAAATAAATAAACTGAACGTCATTAATCTAATTAATGCAGCTTAACAGTAAATATTTTTAAATTTATTTAACTATTATAAACAAATAGAATTTTTAAATGGTTTAAGAAGATATCATTCTGTCGTTTAAACATTGTTATATTTATATTTTTAGTTACACAAAATTTAATATTTTTTTTTTCTACTTTTTTAAATTTTTTTTATAAGTGTATCTATAAAAGATACAAAATCATACGATAAAGGTTAAATAAGACTTAATAAATCAGTCTCTTTAACTATTAGTTATTTTTATATACATACCAAAAACATGACAATAAATCTTTTTATCATTTTATTTAAGGAAGATTTAAGGAAATATCATATTAATTTTATACATAAAATTTTAAAAGTACCATAATCACAGAGAGCTTTAAAGTTTAAAAAATTTTTATATGTATGTATAAATAAATTACCAGCCTTCTTGACATTTCAATTCATTCTTTATTTTAAAAAAGAATATTATATGATTTTATTGTTGTTTTAGAATTAAATTTTATTCTTCGATAAATAAATTATTAAGCTCGGGGTGTTTTAAGTAATTGATATATTTGAATGTAATTAGAATTTTAAAAAGTTTTAAAATTAATTTGTTCAATTTTTTCAATTTTTTATCTTGACAAATGAAACTTTTTTGGGCTTTAAAGTTGTTTATAGTTCTTTGGGATTAAATTGTAACTGTTTGTGTTAAACGTCATTCCTTTTTATTCATTTTGGTACATTGATTATAAACTTAAAAACTAATTAAGTTTTGTTAGAACATATTACGATATAATTCATTATTTGCTATTTTACAATTATGATGGTGTATTTTTAAAATAAAAGTATAAATTCTTTATAATTTAAAAATAGAAAATATAGAATTACTATTATATTCATGTTGTTTTATTAACATTAACTATTTGTTAATATTATGATGATACTTAAAAATAAATTTTAACCATCTGTGCTCAAAATTATCTTTAAAAATAATTAGTTTTTAATAAAAGAAATTATATTCATGAAAAATTTCATTATTTTTGTTTAAGAAAGAGATATGAATTTTTATATATAAATGTTTATATAAAATATTGTTTAATATATCATGATGACACTAAAATAGTATTGTTTAAATTGTGAATTTAACATAAAATGTGATTACTAACTTTTATGTTATTTAATTTCATGTTAAAAAAATGTCAACAGTAAATCTCCGATGGGAGCATTAAATCTGAACTTAAACAAGATCCATTTTAACCATAAATTTTTAGATTTATTACTTTTATATCCAATTTATTTATGAGAACGTTCTATTCAAGTTAAGAAAGGAAAGATGAACCCTTTATAACAATTGTTTATGCTTCAACGTATAAATATATTCATTTAATTGTGTAGCATTAATTAAAAACAAAAATGATACTCTTTATTGATTGGCTTATGCGGTTTTTTGAATCTTCACAATTTCAGGTCAGTTATCAAAGAAAAAAAGAAGAAATATAAAAAATTATTTGGTTTGTACTTTAAAGTATAACTGTTTCATGGAATAAAAAGATGTGATTTAGAGTCCCTATAGATTGTTTAATTAAAAATCTTTTTTATATTCACATACATTCTTCTATTCCTTTCTACCATTCCTTTTACTAATCTTAATCGCCATTCGCTTCTACTACCCATCCTATTCATGATTCAAGTCATCAAAATATACAACTTTCCCCTTGAGTATTAATTCTTTCAAATGGGTGAAATATACAAAATATAAGTAAGTTTCACTTATTGTTAACAGATAATTTATTTTGGAACTTTTATCCATTATTGGTGATTATGAAAATTACCATGCTAAAAATTCTTATGAAAGAATGGATATTTTTGTTATTTTTTTATATTATTTTACAAAAAGACAATGAATGAGTATTTGTAAACAATTTATGAGATACTATAAGTTTTTGAAAATAAAAATGAAATGAGATTTGTATGCATTATAATTCCTGTAAAAATTTATTCTAAAAAAATTTTAGTTTATTACTATCACGAGTTTACAAAAAGATAGCCCATAATTTTACAATAGCTTTTTATTTTTGCACTTTTTTAATACTTTAAATTATTCCTTAAGCTATCATCACTTAAAAATTTTTATTTATGATTTACAGCATCTTTTTTTTTNTTTTTTTTTATCAAAAATATTCTTACATTTTTCTTATAATCTAAAATTAGTTTTTTAATCTTGAGACTTTTGAATTTTACATTGAGAATAATTTCTTAAAATATTAATGTTTCACTATTCCATATAACATTGGTAGATCTATAAACAAATAAAAAATGATAACCACACATTCCGATGGTAAAAGAGGTTTTCAGAAAGCCAAACCAATCACACTTCATATCTCTTTACTTTTCCTGGTTTTTTTATATGCATTTTGTGGTGGATTAATTTTCTTAAAATTAGAATCAGAAGCTACAGAAATAAGAAGAAGGGAAGAACTTTTAGAAAAAACAAGATGTCTAGAAAATGTAAGTTTTTAATAAATACAATTAAATTTTTTCTTAAAGATATTCTATTCTTCTATCAATAGAGCAACATTAAAAACTAACGAGACTATATCCTCTGTATTAACATGTTTTTTTGTTGAAACTGATTCAAGATCTCAATGGTCATTTGTTACAGCAACATTGTATGGTTTTGGAATTGTTACCACATTAGGATATAATCGAATAGCTCCTGTAACAACACAGGCTAGATTATTTTGTGTTTTATATGGTGTTTGTGGAATTCCAATTACAATGATAATAATTGCAAATATTGGACAGCACATGAATCAATTTGCTTCTGTAATGAGAAAAAGACTTGAAAAGTGGATTGAAAGAAAAAGAGCAAAAAGAAGGAATGTAATAAAAGCTAAAGCAGTTGCATACGGTTTTAAAACAAGAGAAGATATCAATGGAAATATTGATCATGAGAATGGTGAATTAGATACTCTTTCACAGGATGTTGATACAGATATTTCCGATTCAGATGATGAAGATTCATCTATTGGTGTTACAGCATTTGCTTTACTAATAATATTTTTATTATATGTTGCTTTTGGTGCGCTATTATTACCTGGATTAAATGGGAGAGTTGATTTCTTAAATGGAATTTATTAT
Source organism: Parastrongyloides trichosuri (assembly GCA_000941615.1). Taxonomy (NCBI): domain Eukaryota; kingdom Metazoa; phylum Nematoda; class Chromadorea; order Rhabditida; family Strongyloididae; genus Parastrongyloides; species Parastrongyloides trichosuri. The sequence goes on from LM523163.1 coordinate 750,508, forward strand.
AATTTTCTTTGTTTAACAGCAATAGATTTTGGACAATTAGTTCCACAAAAAGTGCATTTATTACCAATAACATTTTTATATGTTTGTATTGGTCTTGCAATAACAACAATTGCTATTGATGTTGGGTCAGACTATATGAAACAGCTTCATTATCTTGGACGAAAAATGAGAAATGTAGCAACAACCAAAATATGGTTTGGCGGTAAACAAATGAAGGTAAAAGAATTGTTAGTTGCTGTAACAAAGAAGTGTGGTGTTGACCCTAATGTTATTGCACATATGAATTTGGAAAATGTTGTTGAAAGAGTTATTGCTATCAATGAGGGTAGAGAACCTCCTCCAGATTTAAATGAACATATTTTTAGTGATGGAAGAGTACGAAAAAGTTTTGATGATATGAGTATACCTCATATGGATGATGAAATTGGTGATGAATATTATAATGAGAATAGTGATAACGTAGGGGGAATTACTGAGGGAATATTACCACCTCCACCAATGCCTCCAATGTCGTATGAAGAATTACCATTGTTACCAAGTGGAAGTTCAGGATATAGTTTAATGAGNCAATCAAGTATAAAAAGTGATTGGAGTTCAAAATTAAATAAGAAGGCTCCAATAGAACCAATGACTCCAAGTATAATAGATGAATTAAGTCTTCAAGAATTTGAAGATGAAAGTCAAAAGGTATGTTATGCGGAAACACCGTTTTTAGTTTATTTTTTTGTTTACATTTAGTTTTTTGACTTTCCAGCCAGACGGGTGCCCTCAGGAATAAATTTTAATTTTATTCAATATCCTGAAGAAACTTTATTTGATGTACCACCATTATTACTTTCAAAAGGTATTGAGACGTTAGTGCCTTTAAACGATGAGTTAAAATTTGCTACAGATGAATTGAAAAGTAATTTTTGTAAATTAATTGTTCTTGAAGATAGTGAAAAAACAATTCCTGAAAAAAATGAAATAAGAGAAAAAAATATTCAAATTAAAACTTTTGTTGTAGATGACGATAGAGGTATGCGTATAATATTTTTTTGAATTATAATATTTATTTTACAGAACCAAGACGTTTCAGAGAAAAAAAAGAAAAATATGCTCGAGATCCACATAAATTATTTCAAACATATCAAGAAGAATGGAATAGAATTGAGCAATTAACAGTTAATAAATTAGGTCCAAGAAGAAAAAGTAATATTGATATATATAATACTGAAGGGCATACTCATTCCACTACACCAAGATCTATATCTCCTGTTAACACATCACTTCGTCCAAACATAAAACCACGTTCACATAATAGCCCAGGAGAAACGCATACAAAAGTTAAACTATCATCTCCAAGGAGGCCTTCCTCTGCACAGTCACGTGATATTAACAAAAAAAATGTTTTAAAATGATAAAGAAATCTCATATCTCTTTTATTTTTAATCTTTAAATTAAATTACAATGTTACTAACAATCAACATCAACATTTTTTTCATTTGAATTCTCTAAAAAACTGAGATAAGAATCAATTGTCATGTCTATTGGTATTCCTCTAGGAAATAATCTTTGGAGATTTGAGATATTTATAACATGATTATAATCCCATTCACAATTATCTTCAAAATATACTGCTTTTGTTTCATTTCTCTTCTTTCTTACCGTCCCTTGATGTGAATCAAAAATAGCTAACATGGGTGTTTTTAAATCAACAGCCATATTAAAAAAATCATAAAATTGCATTATAAATTCTCTATTATCAATTGAAGCAATACTAAAAATTTTGTTTGTTAATGGAAGTAAATTAATTTGTATTGAAAATGGAGGTAAAAAACAAAATTGAGGATGAATCCTTGCTAACATACTTGGTGGTGTCGCAATTATTCCTCCATAATCGAGGAATCGAATTTTTACAGATTTAAAAATATTTATATTTTGATAAAAAACATTCTTTTCTTCTTCAACCAACATTTTTGTCTTCAATTCAAGATCGTTGTCATTAAACTTAAGTGGAACAGTTTCATGTTCAAAAGTGTCATCAATTTTTTCATCATTACAAGTAGTTTCTAGATTTTCAAATTCAACTGATAATATTTCAATTCGATTGGCATTTATTATTCCATAATCATTTATAGTATAATATATTGCGTATACAGGATATCCATTATTTAAATCTTTCAGAACTGCTGGTTGATCTAATGGGCATAAGTTATTAGGTTTGGAATAAAATATATTTAATTTATTTTGTAATGCAAGTCTTTCACTATAATATTCCAACTCAATTGTATTATATAGAATATCCTCTCGTATTATAACATCTTCAGGTTGATAACGAAGTAAAGCTGCATGTAATTCTAGTGGATTTTTTACAACTAATTCACCATGTGATAATTCTTCAAAAGGAAGTAATTCAATGTACATTTTATTGTCAGGTCCAATAAAATTAAATTTTTGGAGTAATGTTTTTGTCCATATTGGAATTTGTGGGGATGAGAACTGTAATAATTCATGCATTGTATTTGAAAAAAATTCTAAGCCTTTATTAAATGTACTGAATGGGGAGATGCCAAACATTGATACTCTAGAGCTTTTTATTTCTTGTTTATAATAATTATCTTTATATTTTTTATCCTTACTATTATTGTTTTCTCCCTCCTTAATACTATTTATATCTTCATTGATACATTTGTGTTTACTAACTTCATTATTATTATCATTTGAAATACTTTTACTATCAACAAAATCATCATTTGTGGTAAATCTTTTATCGGGGGTGTCGAAGAAATATCCTGTTAAAGACAATTGATTATATCTTATTTCTGTTGGAAATTTACAAAATAGTTTTGAACCAACATCGTCTCCAATTGTTAAATTTGCATCATGAAAAACAATCATCCTAACTGTGGTTATATCAATAAAATTATTATTAGAATGGCTAGTATTAATTAAATCGACATAAAGACTATCTTTAAGAATATTATTCAATTCATCACATATCTCATCACTCCAATTTTGACAATCTAATTTCATAGGCGTTATCCCGTATAATGACACTGGAGCTACTTGCCATGGAATCATGTATTGTTCAGGAGGTATTTCATAAAGTGAATCAACATTAAACCATCCCTCATCCGCAGTATCAATAAAAAAAACTTTTACATATTTGTTTGTATTACCAATTTTACCATCTGTTAATTGCAATGCTTCTCCAATAATTCTTCCTCTACCATATTCATTCTTCTCATTATTTATCGGTGCGAGGCAATAACGAAACATAAAGCCATCGGAAGCGTTATCCTCATAATTATCGGGAATATTGTGATAAAACCTTTCTTCGATATTTAATTTTACATGACATTGGAATTTAAATAACTCAATTAATTCCGTTGTCACATTGTTTTGCATCTTCACAAAGATAAGCGATGGTGAAATTGCTTTTATTACATGGAAACGTGCTTGGTGTGGGATTATTAAATGTGGAATCTAATAAAAAGCAAAGATTAATGTCTGATTTTGTTTTTTTGCAAACTCACTTTATATTTATCTCCCAGGATAATTCTTTCTGTTGAACGTTCACGCAATCCAATTCTTCTTAAAACATTTCCCCTCATAATTGATAGCTATAATTATATAAAATAATTCAAATTAATTTTTTTTTTGCAACATATTTATTAATAGATGTAACATTTCACCTCATCTCATTTGGCAATTTAAAAGAAGGAAATGAAGTAGATGATTTAAGTAATATGCAAACATTAATTAATTAATATATGCTTTTATAATGAAACATTGTATTGCTTATTGTATATTTAAATTAAATATTTTTGCATTTGATATTACTTAATATTGAGTTAGTTTTTTTTTCTCTTTATATATATTTTCAATTTAAATTAATTAACAAACAAAGGCGAATGTCATCATTTTTAATACTTCAATGGAATTGTTGAAACATTAATTCTTAATTTTTGAGGGAATAAAGATAAAAGTTAAAAAAAAATTAGAATGAAATTATTCGTTGTCAACTATTGATAGTTTATTCATTTTCATTATGATTAAGTATTTAACTATCAAAACAGCAGTTTAAAGAGTTTTTATTTTTTTAAATCTATGTAGGAGGATAGGTATATTATCATAAAGTATACATATTCACTAAGTATTCTGAAGATTTGATAACAAAAGACTTTCTTATAAATGTATTAAACGCAATGGAGAAGATTTTATTTTAATAAAATTTATCAATTCATATTTATTATTTTAAAAATCCTCCTAAGATTTAATTTAATATTATAAAAAATAACAATTAGCCTTATGAACTTTTTCTAATACCAATATGTTTTTTAACTTTCATATATCATCTTTCATATGAATTTTTGATAAATCCTTCATATTAGTCCTAATATAGAAGCTTGTAATTTTTACGGAAGAACTAATCTCAAAACTATAATATGACTTACATGTAATGAAAGGTGTCGTATCAAATTTTAAATAATTATAATCCTTATCATACAATTACACATGGTAATATTAATTTAATTAATTTCTATAAATGAATTAAACATAGAGTAAAAACTTTTATCAAAGAAAATTGTTATATAATATTTAAGAATGACTGATTAATCAATCAATAAAAATAATATTTACTATTTTGTTTTATAAAATTCATACAAAGAACAAAAAATTTCTGTAATTGAAGGAGGAAGTATTGGTAATAATTACATTTCTTAATACCTATATGAGAAAGAGACTTATCTGTTTTATCAAGTCTTCAATCACATTCGTTTTTCCAAAGCGTATTACGGTTCTTCCCTCATCAGATAAAGGAATTTCTAAAGCATCTAACTGTGATTTTAATAGTAAAGGATTAAAAAAATGTTCCTTTCTATTTTGTAATCTTTTTTTTAATTCACCTTCCTCAACATCTAAATATATAAATATAAAACTCTCAAATGATAATCCCATTTTAAGAATGTTTCTGTATTTCCTCTTTAATGCTGAACAAGCTAAGACAACTGATTTTTGTTTTTCAAAATAATAAAATTTCAATTTTTTATTAATTGTTACCAACCATGGCAATCTATCATCATCATTTAAAGGAATTCCATCTCTCATTTTTTCTTTATTAGCGTTGCTATGAAAATCATCACCCTCAATAAATTCAATATTCAATTCTGTTGAAATTTTTTTCCCAATTGTACTTTTTCCAGACCCAGAGACACCCATAACTACAATAATATATCTCTAGAAAATGCAATTAAAACAATACATACAAAAGATTTTAAATGAAATATAAAACATATTAAATGATATCACATACATTTATATTGTTTTCTTCTTTAACACCTTTCATGATATAATAAATGTTTTTAAATATTAAATATTAATATATATAAGGAAGTTTTATTTTAATCAGAATAATGTGTTATTCTTGAAAAAAACTTTTTATCTAAAATATGTGTATAAAAATTTATGATCACATCTAGTAATGATAAACGATTACACTTTTGGAAAAATGAAGTCACTCTCTCCTTGTTACAAGAAATAATTAAACATCTATCTATTTTAAATATTATATTACGTAATAAGAATTATCATTTTTTTTTTGGTAATTCATATTTTTTTTAAACAAATGCTTTTTCTTGCGTAATAGAGGAGATTAATTTGGGTGGTATAAGTTTTTTTTTTCTTTGAGATATATTAAGAACACATTAAATGACAAAATTTTATTTTTTTATTTACAATAGTTAAAAAAGAGCATCATAAAAATAATAAGTAATTTTATAAAATCTTTTTAAATAATATTCATAGAATTTTACTGGATACAATAAATTTTCTGAATTTATTGAAAATTATATTTAAATATATTATTTTTAAAGAAGTAAATTATGGAATTTTTTGATGATAAAAAATAGATGGCATATTGATATCAATTGTAATTTGGTTTTTAGGGACAATGTTAAATGTCTTCTTTAATGAAGATCCTGTTTGTGATTTTGGAAGTGATGTTTTCGTTGCTGAAAAATTATTATGATAAGAATATAATTAAAATATAATTAACTTACGCAGTGTAAAGTTTATCAAAGAAGTTGATTTGTTATTAAAGAAGTTTTCAAAATAATTTTTCTTCTCTATCAAAACATTAGTGATGTCTTCCTTCATTGATAAGTGTATAGCAGTTTTTTTAATGCAATTGTTAACTACTTGAGATTTTTGACCACAAATATAACTGTAGTCATAGAAAATATCAGGAATCATATTTCATAAAAATTAATTGCACAAGGTATGGTAATTCTTGTGCTTTAAAAAAATATGTTGAATTCTCTTTCAGAAACAAATAAAACTAAGTTTAAAGACACTTAAAGAATTTATATTCTTTCTGTGTAGTTGGAGGCTGGGCTTATTTTACGGAAACGGCATATGTAATAATGTATTAAAAACAATGCAACGACATACAGGTGTTCTCTGCCTTTTTCAATATTTTCTTATTATTAAAATTATTTTATTTAATATATATTTTATAGAAATGTTGATTAAAAAGATAAAAATATAATTCATTAAAAGGAAATAAAAAAAGTAACATTATTATGAAAGCATATTATTTACTCTATTAATTATAAGAATTAAAAACAATCTAAGTTTCATTATCAAACAGAACATTATATGTAAACACTTGTTTTCCACTATAAAAAATTTTTTAAGCATTCATTTTATTTGTAAAAAGATTGATATTATTAATGTCATTCTTACAATATATAGTTTACAAGAGAATATTCATTCATTAGTTTCTTATCAAATAATAATAATTATGAATGAAAAGTTTCACTCTAAAGACATTGTTAATTTAATTACACTTAAGGTGCAAATATATGAAAAATATTTTCACAATTTTAATCACATTCATTTCATTAATTAAGAATTATAAAAAAAAACATTTACTTTAAAACTATGTCTACCATAATTTTGTCAGTTTAAACGTTAAGAATTTGTATATTACACAATCTTTATTAAAATAAAAGGAAATTATTAAATAAAGAAATATATAACAATATTTTTGACTTAAGGAGTTGTCTAAAATATAGTAATAAGATGAATTTATCTTCATAACATAATCTTAAGTAATATCTAAGCCTTTATTTTAAATGATGTTATTATTCAGCAGTAATTAAACGAAGAGTATTAGTTTTTCCAGCTCCAGAAGTCCAACCAGTTACAACAACTATATTGTCTCCTGAATCAATAAATCCTTTTTCTTTTCCAAATTTAATTCCTTCTAATAATCTAATATCAACATCCTTTGTCCATTCCTTGTGTTTTTCAGTTTCTCCATAATATATTGGAAAGACTCCTCTGTAAAGCCATAACTGTCTTGCTGTTTGAGCATTTTTAGTAACAGCAATAATTGGCACCGATGGTTTAAATTTTGAAATTAAAGCTGCAGTATTACCTGTTGTGGTACATAAAACAATTGCTGAAGCAAGACAAGATTTACTAGCAGAAACTGCTGCAATAGCAATTGTTTCTGCTGAACTAGTTGGCTTTTTAACACGTTTCAAAATTTCTTCAAAAAATTTCGAATGGTAAATAGCTCCTTCAGCTTCTTTACATATATAATGCATTATTTTTATTGTTTCTATTGGATATTGTCCTTTAGCTGTTTCTCCTGAAAGCATAACACAATCAGCACCATCTAAAACAGCATTAGCAACATCAGATGTTTCTGCTCTTGTTGGCCTTGGTTTAGAAATCATAGATTCTAACATTTGAGTAGCACAAATAACTGGTTTTCCAGCTTCATTACATTTAGCAATTAAAAGTTTTTGAGCAAGGAAAACTTTTTCGGCTGGAATTTCAATACCAAGATCACCACGTGCAACCATAATACCATCACTAGCTTCAATGATTTCATCAGCGTTCAAGACTCCTTCTTGATTTTCAATTTTTGAAATAATTTTTATATTTTTTCCTTTTTCACCAAGAATTTCACGAATCTTGTGAACAGCAGCAGCATTTCTAATAAAGGATGCAAAAATCATATCGACACCTTGTTCAACACCAAAAAGTAAATCTTTAATATCTTTATCAGATACTGGTGGGAGGTCAACTGATGTTCCTGGAAGGTTAACACCTTTTCTACTTCCTAACATTCCTCCATTTTCAATCGTACAAATAATGTAATCATTACCAATTTCATCAACAATCAAAGATATAAGACCGTCATCAATATAAATAACTTTTCCAGGTGATAAAACATTTGTAATATTTGTATAATCAACATACAAATTGACAGAATTTCCAGTATATTCAAAATTTTTGTCAGTTGTAAGACGGATAGATTTCCCTTTAATTAATTCAACTTCTGCAGTTGAACTATTCATTATCATACCAGTTCTAATTTCAGGACCTTTTGTATCCAAAGCAATGGCAACAATATTTTCATGTTTAACAATTTTTGCTGCCTCACGAACATTTTTTATTGTTGATTCATGATATTGATGATCTCCATGAGAAAAATTCATTCGAGCAACATTCATACCATTTTTAATCATGGAACCTAAAGTCTCAATAGTGTTACACTTTGGTCCAATTGTACAGATGATGGCAGTTTTTCTAACTGCATGAGGTGGCTCTGTAATATCAAGAGACGATAAATGCTCGAGATAAGTAGCTTTTGACAAAACAGCTTGTTTTTCATCCTTTCTAAAATAAACTTTGTAATTAATAAAAAAAAATATATCAGAAACTTACGCATAATAACTAGAGATTTCTAGTTCTTTCATAAAAGCTTCAGTTGCTTCAACAGATACCATTTTTAGATCAAATTTGTTCCTATAATTGAAATAAATAAATTAGAATTTAAATTCAATTTATATACAAAGTATAATTATAAAATAAATTATCTTTGATCAACCTATAATGTAGTGCAAAAACTAATTTTAATCAGTAGATTACAATATTTTTGTGACATTAAACATTTACGAAGTAACTCTAATGATTATATTTATATGTATATATATATATATTTCCGATAAATAAATTTTGATGCAATCTATAAATAGATATTGCGAAATCACATTTTGATATTGAATCATCAAAATGAAGAAATTGCTAATGCGTTCTCCTCAGGTCAAGTTAAATAAATACGAAATTATAACAATAAAAAGGAAATAAATGAATTTTTTGGATTGAAAAAGAGATTACAATGCAAAGATATAATGTTTTAAGCTGGTTAAAAAATAATTTTACAAGGTTTACCAAGGTCCATTTTTTTAATAATATTAACTATAAAATGTCTTCTTTTTACAAAAAAATAGAAATAAATGAAATATAAAATGAATAATAAAAAAAATTGTCAAGGATAAGGAATGACAGATATATATTAAAAGAAAATCATTCTAAAAAAAAAGTCATCCTTATAAAACATAAATTTAATAAAAAGGAACAGTGTACATCAAACGTTTTCATTCTTTTTTCACGTGAATTTGTTCAAAGACATATCGGTATCATTGTTTAAAAATTTTTATACAAAATCTTTATTTTAAAGAAACGACTAATTTTTAATAGATTAATCGTAGTAAAATTTAATTGAGATGTGTTCAAATAGTACATTTGAATTATTTTTTATAGATCAAGCATATGCGGATAAATTTTTAAATTACCGTCAAAGCTAGACATTTCTCTTACGTAAATTCCTTATCTTCCCAAGTAAGGTTTGTTGAAATTTAAATGTTAAATACTTATTTAAAAATGTATTTATAAAGTTAAAGGAGAATTACTAAATATAACTAAGACTAATTTCTTTTATAATTCTTTCAACATATCCGAAAATGCATCATTTTTAGATAATCAGTAAAAATTCAACAACATGATTCATAACAGATATGCAATATATATTTTTCTTACAGAAAAAAAAATAATCCCAGTATTATACTGATTTTCTTCTGTTATAAATTTCTATATTTTCTAACTGTCTTATTTGGATAAAGAATAACACTTTTTTTTTTTGTTAAAATCCAAGATATTGTCACAATAAAATGTTTTAAAAATATTTCTTGTTAAATCACAGTTTTTATGAGACAAATTTACAAACATGCAAATGCTTAAATAAAAACTTTTAAACAATATGTTAGCAAAAGGAATGTGAAAAGGCAACATCTCGATCATCAACCAAAGACCCGTCTCTTTGTATCAAAAAAGTTTTGTGGATACATGAATGTTTCTCGAAACGATGTTTTATTATTTTGGAGTGTGACTAGGTTAACGCGCGATATTTTTATTCTTTCATTGTCTTTGTCAACGTTTTAAAGTCATTTCAATTTTGTAGTTTTTTACATACATTTGCATTCTTATTATATTCAATTATAATGTCTTCTCGTGGATTAAGAAATAATGATGAAGAACAAAATGAATTATCTTCTCAAATAGATGAAGATGTTGGAGTTTTATATGGTGATGAAATAGGTCAAGTCACAGAAAGTGATGATGGTGAAGATGGTGAAAATCTTTTTTCAGGAAATTATGAAGATGATTATCGTGAACTTGAAGAACAAGATGAATATTCTAATAGTGGAATTGATGATAATGAAGATCATCCGGAATTGGATATTGCTGATAGAAGAGCTGTTGAAAGACAAATGAATATTCGTGATGGTAGACAGGAAGATTTAAATGTAAGATTTTGTTAACAATCTTTTTATATATAAAATTTTTAGTTTTTGGAAAATGATTCAAATATGGAGGAGATAGCTGATTATAATCGTAGTAGTCGTGCCAACGACAATGATGTTGATATGCATGATACAAGTGATCATGCTCCTGCAATTGATATTGAGAATATGAGAGGTAGATCTGCAGCTCAACATTGCTCCGATCCGGCTGTACAGAAGGAAATTAAATATCGTTTTACAACATTCTTGAGATTTTTTACAGACAATGAAGGAAATTCAAAGTATCTTGATATGATTAAATCAATGGTTGCTGAAAACAAAACTTCTATAAGAGTTTCTTTTGATGATTTGGAAAGTGATAAAGGGGAACTTGTTATTGCATATTATCTTCCTGAAGCACCAAATGTTTTATTACCACTTTTAAATGAGGCTTTAACCGATTATATTTCTCAAAATTATGCTTACTTTGCAAAAGAAGGAAGAACATTTGAAATTAGATTTGATGACATGACTATTTTTGAGGAATTAAGAACCTTACGTCAACACCATTTGAATACTCTTTTGAAAACAACGGGAGTAGTTACAATAACAACTGGTATTCTTCCTAGATTGGCTGTTATCAAGTATGATTGTAAATTCTGTTCTTTCATAATTGGACCATTTGTTCAAAGACCTGATGAAGAAGTTAAACCTAAAAGATGTCCTTCCTGTCAAACTACTGGTCCATTTGAAGTAAATGCAGAAGAAACAGTATATCAAAATTATCAAAGAATAACAATTCAAGAATCTCCAAGTGATGTTGATGCAGGTCGTCTTCCAAGAAGTAAAGATGTTGTTCTTACAGGTGATTTATGTGATACATGCAAGCCAGGTGATGAAGTTATTGTTCATGGTGTATATACAAATAATTACGATGGATCTATGAATGCTAAACATGGTTTTCCTGTTTTCAATACATTGATTTTGGCTAACAATATTTCTAAGAAAGATGAACTTGAAAGTGATGGATTAACAGATGAAGACATTAAAAAAATAAAAGAACTTTCTAAAGATCCAAAAATTGCTCAGCGTATATTTGCCTCTATTGCTCCTTCAATTTATGGCCATGAGGATATTAAACAAGCAATTGCATTAAGTTTATTCCGTGGTAATGAAAAGAATCCTGGAGAGAAACATCGTATTCGTGGAGATATCAATGTCTTACTTTGTGGGGATCCTGGTACTGCAAAATCTCAATTTTTAAGATATGCTCAACATATAGCACCAAGAGCTGTCCTTACAACAGGTCAAGGTGCATCAGCTGTAGGTTTAACTGCTTATGTTCAACGGCATCCGGTAACTAGAGAATGGACATTGGAAGCAGGAGCAATGGTTTTGGCAGACCGTGGTGTATGTTTGATTGATGAATTTGATAAAATGAATGATCAAGATAGAACTTCTATACATGAAGCTATGGAACAGCAAAGTATTTCAATTTCTAAAGCTGGTATAGTTTCATCATTACAAGCTCGTTGTACAGTTATTGCTGCATCAAATCCTATTGGAGGTAGATATGATTCTTCAAGAACTTTTGCTGATAATGTTGATTTGACTGAACCAATTTTGTCACGTTTTGATATTTTATGTGTAGTTCGTGATATTCATGATCCTATTGAAGACGAAAGGCTAGCCAAATTTGTTATTGGAAATCATACCAAGCTTCATCCTGACAATGCTGATAATCTTGAAGAAGAACTTGCTTTAGGCGATACCCCTGTTATTGATGAGAAGACAGGATTGGAAATTATAAAACAAGATTTATTGAAGAAATACATTATGTATGCAAGAGAAAAAATTCATCCAAAGTTGGAAGGTGTTGCTCATGAACGAATTTCAAATTTATTCGTTGATATGAGAACTCAATCAAAGATAACAGGATCTGTAGCAATTACAGTTAGACATGTTGAATCTATGATTAGAATGGCTGAGGCTCATGCTAAAATTCATCTACGTCAATATGTTAATAATGACGATGTAAATATGGCTATCAAGGTTATGCTTGAATGTTTCATTGAAACACAAAAAGCATCTGTCAAGAGAGAAATGAAGAAAACTCTTATGAAACATATATCTTACAAAAAAGATAATGACCAATTATTGTTCTTCTTTGTTAGACAACTTCTAAAGGACAAACAGAGAGTTGACTCGTACCTAAGAAATGGAAATTCCGGAACACATACTGTTTCAATACCTCTCCAGGCATTACAAGAAAAAGCTAAAGCTTTGAAGATTTCATCTGTTGATAAGTTTTTAAAATCAAAAATCTTTCTTGAAAACAATCTCAGATATGACAAAGAAAAGAAAACAATTTCAATGGTTGCTTGATTCAATATTTTTTATTTGTACATTCTTTTTTTATATTTTTTTTTACTAACTTGTATAATAAAACATTGAATTCTTCAAAATGTATTTATATTTTTTCTTATTATGGATTAAGTGAGTAATGAACATTCTGTTGCATACATGAAAAATGTTACAATAAAATTGTAAGAAAATGTATCACTTCCTAGTCTGTATGTATATCATTAAAATCATATGTTTTTGCTCATCCGCTGTTTCAGTAATTAATTTTTAATCTTTTCATATTTATATTTAGAATCAATCTTTCACAAAAGTTTCTTATTACTAATATTTTATTTTTTGTAAATAAAATAAATAAAGCTTCAGACATAAATAATTTTCTTTTAACAAACTAAATACTTTAATATTATTGGCATTTATTATCCAGATAATTTAAATATAGTATTCTGGAACATTATATTTGTAAGCCAAACATCTGTAAGATAATATTGCTATTTTTAATATTTCATGTATTAATTATTGCAAATCTTTTTAACAACAAATAAAGTTGTTTATAAAAGGAAATACCAAGCCTATACGTAAAGATGTTGCGTTTGGAAGAATTTTGAACCGGTCGCCAGCTTCGTTGGCGCAGTCGGCAGCGCGTCAGTCTCATAATCTGAAGGTCGTGAGTTCGAGCCTCACACGGAGCATCCTTTTTGATATTTCAATGTTAAATATTCATAATTAGTAGTAATTCGTTAACCTTGATATAAATTTTTCGTTAAATATCACATTTATAAGAAAATATTAGATGATCCTTCTAACTATATGTCTCCTAAATATACTTTATTTTACCAATCGTTATTTAAATATTAGAGATATTATAAAGAATATCGATATGAAAAATATTCTAGAATATTTATTTTTATCCATTGGAGGTTATTTACTATTGGTATTATTTTTTGAAAAAAATTTATTTAATCCTATTAATAATAATGAAACAGAGAATATTATAATTTCATTATACATCTTATGGATCTTTGGACTTTTTTCATCTTACATTGTTTCATTTTTCAAAATGGCTCCATTACTAGGAGGAATGATAATAGGAGTAATATTTAGAAATGTAATTTTTCTTGAAAAATTTCTTTATGAAAATAATACCATTACAACTTTAATACGTGATATTGGGTATGTAATAATTTTAATTAGATCAGGTCTTTGTGTTGATTTAAATGCATTAAAAAAATTTTTTTCATTATGCTTATCACTCGGAATTATTTCTACAATAATGGATGTCATGTTTTTGGCTTTTTTGTGTCATTATATATTATATTTCCCAATAAATATATCGATATTATTTTCATTTATAATATCATCAGTTGCTCCTGCCATCATAGTTCCTGTAGTAATAGAATTGAAAAAGAATAATATTGGTAAAGAAAATGGTATTCCTACAATAATTTTGGCAAATGCTACCGTTATAAATATATTTTGTACGACGTCCTTTTCTATATTGGTTTCAATATTCTATGGAAAAGAAGAATTTTCATTGTGGAAGTTAAAAGTTATACCGATAGGAATATTTATTGGTTTATTTGTTGGTATACTTTTTGGTTTAATTATTTTAAATATATTTAAAAATCGTAAAGATGCATCAAATTTTAAAAAAGCAATTTCAGTAATGTTGTATAGTTTATTAATATTTTATTGTGGAAAATATTTTGAAAATAATATAATTAGTTCCGTTGGAATAATTTCATTAACGATTCTATTAAATTATTATTGGAATGAAAAAGATGGTGATGGAGTAAGTATATTTTAAAGAAATACATTTTTAATATTTCAGGTTGTTGAAAAAGACAAAGTTTTTGCATATGGATGGAATAATTTAATTGAACCCTTACTATTTTCAATGATAGGAATAACATTGAATCTTAATAAATTATGTATCAAGGTAGTANATAATTAGTTCCGTTGGAATAATTTCATTAACGATTCTATTAAATTATTATTGGAATGAAAAAGATGGTGATGGAGTAAGTATATTTTAAAGAAATACATTTTTTATATTTCAGGTTGTTGAAAAAGATAAAGTTTTTGCATATGGATGGAATAATTTAATTGAACCCTTACTATTTTCAATGATAGGAATAACATTGAATCTTAATAAATTATGTATCAAGGTAGTACTGGTATCTTTGTTGATAATTTTATTGTCAATATTTGTTAAGTGGTTAGCAATATTTTTAATGCTTACATTTTCACATTTAAATTACAAGGAAAGATTGTATATGGCATTTTCGTTCACTTCCAAAGCTACCGTTCAAGTTTGTTAAACTTAATTGACTAATATAATTTTTATAGGCTGTATTGGCTCCAATTCTAGCATCGATATTACTTGAAAATAATATTATAATTGAATCGTCAATAGGATATTCAGTGGATGAATTAATTATTATTATTTCAATAATATCAATAATTCTAACAGCACCATTAGGGCATCTATTAATGTCTTTCTTTTCAAATTCACTTCTTCGAAACAAAAATACAAATCAAGAAATTCAAGAAGAACAATTATTTATTAGTAACGAAATATAAATCAATTTAATTCATTTCATCATCATCATCATCTGATAATACAATAACTTCAATATCCTTAACAGATTGAGTTTCAAATTTAGCTCCTGCTCCATATCCAACTATTACTACTTCAGAGTTACTTTTTATATCAACTTCCATTTCATCAGTAGTAACATCTTCATTTTTTATGTTGTGTGGAGAAGGTGGTTTCGTTATAACCTCATCAACAATACAATCCTCTTCTTCGTTGGTTTGGGAAGATGATGCCATTACAATATCATTTGTTATGTTATTTGAACAGTTTTGTTCTTCATCAACTTGTGATACTGTTGGTTCAATCTCATCATAAAACTCGTCAATATCATCGTCCTCATAATCATAGTTTTCTTCATCTTCAACCTCTTCTTCAAGCTCCTCCTCGTCATTGTCTTCTGATGTACTCTCTATGAACATTGTATCACCAACTTCATTAGCTTTTCTTCTAACAGCACCAATTTCATTAAAATATTTAAACCTATTGTTACTGACAGCTACTTGAAATTTTTCGGCAAGATTAAAGTAAAGTTTGTCTAAAAATTGTTTTATAATTAATATATAGATCAAGACTAACCTTTAGCTTCTTTTGATAATGATAAAATTTTAAAAGTTTCAAGTTTAGTTTCGAGGCAATATTTGTCAATGAGGTCAGGCACCTCTTTAGTTATGTATATACTGGTAGAACAGGATTCATACAAATCGTTTTTTAAATGCTCCTTAATATATGCACACAAATCAGGATACTCTGGAATAGAAATTTCATCAACAGATGAAATTATCTTTTTTAAACTAAAAAAACTTGATATAGAAGTAAAAAAACATAATAAATATACCTTTCAATTTTATTTAAAATAACTTCATTGTTAAGATGTTCATCTGGATTAACATTTTTATTTATTAAGATATTTTCTAAATCCTTAGAACTTATTAATTGACCAAGCAATAATAATCTTAATTCAGCTTTATCTTTTTCAAAGCCCAACTTTGTATACATAGCTTCGATTTTGCTTTCACTGTAATCAAAAGGTATGTCCCAATTATCATATTTATAAAAATCGAAAAGAAATCTAGAGAATTGTTTTATCTTATCAGAATATTCATATTCTGAAAACTTTTTTAACAATTTGTTTTGAATCATAGGTTGATTAACATTGCTTGTAGAAGCCATTTTGTAATTATAATTTGAGAGATAAAATAAAATTTAAAACAATAACAGCTGTTTTTCTTTATCTTTATTTGGAATAATGTCTTTTCTTGGCGAAACAATGGATCGTATGAATAAAATAAAAGGAAGGTAATTTTAATAATGTAATATTATTTTATAAATCTTTTGATTCACTTTTATCATCTAATTTTTCTTCTTCATCTATACTTTGAATAGTGGATAAATGATGCCTACCTTCTGTTGGTGGTATGTTAATTGTGGAGTTTTCTCCTGATTTGTCTGACTGATCAACTTTTCCGTTCTCGATATCTAATGCTGTTATACTACTACTACTCGTCTTTGATAATGCTTGATTTGAACCAACAACAACTGTTCCAATACCGGAAGCTATTAATCCTTTTCCAATACTTACTTTCTGCTTATCTTTTTTTCTAATACCAAACATATTTCTCTTCGTTTTTCTTTCAGTCATATCAGAAGTAAATTTATTGGCCGATTCAATTCTTTCCTTAATTTGTCTGATTCTCTCTTCTTCCACATCTTCATTAACCATATTTTTATCAATATAAAAATCATTAGGTGTACTTTGCGCTATAAGCTTCCTAATTTCAATAGGATTATTTGGTAAAGGACTGGAAGAATTTTCATGCTTTCTAAGAACAATTAAATTATCATTTATTTCGACTTCATTTGAATTATCAATCATTGGTTTTCCTTCATCACTATGAGAAATAGTTAATTGACGATTATCAGAGGTGGCAAAAGAAGAATTTCTGGACAAAGATTTACCACTATTGACTTGTCCTATTATAGATTGTTTATTTATTTGAACCATTTTTGCAACTTTAGCAACTGATGCTTCAGTATATCCCTTTTGAATATATTTTCTCAAATGTTCTTGAGAAAAATTTCTAATATACTGGACAATAGGATTATTCGTTTTACCACATATTTCTTCTAAACATTCTGTAAAATGATCAACTACACATTTATTAAATTCTATAAACATTTTAAAGTTATCTTCTTTCTCTGAAAGCTTAATATTAAGGTACTTAACTAGAAATTTTATTGTTCCTCCTTGAATAAAAACAGTGAAGAATATTACTACATATGTTGCAGATAGAATTATTCCTTTACATTGAACATTATTATTTAATGAAAATGCCAGACTGAAACTTATGGCACTTCTTAATCCTCCATAAAACATTATTATTTGTTCATTTCTTGAAATGTATCTAACACCACCTGTAAATTGATTTACAATCGTTGTTAGTAGAAAAACAATAATAAGTCTTGCAAACAAACAAAAAAATAGAGCAGCAAGTGAAAATCTTAAGTGGAAATCGCTAAATATCCAATTTTCTTCATTAACTACCATAACACCAAGGATAATGAAAATTAAAGATTCTGTAACAGTACTTGAAACATGAGCCAACGTATTAATAGTTATTGTGGATTTATTAGATAAATTATGTACTGTGTAATGGGCTTGAAATAATCCACAAACAATAATAGCTATAATTCCTGACCAATGGAATAATTCGGCTGACATGTACGACAAATAAGCTAAACCAAAACAAATTATAGGTTCAACTACTCTAACAGAATCTGTGTACATTGTAAAAAATGATGAAAGAATTCCATAAAATAATCCAATAATTATACCTCCAATTGATACACACATAAAAGAGGCAGCTCCCATTCCGATATCATAAAGTGTTATTTCAGGAAGTTCTTTAAATTCTGTTACAAGATTATAACAAACAACCGTTACAGCATCTAAAAAATATCTGTATTAATAGAACAAATTTAATGTTTTTGTATACCATTTAATAATGATTCACCGAAAACCATAAAATATAACATTTTATTAACTCCTAATTCTTTAAAAATTGCTAATACTGCAACAGGATCAACAGCAGCAATAAGAGAAGCAAATAAAAATGCATCAAGTGGATCTATATTGAAATCACCCAATAAATTGTATGAATCCAATCCAATCAAGCCACCACCAATAATAGCAATATTAAGGAGAGTTCCAAGTACAGCATACAATAAAATTGTTCCAAGATTATCAATAAAAGCAGAATCCTTTAAAGAGTATGCAGCTTCAAAGATAATTGGTGGAAGAAGATAAAAGAAAAAGATATTGGAATCAAATTCAAGGAATTTTATATTTTCATGTTTAGAATCTCCAATAAAGAAAAATCCCAAAATCATTCCTAAAATAATTAAGCAACATGATTCTGGAACAAAATCTTTGAAAATTCCAGTTGTATGATAAACAACTTTAAAAAGACCCATAGCAGCTATAAACATTGTCAAAACTAATGGAGCTTTAACAGTTTCCCATCTAAAGGATGCAACTTGAACCCCATGATGTTTTGGATGCTCATTATCAATGTCTACATTTTCATGAATTGTTCCATTTAAAATTTCAACCTCTTCAACATTAGTATGATTTGCAAGGATAAAATTTATTCCACACACCAATAATATTAAAAAAATTAGAAAATTTAACGATTTCATAGTATATTTTGAATTAATAATAACTATTTTATAAAAAAATTAAATAGAATTAAAGTTTGCTATGAATATTTGACTATACAATATATTTATTACTCAATAAGATAAGATTTTATTTATAGTCTGAATCATATTAAAATTGTACATTTAGAAGAATAATATTAAAAACGATATCAGTCAATGAAAAATTTTATTAGAGGTGTTACTTGGTAAAGAAAGGATGCTTGTAAAAATGTTTTCCAACAATTAATAATCATCCAATTTTACAAAAGATGCTGATAATACACTATATCAAATTAATAAATTTTAGTTTTTATTATAAATATAAAGAATTAGTACAATTTTTATTGTGATCGTTTGAAAAGTTGTTTGATTTATGAAATTTGGTTTATCAAATTTTATTATTAAGCTATGTTAATTTTTTATATGCATAGTGTAAGGAAAAGATAAAAATTTTTCCTGATTATATCAAAAATAATTAAAAGTCTTTTACAAATAAATTAATTTATGATAAGAATCAATTTAACCTATATATTGAATAAAATTTGCTCTATATAAAGTTGAAATTTTATTCTTTAAAACATAATTTCAAATATGAAAGCTGTAGTGGAATTCATAATAGAAAAAATAACAAATTTAAATTCTTTATATTTAAACATTGGATATTTATTTACTCTATTTTTAACTAAACATTTGATAACTTCAGTAGTGTAAGAATAAATAATTCTCTTATATTTTTAACTTTTTAGATTTCCATCTTTATTATATATTATTCTTGGATACTCTTCAGGAGCAATAATTATTTTATCAATACTTAATTTACTTGGATTTGTAAAAATAAATAATACTGAGATAACTGATTTAAAAGGAATTTTATCATATTCATTATGCTATGGATTATCATTATTAACATCAATAATTGCTCTTCATAAATTGACATTGCCAACATTCGCTTTTATTAAAGGAACATCAATAATATTTACATGTATTATTAATTATCAAGCATACAATCTAATACAAAATAGAAGATCTCACTTGTTTGTTGTTATTATAATGCTTATGTTAATTTTGATGTACGTAACAGATCCAAAATGTACACCAATAGGGTACATCTCCGGATTATGTCATGCTTACCTGGTATCAGAAGGAAAACATATTTATAATAGGAAAATAAACCATTCAATTTTTAATATACCATCACTTATTTTTTATTCCTCAACGATAATCATCATTCCGATCATTCTTTTTGCCCACAGTAATGGAGATAGTGCAGTCGTTATATTCTTTCTCCGTCATAATTTTATATCAGCCTCAACATTATATCTTTACATATTCTTATCTATTGTCGGAATTCTATTAAATTTTATGAATCTAATTCCAAAAGAACGCCAATCATTTGACAATAGTAATTACTTAAAGAATATAGTCGTAAGTTTTAAATAAAATTTATAATAAATTTTTTTTGTTTTTTTCAGGGTTTAATTTCTATATTTGGTGGAATGATTTTTACAAAAGATTATATATTTGATTTTTTTAATTTTATATCACTATCCTTGGGATTTTTATGTTTGTCTCTATTAAATTTAGAAGTTTCAAAATATTATGGTAATGATCATATACAATTGTTACCTCATGCATATAATGAAAGAAATCAAAATTCATTAGAATAAATTTATACTATATCTATTCAAATTTATTTTTATATTTTGAAAAAATATTTATTCCTCGTTATAAAATATCTGTTTAGAATCAGGATTTCCTTGATTTTGAATTGCAATTTCATAGTTATCTAAACTTCTTTTTTCTAATTTAACATTTTTTAATTCACCNGATTTGTACATTTCATAAATATCATCATACATCTTGTTACGTTCTTCTTCATTCTCCTTAATAGTATACCAACGAGACATCCAAAAGCCTCTTAATGAAATGTTTTTAAAAATGAATGGACCAGTTAAACATTGAACTGGTTGTTTACTCATACCACCATATGTTACCATAACACCATTATGATCTAATGATCTTCCAAGCATAAGACTACTCTTTCCTCCAACACAATTTAATGCAAGTTTACATTTGGTAAAATTACGCCCTTCAGATGTTAACTAAAAAATTTATCTAAAATTTTTATAAATAATAAAATACCTCTTGCTCAGTAAAAACATAATCTGCACCCAAATCTTTAAGCTCCTTCTTCAATTCATCAATATTTTCACGATTTCGTACAATATTTACACTTTTAATTCCAAAAATACGACACATTTGAATGGCAAATTTTCCAACAGCAGAATTGGCTCCATTTTGAATAACAAAATCACCTTTTTTAAGGGAAACAAAATCTTTCAACATACGATAAGCAGTTGGAGGGTTAACTTGTAAAGTAGAGGCATTTTCGATACTAAAATTTTTATTTATTTTAAAGACATCACTTGAATTAAGAAGAGCATAATCCCTCCATGTCCCTTGTCCAGCATTACTTGGAAGAATTAAATCGCCTTCCTTTAAATTTTTGACACTATTAGATACTTTTATTACTCTACCACAACCTTCATTTCCAGGAACTGCGGGCAATTTAGGTTTTACAGGATATACTCCTTGTATTTGATTGATGTCAGCTGGATTTAATGGTGACGCAAGCCATTTAACAATTATTTGATCTTTAGATAAATTTTCATCAATATTTGTTGTTTTAAGTTTTATAACCTAAAAAGACATTTTATAATTAAAAAAGACTTAAAACATACAGTTTGAGGGTCTCCATACTCTTCATAGATTAAACTTTTACCACTCAAATTTCTACAAAATGACAATTTAGATTTAAATGAATGTAAAGATAGTCTCGAAAGTAACATAATTTTAGATAGCAATTTGTTTTATTCAAATTAGTTTCTAAATATTTTGGAAAAATGCATCTACTGATTAAAATTTTATGAATGATGTTAATTTAATTCATTTATTAAATCGAAATTAATAAACATATTCAATAAATAATAATTCTTATTAAAAACATTTCTATCAATATTATTTTTAATTCTTTCTAATATCAATATTACCTTTTTCCTTGTAAAAAATTCTAGTATCATTTGGGAAACAATATCCTTAATGTAGCATTTATCCCTCTTCTTTGATTTTAATTTTTCATACATTTCTTTTACTTGGGATATAAAAGCAGAAAGATTTTTAACTAGAATTCGTATTGAAGTTTGTAATATAAACAATGCTTTTTGTGGACCAATTTGTTCAGATAATGTAGAATATGTAAGTAAAAAGGTAGAATATTGATCATTAGATAGTGAATTTTTAATTCTTGCAATTACATCTTTAAAAAATTATAAATTATATTTTATACACTTACCTGCAAGAATTTTATCTTGTGTCGTTGAGGAATCAAATAAGGATTCAATTAATATTTCCAATATATCATTAATTTGATTTTGATCTAAAATTTTAATTAATAAGTTTTTAATTCTTTTAGAACAAAGCATTTTTGTATTTAAATAATCGGAACATTCTTCTTTAATTTCATACTCATAAACAAAATCATATGGTAACAAAAATATTAAAACATATAAAAAAATTTTAAATATCATAGAGTTATTAATAAATTGACAATGAATAAATATTCTTGTCTGCTTTATATAACTATTATCAATTATTTTATATAAATAATATAATTCAAACATATATATATCATGGAATATTTTAATGACAATGAAATATTTTGAAAGTATAATTTGCACAAAATAATTTTAAATAAACAATAATACGGATCTTTATACATAACAAAAAAATAATACTAAATATTTAAGAAGAAGCTCTACTTCTAGCTTTTGATAACTTTTCAATTATGGACATAATTTTTCCTTTTACTGCAGATCCTTTATTTGAATCACTTAATGAAGCACTCCTATTATGTGTATTCATCTTTATAGTTTCTCTTTTTGGAGTTGATGAATTTGAAGGATTCTTTTTTAGTCTATCTTTCTTAGGTGGTTCACTTGTCGAACGGGATCCATTACGCTTTACTGATGAAAATATAATTGAGATTTTTGTTGATAAAGATCTTACAACAGTACCAGGCTTTGCTTTTTTCTGTACAACAGGAATATTTTGGAAAGATTTTGACATTTTATCTCCATTCACTTTTAATGATGAAGATCTTACTACACTTGTTTTTAAAACAATTGATACTCTTTCCGAGCTACGAGATCTTTTGGAGATTATAGTAGAATTTACATTATGATCACTAAGATTTTTTTCATATGTTGTAGAAATTCTTGACGATATACGAGATGTATGCATACGATTGATGGATGTTTCAATTTTCGGTGACTTTTGTATGTTAGGATAAGTGCATGTATATTGTTTGCTTAAACGTAACTTTGGTTTCGGTTTTGTTTCACCCTCTTTTTTGGTATTTTTTATTTTTTCCAAAAGTATTAATAACTCCTGATTAGATTTCTTCTTAGATGCTTTTGATAATTCATCGGATGAATTCCTTCCACAAGCACTATGACTTGAATCTGTCGAATATCTTCCATTTGATTCTTTATCGCCAACACCACTATCTAGACTAGTAATTGATTTTTCCCGTTTATTAGGAACAATGTCATCTTTTGTTTCCTTTTCAATTTGATTTTTATTTTCTCTCGACTCTAGAAATAAATATAATAATAAAGGATAATAAAAATCCCTACTTTTAAAAAAGTTATCTCCTATAGAATCATCATAATGAACATTTGTAAAATCTCTATAGGTACAGACAGTTGGAATTATCCAATATTCTTCTCCAGAAGGAATACCCATAATTTTTGATGAATTGTTAGTAGTTAATAAAATAGTTATATACAATAATAATGGTTTAATTCATAAAATAGCTCCTTTTATATATGCTTTCCAACTAAAAGGGAATGATATCAAACAAAAATGAATTATCTTTTAGGCAATTAATATAGACAATATGATTACAACAAATGCTATAGAGTGACCGTTTTGTCTTTTCTGCAAAGATAATGTTTTATGATTCTTTAAACTATTTTAAAAGTATGTTCAATCTTTGTTATAAATTATCTTTAAGATAATCGTAACTTATTAATTCAAATAAGTGTAATATATAATAAACTTTTGATTTTCATAATATTTAAATATGATGAAATTGAAAATTCATATTCCTTGGTACGATAAAATATTTTTAATAATTCAAATAACCAGCTATTTGATCTATACATTATTAGCAATAACTTTAGTATTAAAAATAAAAAACTCAAAAAAATCTTACAATGGAAAACATTCTTTTTATATTCAATTTATTATAAATCTTTTTTATGATATAGGACAAGCTGTAGCTGTTATATTTTTTCAAAAATTTTTAAAATGGGGACTTTTGGTTAATTTTTTATTAAAAACTTCATGGATACATTATTTATATGCACCATTATGCTATATTTTAATAGCAAGTTCTATAATTGGTAATTTTATAACATTAGCAAATAGATATTGTGCTCTTCAACATCCCTATTTTTACCGTAATAATTGGAATAAAAAATTATCATATGCTTTGATTTCTTTTCAAATATTTTTTCCAATTATAATATTTTCTTACACAATTAATGCTAATACAACAATAATATATTCAAAAGATATAGAAGCTTATACATTTTTTATTTCAAATGACAAAATTAGTATCCTTAATAATGTTTTACTAGCAATTATTTCAGGATCATGTTCATTAATTTCAACCTTCTTCAACATTGTTATAATATATAAGTATAATAAAATTATTGGACAAATAAGAAGTAAGAGAGAAAGATCAAAAAGGATATCAATTTGTATTTATGTAACTATAACAAATCTTTCATTATTTTTTTTATCCATTCAACAAACTTTACGAATGATATTTGGCATTCGTCGTGAATATTACATGACATTTACATTATCATATTTTTTATTTTGGATTGTTCCACTATCAAATATATTACAACCTTATATGATTTTATGTTTAAGTGAACAATTAAGAAAAAAATTTATAAGTATGTATTTTAAAGGATGTATCTCTAATAAACAGAATATCGATGAAGAATAAAATTATTTTTTTTTTCAAATATTAATTTAATAATAACCACTAATAAATAACTTTTAATAATTATTTATTTAAATTTTATAATTTTATTTCATTTTTACAATGAATCAGTTTTAGTAAAATAAATATATTCTTATGACGAAAAAATATTGGTATAGTGACTACTTTTCCACGTCAACATTTGTTTTCTACGTCGTAATATATGAGTAGACAATTTCAATAAGTTTACTAAAATGAATTTCATTGAAATATGTTAATGCATTTTCCGTTACATAATAATAAATATATTTTTTCAATGCTTGAAATAATTAATAATTAATTTTTTTAGAATGCCATTAAGGTTGGATATTAAAAGAAAGCTTTTGGCTCGATCAGACAGAGTTAAATGTGTGGATCTCCATCCAACAGAACCATGGACACTTGTTTCACTTTATAATGGCAATGTTCATATTTGGAACTACGAAACACAACAATTATTAAAGTCACTTGAGGTAAAAATTTATCACCCATTAAATAATTTAATTATTATAGGTTTCTGAATTACCTGTACGTGCTGGAAAATTTATTGTACGTAAAAGTTGGATAGTTACTGGTTCAGATGATTTATATATTCGTATATTTAATTACAACACTTTAGAACGTATTCACCAATTTGAAGCTCACTCAGATTATATTCGTTCCATCATTGTTCATCCAACAAAACCATTTGTTATCAGTTCTTCTGATGACTTGTTGATTAAAGTTTGGGATTGGGAAAATAAATGGCAATTGAAACAAACTTTTGAGGGACATACCTACTATGTAATGCAACTAGCAATTAATCCAAAGGATAATGTAACTTTTGCTTCAGCTTCACTCGATAAAACTATCAAAGTTTGGCAGTTTGGAAGTCAAACATCTAATTTTACATTAGAAGGTCACGAAAAAGGAGTTAACTGCGTTGATTATTATCATGGTGGTGATAAACCTTATATTATTTCTGGTGCTGATGATAAACTTGTTAAGATATGGGATTACCAAAATAAAACTTGTGTTGCCACGTTGGATGGCCATGCAAATAATATTACCGCAGTTTGTTTCCATCCTGAATTACCAATGATTATTACAGGAGCTGAAGATGGTAGTGTTAGAATGTGGCAAAGTACAACTTTTAGATTGGAATCTACACTAAACTATGGTTTGGAACGTGTTTGGTGTATTAGTACCTTGAAAGGAAATAACACTATTGCTATTGGTTATGATGAAGGATCAGTTACTGTTAAGATGGGAAGAGAAGAACCTGCTGTTTCTATGGATTCATCTGGTAAAATTCTTTGGGCTAAACATGCTGAGGTACAACAAGCCAATCTAAAAACACTTGATACAGATGTTATTAATAACGCAGCTGATGGGGAAAAAGTTATGGTTGCAGTTAAAGATATGGGAACATCTGATATATATCCTCAAACATTACAACATTCAGCTAATGGCCGATATGTTGTTGCATGTGGTGATGGAGAGTATATTATTTATACAGCTACTGCCCTTCGAAATAAAGCTTATGGTAGTGGAATTGAATTTGCCTGGTGTAATGATTCAAATACTTATGCTGTCAGAGAAAGTAGTAACAATATAAAAATTTTTAAAAATTTTAAGGATCATACAAATATAAAGGCTGAAGTTACCATTGAAGGAATTGATGGAGGTCCATTACTTGGAGTAAGAAGTAATTCTGATTTATGTTTTTATGATTTTGAAACAGGCATTCTCATTCGTCGTATTGAAATTGAAGCAACAAAAGTTTATTGGTCTGATAGTGCTGATTATGTTA
This sequence comes from Parastrongyloides trichosuri, assembly GCA_000941615.1. Classification (NCBI taxonomy): domain Eukaryota; kingdom Metazoa; phylum Nematoda; class Chromadorea; order Rhabditida; family Strongyloididae; genus Parastrongyloides; species Parastrongyloides trichosuri. The sequence goes on from LM523163.1 coordinate 777,675, forward strand.
CTGTTGTTACAGCTGATTCATTTTATATCTTAAAATATGATTCTAACATAGTTGAAAATGCTGACAAAGATCAAATGACAGAGGATGGAATAGAAGATGCGTTTGATGTAATTGGAGAATTTAATGAAACTGTTGTTACTGGTTTTTGGGTTGGCAATTGTTTCGTTTTTACTACAAATTCAAATCGCTTAAATTATGTTGTTGGTTCTGAAATTGTTACTATAGGTCATATGGATAAAACATTTTATTTATTAGGATACATTCCAAAGGATAATCGTATATATGCTTGCGATAAAGATTTAAACATTGTTTCATACAAACTTCTTCTTTCAGTTTTGGAATATCAAGCTGCAGTTTTAAGACGTGACATGAATAAAGCTATGGAAATTATGGAAACTATTCCAAATGATCAAAAAACAAGAATAGCTCACTTTTTACAAAAACAAGGCCTTCTTAAAGTTGCTCTTGAAATAACTCAAGATCCTGATCATAAATTTGATTTGGCTATTAAACTTGGTGATCTTACACGTGCATCTGAAATTGCTAAAGAGATTGATAGTAAACAAAAATGGGATATTTTAGCTCAGGCAGCGACAGAGAAATCAGAATTAATTCTTGCTGGAGAATGTCTTGGGAGAGCAAAAGATTTTGGAGGTCTTTATATGCTTGCTGTTGTTGTTGGATCACCAACTCTTATGGCAAATCTTGCCAAGTCAGCTGATGCTTCTGCTAGACATAATACATCGTTTTTGGCAAATTTTACTTTAGGAAATATAGATGAGTGTCTTGAAAAACTTATTAGTTTAGGAAGAATTCCTGAGGCAGCTATGTTTGCACATACATATTGTCCAAGTCAAGTTGATCGTGTTGTTTGTTTATGGAAAGAAAAAATTGAAAATTCTAATTCAGGTGGTAGACAAAAGATTATTGCAGACCAAATAGCTAATCCATCAAATTATGAGAATCTATTTCCTGGTTTTGGGGAATCTTTAAAAGCTGAAAAATATAATAATTATTTAATTCAGAATCCAGAGGAAAATGTTAATTCGTATTTATCAAATGCCGAGAGAAATTTATTAGATGAAATGGCCGAAGCTATTTCTAATGGAGAGATTACATTTGATGAGAATAATGAAATTTGTGTTAATAGTAGTGAAACACAATCTATCGCTTAAAATGCAACTTTTTAAAGAAAAAAAAAACTGACAATAATTAACTATATTATTTATTTACATATGAGTTTTGGAAAGTATAAATATTTATGTAACTGTTGTAAATTTTCCTAATATCTNGAGATTACATTTGATGAGAATAATGAAATTTGTGTTAATAGTAGTGAAACACAATCTATCGCTTAAAATGCAACTTTTTAAAGAAAAAAAAACTGACAATAATTAACTATATTATTTATTTACATATGAGTTTTGGAAAGTATAAATATTTATGTAACTGTTGTAAATTTTCCTAATATCTACATTTGTTTAACATAAATATAAAAGTGCACACTTCCTTATAGATACTAATGGATTATGCACGATTATGACGTTATATTTTTATATACATTATTTTAAATTTTACTAATTGTATCGTTAAAATTTTCTTTTTTAATTAGATATATATGCTTACAAACATGTTAAAATAAAATATATTTTTATATATGTTATGAAATGAATATATTTGGTAGAGAAATTTATTTGATTAAAAATATTTAGAATTTATACAAAAGATAAGCCCTCCAGGGGGCTCGAACCCCTGACCGTTAGATTAAAAGTCTAACGCTCTACCAAACTGAGCTAGGAAGGCTCGATCAAGAAATTTTTCTTTGTTGGAAGAGACGGATTTTTTTTATATATGACTTTTATCATTTATTTATTTAAAATCTATGTTTTGCCTTGTTTATAAATGAATTTGACGTTAAATTTTTATTAACTGTAAATTTACATTTAAGAAACATAGATTTTCTTTAATAGAAAATCTCTCTTTTGGAAAATGTAATAATAATGAAATTTAAAAATTAATATAATTAACGATTTTTTTAAAGATTGATTTTCTAAATTAAAAATATTATGTTTTGATTATATGAATATTGTAACAAATAAAAATTTATGCAAAAAATTAAAAAAATGTATACAAAAAAGAAGGCTTTTTATACAGAATATATAAGAGAATTAAGTTTCCGAGCCTTCCTAGCTCAGTTTGGTAGAGCGTTAGACTTTTAATCTAACGGTCAGGGGTTCGAGCCCCCTGGAGGGCTTACTTTTTGAATTTTTGTTAGATTGTTTTGAAAAAAAAAATTAATCAAAAAAGAATATAGAATCATATTTAAAATTAAAACTTTTATTAAAAAATTTGATGATTTAATAGATTGACGTTTTTAAAGTATTGTAAATGTCCATTTAACTAATGATAAATATTTTTGAAATTTGTCCTTTTCAACATACAAGATGGGAATGTTAACTTTCCAAGGTAAAGTGAAAATTCACATATTACCGTTGTGAATTATTAAAATTATCATTCCGAGAGACGATGTTCAACGTATCCTTGATAAATTGATAATACTTTTAAAGTTTTAAAAACAGTTTTCATCAAAAAGGAATTCCTTTTTCCTAACAGGATAGCCTGAGATGCTTTATTAAATACCAATTTAACTTTGCAAAATTAGAAATAAATCATTTGTAAAAATTATGAAACAAAGTCTACCACGTTCAATTTTAGATGATAATTATGGGAGTCCTTTAGCATGCCTTGTTAAAAATAAAGCTACTAGAAGAAGTCCAACCAAATATGTTGGAGATGTAAGTAAAATTTAGGATTGTTTTTATAATAAAAGTAAATTTAGGGTGGTTCGATACGATTTACAAATTTTTCAAGTCCAAGAGAGGGAGGTGATCGTTATATTCCACTTCGAGAGTCCGAAGAACAATGGTCAACTGCTTGGAATGAAGGATTACATTCCAGCGTGTTTGATCGAGTTTATGAGGAATCTAGTAAGGGGAAAGTGTATGAGACAAAATCCTCAAGTAATGCTTCTCGTGATAACTACGTTCATAAAGCATTATTATGTAATGAAATGCTTAATTCAAACATATACAAAATCGAAAGAAAATCACCTCATGGATATAATTCTACAACAGATAAAGTGCAAAAACCTCAGCCATTATTTAGATATGGTTATGGAAGAATTCAAAAACGGAGGAATGATTTTACAAAGCCAAACATTGTTCCCTTCTATCCTTGTCCATTTTCGAGAGCAAGTCTACATTTGTTAACTCAAAATTTCCCAAAAATGCCCAAAATGCCAACTGAATCTTATAGAACTTTAGATGCTCCTGATCTTGTAGATGATTATTATTCTAATTTAATTGACTGGTCTTCGCGAAATATTATTGCAGTATGTTTAAAAAATAGGTTGTATCTATATGATGCTTTAACATCCGAGGTTACCCAATTATGTGATACAACTGAAGATATAGCTTCTGTGAAATTTAATCCCTCTGGAGAACATATAGCTTTCGGAATGAGAAGTGGTGAAATAAAAGTATGGGACATTGAAAAGAAGGCCGAAATTTATTCTCACGAAAATCTTTATGGAAGAATAGGTAATTTAGCTTGGAATAATAGAGGTATTCTTACATTAGCAACTAAAAGTGGGTATATAATTAATCGAGATATAAAAAATTATGAAAAAATTATTCATAAATGGAAAAATCATAAATATGAAGTGTGTGGAGTACAATGGAATCAATCTGGAGAACTTCTAGCTTCTGGTGGCAATGATAATGTTGTTAATATATGGTCATTGAGAGGTGGTAAACCTCAAGCAACGTATAATGAACATGCAGCAGCAGTAAAAGCACTTGCTTGGTCATATAAAAATGATGCTTTACTGGCTACGGGTGGTGGAACTTCTTGCAAAACTATTTATATACGAGATACAAATACTAATGCTGTAATAAAGTCGGTGAAAACTAATTCTCAAATTTGTACATTATTGTGGTCTAAAAATACATGTCAATTTGTAACTACTCATGGATATCAAGAACATTCGGTAGTTGTATGGGATTATCCAACCATGAAACCAGCCACATTACTGAAAGGACATAATGGAAGAGTTTTATATAGTGTAAGTTTAAAAATTAATTTTACTTAAGTGATATTTTTAGGCGATGTCCCCAGATGGTCAGTCAGTGATTACGGGTTCAAATGACGAATCATTACGCTGGTGGAAATTATTTCCTAAGATGAGCCGTAGCGGTTCACGTTTTCGTTCAAAAATTTTACCATTTAATTTTGTTCGTTAATATTTTTTATATTAAGTTTGTTATATAATGTATATATTTTTCATTTTCTTTGAAAAATTTTATGTAAATAATTTATTAAAACAATGTGACAATTCGTTGAAATAAATTTTTTGACAATCATTAGTTGATAAACATATTATATTTAAAGAAAGAATTAAAACTGTGTCGTTTTGATAAAAATAATACACTCAAGTTATAAAAAAAGAAATAAAAATTTTTATGTCATTTATAACAACGAAACTTTCATATAAATCTTAAGAACATTCTTATTTATACTTCAACGACAAATGATAATGATACAAAATTTCTGATTAAACTGTAGTATATTTTATCATATATAGATAAACTATAAAGGTCTACTTTATGGTGTAGTCAGTCAAATGTTTATATTGCATTAAATAGTTTTATATATATATAGGTTTCTCAGGAAATATATGTAATATTAAATGAGAAACTGTTTATTTTATTATATCTCTTGAAAAGATTTTCATTGATCAACATTGGAAATTGTTTTTTGTAAGAATTAAAAAATTAATGTTAAACAAAACATTAACATTTTTTATGACATTATTGTGTTTTCTATTTATAAATATATGAAAAGGATGTATGTATATTTTTTTACCTCCATTAATCTACTTTAAACTTAAATTATTCGGACAAAATTTCTATATCAATCATTGGTAATAAAAAATTTAAAAATATACTTATCATTTTTGAACTTTGTGTTATCACTTTATCTAATCAAATATTATTTAAAATGTATAACCACGTTTCTTATTATATTTTTAAACATATTATCAAAATTTAATAATTTTAGAAATTCTAATAATGGCTTCTCATCTTATTCTTGATGGTGCATCACACAAAACATGGAGCAAGGAAGGTGTTCATGATACTGCTGGTATGCATAAATTTAAACCACGTATGCCTGACACTGGAAAAATTTTAAACAATATTCTTGAAGCTGTTGGTAATACACCTTTGGTAAAATTAAATAAAATTCCTCAAGAATATGGAATTGAATGCAATATCTGTAAGTTTATATATGTTTCTTATAAATCTAATAAATTTTAGATGTCAAACCTGAATATTTAAATGCTGGAGGATCTGTCAAAGATCGTATTGGTGTTCGTATGATTGAATTAGCTGAAGAAGAAGGTATTTTAAAACCAGGAATGACGATCATTGAACCAACATCCGGAAACACAGGTATTGGTCTTGCTTTAGCTGCGGCTGTCAAAGGATATAAATGTATTATTGTTATGCCAGAAAAAATGTCTAAAGAAAAAGAAGTTATCATTAAAGCTTTGGGAGCACAAATTGTACGTACACCAACTGAAGCAGCTTGGGATTCACCAGATTCACATATTGGAGTATCTGCAAGATTAGAAAAAGAAATTGAAGGTGGAATTATCCTTAATCAATATAATAATGCCGGTAATCCAATGGCTCATTATGAATCAACTGCAATTGAAATTCTTGATTCATTAGATAATAAAATTGATATGGTTGTTGCTGGTGTTGGTACTGGTGGATCAATTTCTGGATTAGCAAAAAAAATAAAAGAAGTTATTCCAAATGTTAAAATTGTTGGTGTTGATCCAGTAGGTTCATTATTAGCTGATCCTCATAATAGTGATGTTCACAGTTATCTTGTTGAAGGTATTGGATATGACTTCATTCCTGACGTTTGTGATCTTAAAATTATTGATGAATGGATAAAAACAAAGGATAGTGAATCATTCATGTTAGCTCGTGAATTGATAAGAAAGGAAGGTTTCTTATGTGGTGGTTCATCAGGAGCAAATTTATGGGGTGCCTTACAGGCTGCTAAATCATTAAAAAAGGGACAAAATTGTGTCGTTATCTTACCTGATGGTATTCGTAATTATATGACAAAATTCTGTGATGATGATTGGATGGTAGAGCATAAATTAATGGAGAAAAAAGAAGTTGTACCAATTATTCCAAAAGAAGATCATCCATTTAAGAATGGTTTAAATTATGATCCATCATTAAAACCAAAAGAACAATGGAAATATCCTCCAATCGCGCCAGAATTTTATCCAATTAAAAAGAAAGTTATGAATACAATTTTAGAAGCTATTGGACATACACCTTTGGTTAGACTTAATAAATTACCTAAGAAATTGGGAATTGAAGCTGAAGTATTGGTTAAATGTGAATATTTTAACGCTGGAGGATCAATTAAAGATCGTATAGCTTTACGTATGGTTGAGGCAGCTGAAGAAGCAGGGATATTGAAACCAGGAATGACAATAATTGAACCAACATCTGGTAACACTGGAATTGGATTAGCTCTTGTTTCTGCTGTTAAAGGTTATCGTTGTATTATTGTAATGCCAGTAAAAATGTCAAAAGAAAAAGAAATTGCATTGAAAGTACTAGGTGCAGAAATTGTAAGAACACCTACTGAAGCAGCATCAGAGTCATGCGAATCCCATATAGGGGTTGCTATTAGATTACAAAATGAAATACCAAATTCAATTATTCTTGATCAATACACAAACTTTGCTAATCCTCAAGCACATTATGCTTATACTGCAGAAGAAATATTGTATGCATGTGATAATAAATTAGATAAGATTGTTATTGGTGCAGGAACTGGAGGAACAGTAACAGGAATTGGAAAAAAAATTAAAGAAAAAGTTCCAACATGTCAAATTGTTGGTACAGATCCAGAAGGTTCATTATTAGCTAACCCTGATGTTAAAGAAATCTCTTCATACGAAGTTGAAGGTACAGGATATGATTTTGTTCCAGCAGTTCTTGACAGAAGTATTGTTGATGTATGGGTTAAAACAAATGATAAAAACTCATTTGAAACAGCAAGTCAAATGATTAGAGAAGAAGGATTATTATGTGGTGGATCATCAGGATCAAATGTATGGGCTGGTCTTGAATGCGCTAAAGGAATGAAAAAGAATGAAAGAGTTGTAATTGTTTTACCAGATGGTGTCCGAAATTATCTTACAAAATTCGTTGATCCAGAATGGATGAAAAAAAGAAATTATAAACCATCTAATTAAAATTTATTATTTATGGTTCTTTACATATAATGAATATAAAATAAAACTTGTTAATCCATTTTTTCTTTTCTACTAAATAATAGACATTCTAAAACAATTTTTGTCACTTTAAGTATAGAATAAAAAATAAGTATTAGAAGAATTATAAATGGCAATATAATATCTAAATTATAATATTCCATAAAACTAAGATCTCTACTAGCTAAATCTAATTCCGGTAATTTTTTAAATTCTTTAGCAATTTTTACATGCTTTAGAAATACTTCCTTTGGAGAAAGTGGTCTACTTTTAATCATTGCTTTTACTCTATTTGCTTTCATCTTATAATTTTGATTTTCAAGCATATCATCAAGTATTTCTGTAAACTTATTACTATCTTCAAGAATATCCTTTATAATAGCTTTTCCTGCTCCACTTTTTTCAAGTAATTTTGAATTTCTAAATTGATCCGCTAAAAAGGGAATGGCAAGAGCTACCTTTCCTAAGTAGGATATTTCCATAAAACTATTTAATCCACAATGTGTTATAAATAAATCTAATCTATCGTCAGCTAATAAATCGCTTTGGGGAACCCATGAAGTAAAGATAATATTTCCATGATCTTTATCTAGATCAATATCATCTTTATCAACTTTCCATATAAAAGTCACATTTTTAAAGTGACTAAATGATTTCATAATATTTTCTCTTATATTTAAAGGCATATTTTTTGTCTCAACAACTGTACCAAAAGATAATAAAACATTTTTTTCTCTTTTATTCAAAATATCATCCCATTCCTTTGATAATGGTTTACTTTCAGGAATTGCTATACCACCAATCTCTTGAATTTTTGGAGGTAAAGTTTTTGGAAAATCTAAATAAGGATGGGTATTTAAAAATAAGAATGAAACCTCTCCACATTCCCATTCAACATTTATATTTTTTTCTGGATTTGCAATCTTCATCAGACTTGTGTAATCGTAAGTTTTATCCAATTCAAAGACTAAACGCATAATTACATAATTTATCAAATTTGAAGCACGTTCACTATAAGTCATTCTATCCTTAAAATTCATATTAATACCAGGTACATACGAAGGAGGATAATCCATTCCATAAAACCATCGATATGTTTCAACTAACGGAATTGCAGAAATAGCAATCGTTGTTTCAATTTCCCATTCCTTGAATAAACCAAATGAAAAGATATTAAATATTTCACTGATTGCCATGTCAAACTTTTCTTCTTTAATTCTTTTGGATAATTCTTTATCATATATCATTTGTGTTCCCACATCTCTACACGATTCAATAATATCCATCAAAGCCTATAAAATATAATCTTTTAAACAGTTATATTATTTTTTTTTACCTCTAATTGTTCCATAGATCCAAATTTGGTATCCCAAACATTTACATGTTTCCCACTTTTCTCTAATCTTTTAGTAACATTTTCACTACTTTGATATATAACATTTTTAACTTTTTCTGTTCCATTACTTTTAATCTTTGGATCCATTTCAACAACTAGTTGAACTACTTCATTTCCATCTTCAGCCAATAGTTCTGCAATCCTTCCTACAAATTGTACATGTGAATAGCCAAATTTTGGATTAATTACAAGAATTTTATATGAATTAAATAAACAAAAATTAGCAAAAAGTGAAATTAATAGGAAGAACTTCATTTTGTCATTAAAGAATTAAACAAAAAGTATACAATTTTATATCCGTTTTATTCTCTAACATAATCTTATCGAAATTCTCCATTATTGTATACTAAAAATGTCAAATATGATAACGATGTTTAAGCTTAAAGTTTTATCATGAAGAAAAAATATGATGTAAAGAAAGGAGGATGCTATAGTAGTTATAAATGATGAAGAAATATAGTGGAGAAATTAATAAGGACACAATTTAGTTCCTTAAACTTTTTGTTAATGCAAACATAATCAAGTTATTATTTTTTTATCCATTAATAAATTTTCCTTGTTTATATAGTTATCATATAAATAATTTTTATTATAATGATAACTTCATTATCAGTTAACTAGATGTATAATTTAATTTAATAGATTTCTTTAAATCACATGGATTTGAAAATTATATTTCAATAAAATTTACCATGAAAAAGTTAAATAATAACTCAAAGTTGCACTATTCCAAACAAATTTTTTGCATCATATTTGTCTAGGAAGTAACAGTTATAGTCAAAATACTTTTTATCTTTCAATCAAAAGATGAATTCTGAACGGACACTTCAAGAGGCTTTTATAGAAAAAATAAATAATATGGAGATTAAATTAAAAAATATTCTATTTAAAGAGGAATCAGAAAATAACTCAAATGAGAAGATTATTATATTAATTAATGATATATCAAAATTAGAGATAGAAATATATGAAAAATTACAAATAGCTATGGAAATGCAAAGTAAAGAGATGAAAATTAACAAAATAAAGGCTGAAATAGTGAAATATGATAAGGCAATCTATAGTACGGAAGAAGGTTTATATAAAATACATGGAATCTTATCAAACGGCATTAGTACAGCTCAAGAAAAATTGAGTGAAATAAATAAGGCGCAGCAACAACAAAATACAAAGAATGATATTTTGGAGATGGCTAAAAATTATACAAAAAATTATGTTATTCAGGCTCCTCTGTTTTGGAAACCAAAAGATTATGTCAAACCATTTCCAACGGGTGTTCAATTTATTCGTGGATGTCTAAAACATTCTGTACCTTTAAGAGATATTCCAAGAAGACGTAACAATCGAAATTCATCAATTAACATGTCGTACAATATGAGAAACCTGCAGTATCATGAAATGTAAAAAAATTATCCTTTTGTTATATAGGTACTAATTACTAAATGTATATATAAAATTCATTTTGCCAATAAATTTTATCATTTCCCTCGTTGATGTTTATGTACTTATTATTAAATCTAAACAATCAGTCAAAACATAGTACCGTTACTCGTATTGGAATAATGTTCAGCGTTAAGTTACTGCCATATATTTATACTTAGTGTAATGTTGTTGTTTTCTTTGTAAACAAATTTTTCCGTATACATATTCATTTTTTTTTTTCGTGATTTTTTTTAATATTACACTTGTGGATATACTTAATAATTTATTTTTTTTTACAGTAAAAATGCTTCCCAATCAACACCGGCAAATGATAATGCCGCAACAACAACAAAATTATATGCCTCAAAATTTTCAACCAAAGTTTATAAATAAAGTACATCAAACATCATTAAATCAAAGACGCCATATTATGCAACAAAAAAATTCTTATCGAAATATATTGCAACGCTCATTGATATCACAGCAACATCCACAAGTATTAAATCGTATGAACAAATATGGGTTTTCTCTTGAACAAAATCGCCATGCCTATGATATTCATGGTACAACAATGCATGGAGGTACAAAACGATTTTTAACCAAGCCCGGCCAACCAGATGTTTATCAGTCACAACATATGCATAGGCGGATATCGTCTATCTCTAATATGCCACAAAAACCAATACGACCACCTCCTTACGCTTCACACTTACAAAAAATTGTTGAAGGAACAAAATTTAAAAAGGCTAAAAAATTAAGAGTTAGTAAGAATGCACGGATATTATCTTGGACTAGTTTTATTGATCCATATTTTAAAGGATATGAAACATCCACATCCTACGACAGTGATGAATTTGATTCAGAAGAGGAAAAAGAAATATCATGTAAGTATTATGCAAGGAAACCAGGACCAACTGTAGAGTTACCTGTTGAAAGGACAGAATCTCCAGATATACCTCGTCAAATGACATACTTATAATTAATAACGTGTACATAAATAATAAATTTATTCAATCTATATTAAGTATTACATTCCATCATACCATGATTCAGCAAATTCTGCTACCATCTCTACATCAATATTAATACCGATAAATTGTGAGAAAAAATATAACCAATTAACCAAAGAAAAATCTTTTCCTTCATTATTTTCATCAGTTTTTATTGGGATAAAACAAAAATATGGTTCATTATTTTCAGGATTTTCTTTAGTTAAAACTTTAAAATTAACTGGATTTTTAAGAAATGGTATAACGGGTATTGGAATAATGCCGGTTTCTGTAATCTCATCGATATCTAGCCTTCGACCCTCTAAATTAAAAAAAAANAAAAAAAAAGACTCGTAATTATTATCAATTATACACGTACCAAAAGAATAAAAATTAAACCATATTAATGGCAATTGTAGATCTTTATCATAATGTATCTCCGTTTGACGCTTTACTTTGGTTTGTGTTTTCCATAAATTGATAGTTTGTGTTAATGTGGCATGTGTATGATCTTCCTTCTCAATAAATTTCCATGCTTGAGCATGGTAATTTGTTAGAATATGAGTTAAACGTTTTAATTGAAAAACAAATGTATCGTAGTTAACGGTAAGCATCTAGAAGATATAAATGTTAATAGATAAAAGTTGTAATAAAAAATATAATAGTCGATGATTGGAAGAATGTACAAAATAAAGTTGTTTTGTAAAAAATGAACTCCTATGCCGGGAATCGGACATTGTGGGTTGGAACAATAAAATTATATTACAAAGTTAGAAACATTTCTTTTAAATTTTACAACATAAATTCTGTATATTCTTAACAATTAAAACATAAAAGTTATGGTATTTTCAGTAGTTGCTATCAATGATAAATTATTCAATAATTATTGTTAGAAAGTTTATAACAAAAAGAAAGTATAGAAAATTTTTGATAAAATGTCAAATTTTAAAGTAAACCATTATTATTTTAATTGTCCAGGTATGTAATTTATCTTGAATTTCTTTATTTTAACAAATAGAATTTAGAATGTATTAAATGGTATCTTCGTGAAGCGTTAAGCATTTATCGGCGAATTTCCAAAACATGGTCTTGAAACGAAGAGTATAAAGTTATGTCACCGAAAGTGTTTGAAATGTTATTATTATTTAAATTACTATGAATGAACCTTCTAATATCGATAGTACTATTCTAAAAGAAAATTCAAAAAAGGATGAACATACAAATGGAATACAAAAAGAAAGTGAAGAAGTGAATGATATTGAAAAAATTAGAAACAAAATTAAACCAAGTAGTTTTGGATTGAAACCTAAAAATTCTTCAGTTTGTATTGACTCGGACAAATGGTATTTAACATTACAAGAAAGTTCCAAGAAATTATTAACAAATCCTCCCTCCATCAAAGATGGTATTCCATTACACATTGAACAAGAACTTCGATACTTGGGATGCGAATTAATTCAAACATTAACTATATTATTAAAAATGCCTCAAACAGCTGCTGCAACAGGACAAATTTTGTATCAAAGATTTTATTATCAAAAGTCATTTGCTAAATATTTCTTTGAAGTAAGTTGAGCATAAAATGTATAATTATAAATTTATTTTTAAGTATGCTGTCATGGCTTGTGTTTTTTTAGCCAGCAAAATTGAGGAGTCGCCACGTAGATGTAGAGAAGTCATAAATACATTTGATAGGATGCAAAAAAGACATTCATTAAAGAATACCCCAGAAGCTTTTAATGAAATACCTCCAATAGATTTAGATGAGGCTTATGTTCATTTAAAAAATAATGTAATTAAAATAGAAAGACAAATATTAAAGACATTAGGTTTTGTAGTTTATGTAAATCATCCTCATAAATGGATTTATGTATTTGCACATGCCTTAAAACAAACAGATAACGTTGAACTAATTGGGAAAGCATGGTCCTATATGAATGATGGATTAAGGACTGATATTTTTTTAAGGTACCAACCTAATACAATAGCATGTGCATGTCTGACTGATATTTTTTTAAGGTACCAACCTAATACAATAGCATGTGCATGTCTTTATCTTGCTTCAAAAACTTTAACAATTCCTATATCATTACCAAAGAAACCTAGGCCTTGGTATGAAATATTTAATGTTTATGAAAAAGATGTTGTGGATATTTCAAAAATATTATTTTCAATGTATAAGAGACATAAGAGTGTTGATTGGATAAAATTGAGAAGTTATGTAAAGAAAATTTCACCTAAAAATATGCCTTCAACAGCTACTGCTGATCGTTGTGATTTTACTTAATTGTTTTGTTGGATATTTTCCTATATTTTATTTATTTTTAATTGATTAAATAAAATTATGATTAATATTTTAATTAATAATAAGATTTATTGAATGAGTATACAACTGTAGACTACAAACTATGTATATTAACATTGGTATTAAATTAAATATAATCATATTTAATATAAATAAAGGTTATAAAATACCAATTATTTTTTTATAAATAAAAAAGTTAATGTATAAATGGTTGTTATAAAAATAATAAATGAAAGGAACAGCTAAGATTAATTTATTTTATAGTCATGGTTTTTTAAAAGAAAGAAACCAAAAGATTTCCATTACATTATCACTATCTTTATTTTACTTTGTAATACCACGTTCATGTTATAAAATTTTATTTTGGAATTATGTTATAATGAGAGAGAGCTATGTGTAGACATATATGAATAAAATTAAATTAAAAACTTTGATCTTGTTTTATATTATGATAATACTGGTAAAACGTTTCATTTATTACTTCATTTTTAGAATTTACTGTTAATTGTCCCGTAAAGATTTTTTTATCAAACTTCTATTGTCCCATAAATTTGTGGATAATATTAAATTTGATGATAAATCATTTAAAAAAGAGCAATTGTCATAAGCTTAAATGTCAATGGATTATAACTCGTTAAATGAAATGGTGGAACATATTGGAAATTCTTCATCAAAAGAAGAAAATTTTCAAGAGAATACTCCAGATATAAATGATAAAAATACTGGAAATGAAGGTAAATTGAATTTAATAATTAAAATAATTTTTTTTAGAATGTATAGAAGGTAGTGATATTTCTGAGGAATATTTTATGGATGTTAAAGATGGTGAATATTCAAAGGATCATCTGGTATATGAAAAAAATGATAATAAAGATATTGAATTAGACAATTGTAACCCGCGTAATCTATTAAAACCTGTTTACACAAATTCAATATGTGTAATGATAAATAATGTATATAATTTAAAGGATGAATTTCAAAGTCCACTAAAATACATATCGGGTATTCCTTGGTAAATTAATATTTTTAACAAAATATATTTAATTATTTTAGGAAATTAGTAATAAAGCGAGTCAGACCTCATTCTGACAAAAGAAATGGAGAATGTATAGCAATATATGTAAAATGTTGTTCCAGTGAAAAAAATTTTAAAATTTCTGCAAATAGTCAAATAATTCTATACAGTCACGAAGCTAATAAACCGAACGTTATAAAAAAGACTAGTCATTTATATACAGAAGAAAAAAATCTATGTGGTTATAACCAATTTATCAGTATGGTTGCGTTATATGTCAATGAATCAAAATATGTTTGGAATGATAAAATATATGTCGAAGCTATCATTGATGTTAATAAAAGATTACCAGATAAAGAAATAGAAGAAAAAGTAAAAAAATTTTTGGATGCTGTTGACGAATCTATAAAAATTAACAAACTGTCTGATGCTAGGGATATTTGTGTACATGCAATTAATTGTTTTGGTCAAGCATATCCTAATTTTGCATCATCATTCAAGAAAAGATTACAGGATATTACAAATGCTCAACTTAATGAAACGATTCAACGAATTGAAAAAAGGGATTTAAATGTTGTTACAAAACCGGAGAAGGTTTTAAAAAAAGAGTCTGATTTGAAAAAATTATGCCAAGAGAATAAGCATGGGAAAAATAATAAAAAGAATAATACACTAAAGAATGATTCAAGCAATACATGTAAGAAACCAGGGGAAAAACCTAATTCTGAATCAAGTAATAAGCAACAAAAAAAACAAAATGATTATAAAGTGGAGAAAAAACTCAAGATTAAAGATAAATTATGTGAATGTAAATTAAAACATCCAGATATGATATTTTTCTGTAAGAACTGTCACGACTCATATGAAAGCAAGTCATTTTTATTTACATGCAAAATAGATACATTCTATTATATTATATATGGTTCACGTTCATATATAAATGGTATTTTTAAAGGAATGCCGTATGCATATAACAAAGTTTTGAATGAAAAACTAAAACCTATTGAAAAATGTTTTATTGATACACCTTTATTTGATACTATTATGAATGATAGTGCCATTGATAAATTATCTACATTGAACAAAGGTGTTGGAAGATTTGTTTTTAATATGCATAAAAGTGGTTCAAACTTAAAAAATTTTATAGTTTGTATTCTTGATGCATGTGAAAGGTTAGTTTTATGATTTTTTAAAATTAATAATTTTTTTAAGAAGTGATACAATTAAGCCCGGTAATTTAGAAAAAATTATTCCATCTATTGAAGAACATTTTGATTCTGTTGAAATATTTAACAATATCTCACCATACCATCTTGCACAATTCTCCGTTGGAAAAGTTATTGAATACATTCAACAAAATGCTCTTAGTTCATTGAAGATTTTTGAAAAGTTTTCTATGAAAAATGAATTAACAAAGCATGGAACTTTGTTAAGTTCAATCAAAGATCCCAATTTAAAGGAAATTTTTAAAAATGATCATAATTATATATGTGTATTCCCTACAATGTGGCTTACGATTATGAGTCAAACGATTGATATGTGGTTAATTCTCAATGATAAATTTGATATTTTTAAATTATCGAACAAAGTTGATGAGTCAATAGCATTCAATAAAACACTTGTCAATAAAATTAGATCAATCGAGGATAAACTTGCAAAAAAAACTGCTACAATAAATGAATTAAATAAGAAGTTTGAGCAACATTTAAAGCAACCAAAGAAGCCAGAAGTTTGTAATAATAAAGTTTTGGAATTAGAAAAAATGATAGAAGAGTTAAAAGAACAAAATGAAAACTTAAAAAATCAAAAGAAACAATTAAGTGAAGAGCTTGGTTCTGTAAAAGGACAATGTAGGAATGCTGAAAGAATTAACGGTGAAAAAGATGCAAAATATAAGGCATTACAAAAGTCATTCAAGTTAGAAAAAGCTGATCTTGAAAATGAAATAAAAATTTTAAAAAATCGATGCAAAAAATATGAGTTATCATGTTTAGAGAAGGCTTATAATAATGATATGAAAGATCTGCAAAAAGCAAAAAGTTTTGGACTTAAAAAATTGGATGAATGGAATGCTTTAAGTGGTGATATTTATGAAAGAAACCTTGATATTATAAACCAGAATAAAGATATAATTACAGAATATTTAAATGATATATCAGAACAGATTGATCTAGCTACATCTAATTATAATAAAAATATTTCATTATTGGAAGATGGAAAACTTATATCTCAAATTGGAAAAATTAGAATCAAAAATATCAAACAATGCCCTGTCACTACTTATGAACATTTCTTGAATTTATCAAATTTAGAAGGAACAGATTGTGATACTCTTTCTTTTTCATCAAAATTAAATATCAAAAAGAGAGGCTCAATAAAGAATTTTTCAAAAAATAAATTTATAACTAAATCTCCGTCAAAATTCGATGATCTTTCCAGTACCAATAGTGACACTAAATCAAAAACATCTTACCAATTCAATGACATTTTTTCTAATGTTGGGTATTTTGATAAAAATGAATTAAAAAATATATCAAATAATAATGATTATGAATCAGTAAGAAGTTTCAATACATTTAACGACTACGATAGAAGAGATTGTAATTTTAATGATTATTTATCTTCTCCTTCAACAGATAATGGTAGTAAGCAAGAATATAATTCATATGAAATAATTCCACCTTATAACAATACTTTAAAATATGAATACTCAGACAAGATGGATAGTAGTAGCATGTATATAAAACCTCATATGACTAATTTTCAAGATGTCCACATGTATAATTCAAACGCAAATTCAATTAAACATATTCCTACAGGTATTACAAGTAATTCTACTTCATTTATGGGATATAATTATTCTCTAAATGAAAATTCATCATTCAGAAATAGTTACAAAAGTTCACTTTCAAATCAATCATCAGAAATATTCTCAAATATGTTATCTATGGATAGTAGTAGTCAACAACCATATCATTCTTTTAACAATAAGAGTATCCATACAGATTCTCATTCTAATCAATTATCTTTCTTAAACAGGGAAAACGTTTCTTCAGAATTACCTCAGGAAAATTACTCCGCGTTATTAAAAGCTTTTCATCCATTATCATCAAGTGATAACATTTGGTAATATTATTTTATACATAATTAATTAGTTTTTATAAAAAATATATTATTTAAATTAATGATTATTTTATTATAATAGATTAGTCTACACAAGAGCTTAGAGAAAGAATTAAATTATAATTATATTTCAGTTTTTATACTTTTGTTATCATGATTTATTTTGGGTTCAGACGTCAGAATGCTTACTTTATTTTGGCTTTTACTAAATCTTGAACCATTTTTTCTAAATGAGTTGATAAATTTTTTTCTCCTGACTGCACTAAATGTTTTGGAGAATCTTGTATCAACATTAGAATCGTCAAATTCATATTCTTCCCCATTTCTATAATCAGGAAAATTGCTTATTTTGCTCCTTTTAAAAGAATTTGTAGAATAGTAAAAATCCTTATCACTATTATAATCACTTTCGAGACTTCCATTCAAATTATGAACAAATTTACATTTTTCACCATATTTGCAATATCCTTTTTTAAAGTATAAACATACTTTTTTTATATTTTTATAGTCACTCTAGAATATATTTTAAAAAAATTCAATTATGGTTATACTTACACGAGGTCTTTTACGAAGTTCATTTTTACCATGTGCATAGCAACATTTATAACTACGAGGACATTCACCATTTCTTTCAAAGTGATGACAAAGCTTTGTTTTAAAGAAAATGTCTCTATTTCGATGACTACGTGAGATGCTAGATTTTTTATTATTTGGTGTATCCTTTTTGAGCTTTTGTATAATAGCATCAAGTAAGTGAGTTGCATGTTTTCTTGACAAAACATCAATACTTTTTGAATATAAACCAATAGAATGTTCAAGACCAGAATCACAAAATATAGGACATTGTTTATCGTCATTAGAAACCATTATAATATTAAATTAAGTGGTAAGGTTAAAAAAATTATAGTTAAATGGAATGTTTTACTAAAAAAGTGTTTCTATTTATACACTTTGCCATCTTTTCATCATTTTTGTTTTTATCTATCAGCAAACTACTCTATTTTAATTTTTTTTTNTTTTTTTTTCATCAGAAATATTTACTGTTGTTATAATATAAAATGACGTTTGGATATCTATCATTTTATTTCTTCTTACAGAATTACAATTGAAAGGTTACAATACAAAGAATTTTAAAACAGAAATAATAACTTCAGCTATTAACACAAATAATATATATAAAAAATTTCTATAACTTATAATTGTAAAAAGATTTCTCACCTGCCATTAATCTTTTCATTACGTAATATTACAAAATTTGCATATACTATATAATAACACGAAATTTTGTTTCTCATTCATTAATTACTCAATTTACCTAAATTGTCCAAACATTCCCAATAAAGGGAGTAAGCTTAATTTAATGGATGTTATCATCCAGATGTTTATTTTAAGTAAATCTTTATTTTTCCTAAATAAAATATTTAAGATTTTCTTTTATGAAAAATAGATGTCCTTTGACATGTCATTATACCATCTGGTAAATAATTAATAATAAAATATTTTACTTTAATTTTTCCGTTTTTAAGGACAATTTGCATAATTATATCTTGATTCGGTAAAATTGTCTTAACTTTTCTTTTTAATTATTCATGTACATATATTATTATTACATCTCAATCTATAATTCTCTTTAAAACTTTACTATACTTTTTGATACAAATAAATAAATTTTATATTTTCACACTTAGTTGTTAGCTAATTTTTTCGTATTTTTAGTATGTTTTTTAAAGAAAGATAACGATGTATTAGTATAATATTACTAACAAACACTCTCAACTATTCATCTGGTCCTTTTAACCACTTTATAAATCTGTAGTAGTTAATTTTGAAGACAATACTACTATAAATAGAAATTATCTATGTAGTGACTAAAGTAAAGTAAATTTTTACTTCATAAATAATGGATTAAACAGGTGTTTTTTCCGAAAAAAAAANAAAAAAAAATAAATGTATACATTTAATAAATTTCTTTATTTACTTTATTAAAGTTCTTTTATCAATCTATGTGTATGCGGAAGTCCTTTTTTACAAAGAAAGTATTAATCCTTTAATTAATATGTTTCTTTTTTTATAAAACAGAAATTTTATTGTTCCTGTTATAGTAATTTATCTGGATTAAACTTTATATTCCCCTTTTCTGTTTGTTGTTATATTAAATGTAAAACTTAATTAAATTTCACCTTATTGGATATATCCCTAAATTATATATACTAGATGCAACTTTATGTTGTTTTGAAGGCTATAACAACAACATACATTTTATGTATATCTGATTCATCTTAGAGATTTTGTTTTGTTTAAATAAAACAGAACATAAACAGTGCAAATGTCAAAAATGTTTTAATTTTATTCTCTAATAACAACATATATTTTTTCCACCTGTTACCATTCGAAAGATTATTATACTTAAGTGTGATACAAATTGCTTTTAATTAAAACATTTATATATTTAGTTTAAAATTTATCTATATTACTTTTAATAAAATGCCACAATTTTTTTTCTGCATCATCTTTAAAAAGTTGTACCGATCATAATATAAGATAAAAAGATGATTGAAAAGAAGTTATGGCGTAACTATTGCGTCTGTTTAGGTAGGGTGAAATCTGTAAATGAGCATAATGTAAAAATTCAAACTTTATTGTCCCTTTGATGTGTTCGGCATTACAATATAAATTTCTAAATTACCTAATGAATTAGTATTTTTATCATATAAAATTAAATTCTTTAAAAGTATTTTTAACGATCTTATAAATATTATTATATAAATTTTATAATCTTTTGTTTCTTAAAATTGGATTAATTGTGTTCCTTTATACAGCATACTTTTACAATATTTTCAATTTATTGGTAATAAAAAGGTTTTACTTTTATATTAGCTATAATACAAACAATATCAACTTTACTTTAATAGACTTTACAAAGTTTCGAATATTTCTCTGCTTTGTTAAATTGTTGGAAAGAAATAATAATATAAATAGTTTAATGACAATTTATTACTAAGATAGATATATATATTAAACTTCCTGTTTTTGGGTATTAATTTTTAAAATTCGTTTGATCTACTGATACGTATAACTTAAATTTGTCTATTAATATATCAAGTAACAGACTTTTTAATATTACAATAATTGGTCACATTTTAAAATCCCTCCAACCACTTGACATTTTTGATTAAACTTTGTCCAATTAATAATTTTATGGATTCAATAATGAAAACCACTTATTATTAAATAGATATTTCTAAAACAAAAGTTTATTTTGTACTTTAGCACCATAAGAAAAGCAGCTGGATTGTCTATTAATAAATCTGTTTATACAAACAATAAGATGTAAATAATAACACCACATTTGATTGTTTTGTTAAGTAATTTTATTTAACTATAATATTATTATAAACAAAGATTATTCATTGAATTGATAATATTATCAATTAATTTTATTATTTTTATAAAAGTACTATCATAAAATATTATATTGTTAAAGCTTTAAATTTTGTGATTACTGAAGCGAAAAATAGTTTTAATTTACTACGTCAAAATCTTTTCTTACCCTATCATTACTTTGTATGGTTTCCTTTTCATATTTGATTACCTCATTTTATAATATGTCACTTTCACAACCCACAGGGGAACAGATTCTTTTGTGTGTTCACTGTTATCAAATTGCCAGTTGAGTAGTTAACAGCTGATAGCCAATGGTTGTTCTTTTTCTTAATGTGTAAATATATATACTAATTTTGAATCCACTATAAAAGTTTATTTAATGGATGAGTTTTTCTGTTAAATGGATAAGGCAATACGTTATTTGAGGATATGTTGATATCATTTAACAAAGCAACCATTGAGCTATAAAGTTCCATTTTTGATTAATAAATTTTGACTATATATGAGTCACATAAAGTTGAATATTCATAAAATGATAAGAAAATTCGTGAGTTTAATTAACTTACTTTACTGTATACTTATTATACACTTATTAATTATAAAATTTTTAAACAATAAAAAGTTTATTGTTCAGAAGGTTATCATATTATTAAACTACTTATATGATTATTCAAATCATTTTATTTTATAATATAATTATACTAACAAAATCGTATAATTGCTGATATATACATCCTAATTTATATTTTGTCTACATATACATATCTTTTATAAGAGTACAAGAAGCTTTATTGTAATAAGATATAATTCTTAAGTGATTGGATTATATATTTTTATTAAATTTGATAATTTCTTAATACATATACACAAACATTTAAAATGACATTATCACTGTAGATAATATATTCTTTCATTGATAAAATAATTATTATACATATATATAAATATATATATATATATTAAAATGAAATATGATGATTCAATTATATTGACTCATACTAGTAAATATTTTCTAAGTAAAACTAAACTGATTGAAGAAGAACTATTTTTTGAACATCTATAAGTTTCTTATCAATCTATTTCCTATGTAATAATTGTATGTTATACTTTGATTTCCGGTTAAAGAATTGATGATGAATTTATTGTTTGCAAACATTATTAAAATAAACATAAATTCTTTTATATATTTTTAAATACATGGCATAAAATTGTTTATTTTATTAAGAATGGAAATAAGAAGAAGAATTGTTTTAAATTATTCATTGAATAATTTTTGAATAAAAATATTTTAACATTATTTTTATCAATATAATTCTTAAAATTTAGATTATATATACTCTTCGAATGTCATATATATTTTTTTTATTATTTATTTATATTTTTAAAAAGTAGCGATTTTATCTTATATATATGATACAATCAGTAAAATAATTTATTCTTTTAGATAATGTCCAGTAATATTATCTCTAAAATGATAAAGCCATTAGATAAGTTATATTCCACAAAAAATGATTTATTAGATGATAATAGTGAGATGGAGAGGACAAATGAACTAATTTATCAACCTTGGTATCATGGATTAATAAAACGTGTAGAAGCTGAAAAACTACTTAAAGAAAATGGAGATTTCCTAGTTAGAGATAGTATTTCAAAAGATGGAGAGTATGTCTTGACAGTCAAGTGGATGTCTAAACCAATGCATTTTCAAATAAATTGTGAAAAGATTAATGATAAAGTTTACTACAGGGTATGTTCTTTGTTACATCTTAACTTTATTCATTTATATAACTTTAGTTTGAAGACGAACAGTTCCCATCAATTCCTGACTTGATAAACTTTTTTCGTATTCATAAAAGAAAAGTTACTTTATTAAGTGGTTGCATTATTTCAAATCCTATTATTTCTCAGATGATTTCAAATAATTTATCTAATGATAATTATATTACTTCTGAAATTGAAGCTAATTATGCAAGATTATTTAATCCTTCCACTACTCCAAGGTTAACAGAAACAAATCGTAACTTGTCACAGCAAGTAATGTTAAACCACGCAAAGAAATATCTTAATAAATCAGAAACAAATTTAAATACTTTACTAACTACTAAGGAAAAGTTTAATAATAATTTCAAATCTATTTCTAATATAAAATTAAATACTATATTTTCTATACAACCACAAAAAAGTAATACTATACCATTATCACTAATAAATGAAAAAGAAGATGAACAAGACTATTGCGATTTAGACTATGATAGTATGGAAAATTTTTCATCACCAGTACATATTAAGCGTCTCTCTACTACCAGTCAGGATGATAATTTATTGCCTAACTTGAATAAAAATTTTAGTAATTCTGTTCATGATTTACAATTTAATTTAGGTGATGGTCGTGATAATCATTTCCATGATACACCAACAGTGGGAAAGACAAGATCTTTTAGTAATTTAAGATTTATGGTAAATACAACCACAACCAGGCCCGTTTCTATTTCATCAACATCTTCATCCTCCACTTCTACATCATTGTCAAACGGTTCACATAATTTGAGTGGATCTATTAATAAAAATTCTAAATTATCTCTACAACCAAGATCTATTTCAAGAATATCCATGGGAAAAACAGCTGCTTCACTTATTGCTGAAAAGAAAAAGGATCTTGTTCCTTCTCTTCCTCGGAGACCTTCTGAAGATAATAATATAAAAGAAAACGATTCTATTTGTGAACTTTTGAAAATTGAAAAGGAGTTAAAACAATCTATTATCTCATTAAATAATTTATCATTAACAAATAATGATAGAGATTCTGCATGTGTATTAGATACATCTAATGAAGGAGATTATGATTGTTTACCAATAAAAAACAAATGTGGAAGCTTATCTCCTGATTCTGGTATTACAAATGAATCTGATGAATCGGAAGCAGAAACATTCTCCTCAACAAATGATTCAATTTCTAATACTTTTTGCAATCGCCTTATTTCTATGAATATAAATTCAATTTGTAGAATGATAACAGAAGAGGATGTTAAATTATTAAAATTACATTTAGATAAAGAAAATGAAATTGCTTCTTTATTATTACCTTTTGGATCAATAATTAGACAAGAGTGTGCTGAAAGAAGTTCTATCTTAACAGAAGTTGTCCTGAAAACATTAGATACTTCTAATAATGTTAAATTAATATTATCAGTATGGACACGTGTTGCATCCTCATTGATACATGATTATGGAAACTTATTCTCCTTCGCCAGTATCTATATAGGATTACAACAATTTTATAACAATCCAAATTCAAAAATTAACTCTGATGACTCATCATTAAAACTTATAAAAAGTTTGTTAACTCCTTTATTTGAAGAATTAAAAAGTACAGGAGAAATTCATTATAACAATAATACTGGTACAACAATGGTTCCTTATATTCAACCATTAATACAAATTTTTAATAATGAATCATTACGATGCTATGAGTCATCCTATACAACATCCTTTGATAAATCATTTTTAGATAAGCAATTAGATTACATGTGGAATTGGTTAACAATAGGGAGACGATGGAGTCAAAATGCTGACATATTTGTAAATAAAGCTAAAAATTTTTATAAACCAGAAAATGAATCAAAACATAATATCTTTGAAATATCACATTTAAGATCATTATTAAATTGTATTAATAAAACTAATGAAAATAAGTATGGAATGCATAATGTTAACAACTATCAATCATTGGATAAAAACAACAAGATGGAAAAAATTCTTGTTGATATATGTTAATAATTGAAAGATAAATCTCCCAATAATATTAAAAATTTAAAAAATTAATCTTTAATAGTAACAAAAATATAATAATATTTTAATCATATTAGTTATAATAATAAATTTATACTTTAATTAAATCCTCTGGCGCATGTTCTAAATTAAATGGATTATTTTTTGTTTTTGATGATTTCTTCGAAAATGTAGATTTATTGACATATTTCTCTTTCGAGTTTGATATCAAATGTTCAATATTCTTTTGATTTTCATAACTTTCTTCTGTCAATTTAATATTATTCGTACAATTATCTTTCCTTTTCTTTTGCTCATCTTTAATTGTTCCAATTAATATCTCAACATTATCTTTATCTTCATAAAATACATGAAGATGGTCCATTATATCAATAAGCATGTCAATATTTTGAATATTAAAGTCATTAATTTTATCCTTAATATTTTTTACAATCTCAATACAATAATTCATTGAATATTGCCGGAATCGATTATATCTACTTAAAAGTAGCGCATAATTCATTTTATATAATTGATAAGCATTTGATTGTGTTAAACAATTTTGTAAACCTTGTCCACCTAATTTCACACCATACTCAAATATTTCTGTTGCCTGAAAATTTATGACTGATATTCCATTGAATGTAGGTTCATCATTATTTACAGATCCATGAATAAATCTAATATCAGATGAATTATTACCATCAATTTCATTAAAATGATAAAAACCAGAAAGCAAATTTAATGAAAGAAAACAAAAGTCTGCTGCACATTTGAAGCCTTTTCTATTTAAAACCTGTCCAAAATTATAAATAGCTTCGTTAGCAGCAGGAGAGGAAAGATTTGATAAAATTATTGAAACGTGAGTTCTCCATAAATATATATTTTCATCATTTAATTCAACCAATATAGGGACTGGTTTATCACTACTAACACTATAAAGAGTTGATAATGGATTTGTTATTTCTTTCCTCATAATTGATGCTGATTCAATTTTCTCTATCAATTCATAATTATTAGGTTGTATTTTTCTTGCTATTATCAATGCCTCCGCATAAAGATTATGATCAATGGCTAAATCAATTGCCTCCTCAACATGTCCTCCCAATAAAAGTTTTGTAAACGCTTCAAGGGATGTTGAATAATTTTCATTATTTTTTGTTTCAATTGTAATGCAATTTTTATATATTTTTTTATTTTCAAGTAACAATCTTGCCATATCTGGTCCACTAATATTTCCATTTTGTTGAATTAATGCCTCCAATAACTTCCATATTAATATGCAATCATTCATTTCTGGGCAATTAGGATCTTTTAAGTATCTTTCTGATGATTCAATCTTTTTTATTTGTTTATGAATGAATAATTTTATTGAATGTTTCATTGTCTTTTCAGTTGTTAAGGGTCCTCGAAAATCATACAAGCATTCATACAATTTACGATTCTCATAATCAATTAAGACATCGTTTACATCTTGAATAACAATGTGATTTTCACTATTCAATGGATTCATACTTAAGAACTTTCCAACATAACAAAATTTTCCTATAGCATGGGAATATTTATATAAGTAAGGTTCTTCGATACATTGTTTTCTAAAAAGTTAAAGATAAATAAATATTTAATTGAAAACATACGCTATAGTTGATAAGTTATTGTTAATTGCCATTTCATCGTCATTTTCAATTAGTATTTTTTTAACTTTTGCTTCATACTCATATTTGGTGTGATCACAAATCTATTAAATATTTTCAATTAAAGCACAATTAAAGCTTACCTTTTTCAAAGCACACTCATTTGATATTCCTTGACTTGTATAATTATAAAATTCTTTGTTAAAAAGAATATGAAATTTATTAATATTTTTAATATGTTTCTTATATAAATTAAAATAAAATAAATAAGCTGCTTTTTCAATAGATGTTAACTTAAAATATTCTTCTGGTGGTGGATTTAAATTGAGGATTGAAGAAACCTTATCATGTGATAATTGTATGACACCAAAAAAATAATAATCATCATTTGTATGATGTGTTAATATTCTATTTTGATTGGTAACCGAATGTATCTGTTGGCCTTTCCCATGTTTTTTACTCAATGTTGAATTATATAAAGAATTTTTATTGTAATGTTTTGAATTTGATATACTTTTAACCCTTCCAAATGGATACATAAGACTTGGTGCCTCTGAATTAATTGAATGGGCATAATTAAAATAATTCATACCATGAAAAGAGGAATTACATAGCTCATTATATGAGTGACCAATTGAATGATTATAGTTGATATAATTTTCGTTTGGACATTGTATATATTCATTCTCAACTGAATTATTATATTGACCATACTCTGGTATGCTATAATCTGTTGAAAATAAGCTATTTCCAAGAGGTTGTTTACTTCTTCTTCTCATACGAGAATGTCTTTCCGAATTCATGGAGAAATTATATTAATTTTGTAAAAAAANAAAAAAATTCTTATTTAAATAAAAATAAAGAAATTGATAGGTAGTACAACGATGATAATTTGATAAAGAATAATATGATAGACGGTTAACCAATGACAAAAAATGACTCTTATACCTCATATTTTGATCTTTCTTCTTACTTGTAATTTCCTTATATTCAATTAATTTTATTATTAATAATAATTTTATATAAATGTTTATTCAAAAATATATTATTTACAGAACTAGTTGATTTTGAAAAAATGCAACGTCTATGGAAACTTTTGTTTGTGATTATTTAATGTAAATATAAATAGATGAAAGAAAAACTTTAAACAAGTAAGAAATAATCCTTTTTCCGAAATATATTTATATAACAACTTTTTTATTTAATTGTACCTAAATTGATCATAAGATTATTGTTCAGATTGATACCACAAATCTTAATTAAATAATATAAGATAGTATATAAGGGTGAAAATTATGTAACTTACTACGAACAAAAGTTTCTTTTTCTTACAAACTTATCAAATGATGAAATATCTTATTGTTTTTGTTATTGCTATTCTTTCTGTTAAATGTTCTGCTGGTTTATATGATAAAAGATACAATCCGCTTCATATGTCTTTAACACCAACACAACTTCAACAAATTGAATTTATTGAAGATGATGATACAATAAGTCAAACTGAAATACAGCAAAAAGTCTCTGACTATCTCAATACTCAAAATTCTTCTCTTGTTGTAAGTTTAAAATAACACTTATATTAAAAAGAAAATATTTTAGCCTCTTTACAATGAATATATTGCAAACCAAACGGCTTTATTAACTGAGGTCAAACAAGTAAGAACAGAATTAATTAATAATTCTTCCATGAGTGATGCAGCAAAAAATGCACAAAAACAAATTGATGAAATTTCAAGTAATGAAAGTTTAAGTAAAGATACTAAAGAAGCTCAAATAAAACAAATTGAACGTAATTTGTCTCAAAGTGTTTTGAATGAACTTGAACAATTTGAGGAAGGACATTTGAATTCTTATGAGAGTGGATATGTAATTGGAAAAGTAAATAATGGATTAAGAAACTATTCCAATAATAGAAAGAAAATTTTTGACTTTGACTTCAACGACGTATATGAATTAGCTAAAAGATCAGCTGATATTTCTTCAAGATCTAGAAGACACACATAAAAATATATATTTTGTTAAAACTTTTTTATTCAAATAAACATTATATACATTATTGTTATTTTATCTATCTTATAATAATCACAAAAACGGCACATTTAATAAATAAATTATAATTTAAGGTAAGACTAATAAAAACAAACTCAGTTTTTATGTTACTGTTTTGGAAGCATTAAATTTAAACATATCTTCAAAAATTCTATTGAAATCATTTTGATTATTTAAACATGATTCCTGTACATTGTTATCATTAGGCATAACAGTTAACTCAGTCTTTATTCCTTCAACAGTAGTATTTACAGGAGGAATGGCAGTTAGAGAATTTAAATTGTGAATAAATGACAAAGTATCATTTATCTTTGTATTTCCCTTTTTATGTTCTTTAACAAACCCAGCAGTATTAAATTTATTTCTTAATTGTGATTCATTAAGATTATAGCATATACTTGAATTCATTAATTTTTCTTGTTCTAAAACTTTGTGTATTTGTTTTATACTCATTCCATCAATTCTATGTTTCTTTGCTATTTCAAATGCTTTGTCACAAATTTCTAATTTTCGAACTTTAATAGAATTTATATTTTTTAAATCTTCATCTGTATGTTCATGATTGACACTGTTTGCCCTGAGAACGCACTTTTCATTTTCACTCATTTTTAACATAATTGAAAATCTACAATCACGCATTCGACAGACGTATTGATGTGAACGACGTTGTCGTTTAGGATATTTACTTTTACATCTTAAAATTTTTAATGATTTAATATATTCTTCTCCTTCTTCCCAAGAGTCAAAAGTTTTATCATGCTCAAATGATGATCTGTTCATTTTTCTGCTTTTTACCTTTCCTTCATTCTCCTTTGTTGATAAATTATTAGAATAAGGAATAGAATTTTCTTTTGTAGAACATGTTTGAAGAGATTTCAAAAAACTAATCAAATTATTAGAAGAATCTTCTTCTAACGAAAGACTTGGTTCCTGATCGACATCTTTCTTCACACTGTCTTCAGCTTCAAAAAGTTCACCCGATAAATACTTAACAGCAAGAGTTTCAAATGGAAGTTCTTCAGTTTTAATTTGATTACTTTCATTTAATCCAACTCTTATTTGTAACTTATTTTTATCTTTTGCTTCATCAGATATTGTACTTTCCAAATTACAAGTATCCCCGAATAACATATCAATTGAAGATTTATAATGATTATCTTTTTTGTTGGTATTAAAATCATCAATGTTAGCAGCATTATGTTCATGATTAGGAGAATTACATTTTAATATACAAACACCATCATCTACAACACTTTTGATAATCATTTCATACTTACATCCTTCCACTTTACAATTATACTTATAAATTTTCTTAGGATTTGTTAATTCTTTATCTTTTAATTCAAATATCTTGTAATCTTCAACATAACTTTCTGCTTCACTCCATGATTTAAAGACTTTTTTGGTAGGATCATTTTTATAGATATTTGTTAAGATATCAAAGGAAGGTTCAGGTAATATATCAAACAGATCAACATTATCATTTAGGAACTCTTCTTTATCATCGTTTTTCTCATACTCCAAGATAGTTGAATTATTACTACTGAAAACTGGAGGTTCTTTTTCATGTAACAATGTAGGAGGATTGAATATCCTAAGTAAATCAACATACGTCTCTGTTGGTTTTTCAACATTAGCCTTAGAATTATTAATCTTATATAATCTACTTTTCAGATGATTAATACAACCCTTATAAACCACATTACCCTTCTCATCTTCAATTTTTAATCGTTTTTCAATCTCCGCAAATGATAAACCCGATTTCTTTAAATTATTAGCCATTTCAACAGCCTTCGAGCAGATATCTACTTTTCTTTTTTTAATCATATTTTGTCCTTCTGTGCCTTCGAAGGTATGGCTGTGATTAGGAAAATTACCACGTAAAATACAAGCTGGTTCTCTATCGGTTGTCTTAAGCATAGCACTATAATTACAATCTCTAATTCTACACACAAATTGGTGAGCTCTTCGATGTATTCTTTTAGGATATGTTGATTTACATCTGAGAATTTTTAAATTTTTAACATATTCCTCACCTTTTTCCCATGTCTCGAAAACTTGAATACATGGATCATTCCCAAATTCTTCAATTGTTTTCTCATAATTTCTTTTAATTAATGCTGAATCATAATGAGTTTTTTCAAGATTTATACTACTACCAGTTGTATCTAATAGTGGGTTTAAAGAGATATTGTTGAGAGATAAATCGCAATTACTAAAATTAAATAAATTTTGGTCAGTATCACTCCTTGTTGGAATAGTGTTTAGAATAGTTTTGTCAAGAGATACTAATGAATTGTAGGAAGAATCATTTGTCTGAGTATTATCGTTACTCGAATCAAATAAAGATAAACTAGAATTTAGAGTAATATTTTGATTAGGTAAAGTATTTTTTATAATATTTCTTTTGACTTTATTTCTCAACTGTGAGATATCTCCTTTGAAAATTACTTTACCATTCCTATCTTCTTCTTCCAATGTTGAATAAATTTTTTTGTAATCCATTCCAGAGTTTTTAAGATTAATAGCAATCTCTAATGCTTTATCACACATTTCAAGTTTTTGTTTCTTTATTGAAGATTGTACTTCTAAATCATCAACAGTATGACCATGATATTCACTTGTAGTTTGAAGAATAGCTGTTGTACCATCTTTATTCATTTTTAATAATGCATTATATTTACAATCCTTTATTTTACACACATATTGGAATGTTTTAATAAGTTTACCAGGATATTGTGATCTACATCTCAACACTTTAATATTTTTAACGTATTCTAAACCTTCATCCCATGTTGAAAAATTTTTTACAGTCTTATATTTTCGTGGAAGAGACACACTTTCTGAAGTTGATACATTATTGTCTGAATCCATATTACTAAATAAGAATTTACTTCCTTCTCCGTTTGGTTGTGCAATAAAATTTAATATATCATTTGTAGTTAAACTCGTATATGAACCATTTAACAAACTATTAATATTATTAGGTGATGACATTGTTATATAAGAAACCTAAAAAAAGTTATTCAAAAAAATATGATCATTAAAAGAGTAAACGCATTTTAATAGTCAAGTTTTTAGCAAATGAAAATCGATTCTGAAAATTTACTATCACAATGATATATAGTCGTGTGCTAAATTGAGCAACTGTAGCACGACAGCGCTCAAATTATTCACTTCTCATTTGTTTACTATCTACACATACTGTCAAACACAAATTCTCAAAGTTGTAGACAGACATACAAGAGAAAAATTTGTTATATGTATCCATGTTTTTAATATATATTTAATGAAATGCGCTAAATCAGTGCCAATAATGATTTCTTAATAAGCTTTCAAATGACAACAACATCCTGTAATATGTTCTTAATTTGACCTTTTAATCAGGAAGAACATTTAAACTTAAAATTTAAAATAAACTATTATTACATTTTCTAGGAATTACCACTAATATGAAATTTTTTTTTNTTTTTTTTTGATTCTTATATATTTAATTGTATAAAAAAATTATCTATAAATAATTCATAAAAATGCCTTGAATGATAAAATCTTAATAGTTAACCAAATTTATAACAGATTTTTTCATTAAATACCAAAGAATATACACTACTTTCAGCAAAACTATTTAAGATGTTAGACAGGAAGAACGTCAATATAGAAGAATTGTGAGTAGCTATTTAATTTAAACTGCTTTTTAGCAAAAATAATATGTGAAATTGATAATGAAGTACAAAGATATTAATCAAGTACTAACTAAATGTTGAGTTAATTTACAGTTTTTCTAAAAATTGGAAAAATATAAAATTTGATTACACAAAGCTAAAATACGTTTAGCGATAAGTTAATTTCATGATAAAATGTGTAATCATAAATAAATATACATTAAAAAGAATACGAAAATGAGTATATAATAAAATAAAAAATTATAACAATTGGTATACCTATTAAAATGGTGGTAAAATCATGAGTGCCATTTAAAAAGCTGTTCTACATTATAAAATTCATAGAAACACAGCTGCATACTGAGAATACATATGGGTGTATATGTGAATAGCTAAAAGTCACCTTTAAGAACTTTGACATTATAAAATATATAGTCAGCATTTTTATGTATGCTGCAAAAACCATTTGCTGTTTTTATATATCAAATCTTTATATCCTATTTGCGATGACATTCAAATAAAATCAATAAAATATGATAGATTTTGGGTAGAATATATTTAGCAATTTAAAAGGTATATACTCAATGATGTAGAAAAAATGTATTAAGCACATTGTCTCAAATGGTTATAGAGTTTTACAAAACCTATGTTTTAGCATTAAGCAAAGTAATAGCTTAAATATAATTCCTTTTGAGAGGTGGCGACCTATTTATTGAACGTGCTGCACAGAATAGCATTCATATATGTGAATTTGCTAGCCTGTGTCAGATTAATGTACAAAGCTTTTTGAGTTTACTCTACACTACTGGACTGTTGTTAATGTTTTCCATGTAAAGACAATAACATACCGAAAAAACAAGGAAATTTATTGTTCAGAAAATTTAAAAAAGTTGTTAAGATTTATGAGACCATTATTTTAATATACAAATGATAGCAATGATTTAATTATTGAATTAAAAGTTCTTCTCATAATCGAGTACAAAGTATATATGTACTTTATTTTTATAATTTCTTTTTAATTAACAGAAGTTTAATATATTCAGGCTTATTCGTTATACATTAACAGATGAACTCTGTCCAACTAGTTTTGTTTTATTTATATTATTATTTTATTAATAATCAAGAAACACCTTTTTATTGTTTTTGTTAATAATTTATTTAAAAATATAAATTTGTCCGTATCATTTGAGATGTTTATTTTTTCAAAATTCAACATCTGCTTTTCAACTCTTTTAAGTAGTTATTTTATTCCTGTAAATTGTATTTAAATAATAATTAACCTTCTTTATATTTGTATACAATAAAAGTATATGCAAATATAGGGAGAATTTTAAAGTTTGCTGAATGAATTTTTACATGTGTTCGGTAAATAACAACTATAGTTTTACAAAAAAATTTATTCACAATGTGTATGTATGATTGAATAGTAATATATTAATTTTTGATTTTATTTATAAATTTTCTAAAATAAAAATTAAAAACAATTGTTAAAAAAATATAAATTTATTATTTTGAATGAAATATCAAATTTTACAAATATTTATTATAAAAAAAGAATTGTTTTTGATTAAGCTTCAAGCTTTTCCTAATCATATATATTAAATAATTTAAAATAAAGGAATATATATATCTTAAATTTACTTCTGATAGCGTGATAAGAAAAAGCTTCTTTTTATAAAATTCAGCTAATTTATATTTTTTGATGAAAAATATCACGCTATTGTTAAGAAAAAATGCAGAAAAATTATCCGAAAAAATATTTAAACTTTAAATATATTCTAAGAAACATAAAAATGCAGAAAAATTATCCGAAAAAATATTTAAACTTTAAATATATTCTAAGAAACATATTAAAAATTTAAAAATCATATTTTTGTTATACAAAATATCGTGATTAATTTAAACTTTGAAAATACAAATGTTTTTCAAAAAATTGACAAATATATAATTTCATTTGTTGAAAAAAAGTTCCTCTTTAATATACCTTTTATGACAATCTTGACGAATATATTTTTATAATAAATAAAAATGACTATTTGATAAAATATTTAAAAGCAATCTACTAATAACGTATACTTTAAAAAAAATATAATTAATAATAATTAAACAATTATATACATTCATTGGTTTAAAGAAATGTTTTATAATTTTACATATTTGTAATAAATATTGTTTTTCATACCATAAATAAAGAAACAAAACCTGATTATGTTTAAATTTTATTTATCGCCGATTTCAATTTTTTGATAATTTTATCAAAACATTTTAAGGTTTATAAAATTTTTTGATATATAAAGAATGTTCTAAATAATAAATATACTAATTTGTCTCTTATTTTGACGATGCTTTACATTACAATTTTAATTTTTTTTATTTTTGGAGCTGCCTATTCTTTCCCAGGAGGATACTTCAGACCACCAATGCCTGAACCGTTACCTATGAGTGGTGGTTATGGTGGAAGTGGAGGTTATGGAATGGGTGGTGGAATGTCCATGGGTGGTGGTATGCCAATGGGAGGCATGCCTTTAGGTGGAGGTGGAGGTGGTGGTTATGCTGGAAGTGGAGGTTATGGGAAACGATAATTTGTTGGAAGGTTATATTTTCATAATTATAGCTAACTTTCGACAATGAATGGGCAACATTTATATAAACAAAAGACATTTCAAAAATTATATAATGAGCTATAATATAAATCAAACTAAATTACTTTCATTTATTTTTTTAACTTAGTGAGATTATTGCTTTTCACTATTTTAATGAATTACCTTTATCTAATATACATTTAAATAAAGAAAACTCAACTATAAAAAGTTCTTTGTCATTTTAATTTTTATATCGTATACTTTATTTATAAAGATAATTGTTAACAATTAAAAATATGTTAAAATTGAAACAGGAGATGTATCACATAATTGATACATAAAAGCTAAAATAAAATCACTATTTAATGGGATGATAAACGAGATAGAATAATAAAAGCATAATTGACAACCTAAAAATTTTATTCAGTCTATATTCTAATCCCATAACTGAAAGAAATATTTAAGCATTTTAAAAAGTTGATAAGATATTGTACTCAAAATTGAATCTTCTTTGAATGTCATTTGGCACCTAAAGTGTTTTTAGACCAGAATGTTATATAGTTATTCTTTTTTTTTCAATTGATAACTATAAGATCTGGCCCAATTTTATTTTATATATATATTAAAGATGAAGATGATAGTTTACAATTATGCCAACCATTTTATTACTTTTTGTCAAAGTACATTCTTTGTAGATATCAAATTGAATTATAAAAGAATATGATTGAGTGATATATCAAAAGATAATAATTTGTTTTCTTTTACGTGCGGTAATATGTATAGCTTTCATAAACATATATTTATAATGCCTAACAAAATAATTTTTTTTAATTTTCATAACATTTATACCAACTTGATTAAGTCAAACATTCAATTTATTTATTTATTTATTATTATTAGGATTATTGAAATTAATATATATTCTTATTAATATGTTAATATAAAGTAAATATTTTTATTAAATAAATCTCACTATAAATCTTTCAATTTTTTCTTAAAATTCCAGATGTTAGGAAAGATTTTGTATTTAATTTAATTATACTAACAAATTGATTATTATGTTATTGAGGTCGTAAGAATGTTTAATTTTAATAATATTATTACAATTCAATTTCATTATTATTCTATCTAGAAATATATCTTACATTGCACATCAATTTTTGAAACACTTTAACATTTTAACTTAAAAATGAAAACTTTCACCATATGACTTAAAAATATCAATTTTTAATGAATCTTTACTATAATATTTTCTATAGCCACTTGAGTAATTTATTTATAATTATAATTGCTCTTGGTTTACCATTCAATTAATATGATATTGGCATATGTATTAAGATAAACATTTTGCCTAATATTGTAAACAATTTTGTAGAATTGTCAATTTTTCTCACTTCCTTAACATTTTATTTCAGAAATTTATTTCAAACTGCCAAAATTTATTTAACAAGGATGAATTTGTTGTTATACAGATTAAGACAATTATATAATAGCAGTATTATAGGAATTACATGGCCATTAGTTTTATTAGTATCATATACATTATTGGGAGCCTTGATTTTTCGAAACTTAGAATTAGAAAAGGATCAAAAGCAGCGATTATTGTTTCGTGAAAAGACTGAGTATGCGTTTAGTGAGGCAAGTTATTATTTCTTTATTTTATATCTAATTATTATTATTAGGTTGTCAATAGATTGTTAAAAATAAAATGTCCAAATAATATTTCATCAAACTCTGACAAACTAACAAATGACGTTAATACAACTTATCAAACATTTCAAATACGTGATTCTATATTATTCTTTGTTGATCACCTAAATTTGACTGATATAATAGAAGATAGAATGGGACCAAGCCCATGGACAATTATGGGATCTATGTTTTATGCTGGACAATTATATACAACTATTGGATATGGTAATCCAGTAGCAAAAACAAATTATGGAAAATTAGCTTCAATTATTTATATTATGATTGGTATTCCACTATTTTTAATTATTCTTAAAAAAATAGGTAAAATTTTAAGTGAAACGCTAACAAAAATATATCAACATTACATGTATGCTAGAAAACAATTGCCTTCTGCTAAAAAAAATGTATGTTCATAGAATAAACAAAAATGTTAAGTAATTTTTTTTTTAATTTAGTTAATAAGAAAAGCATCAATGAAATTAAATAAGAAAATAGATAATAATAATGTAACAACAATCTCAGAAAAAGTTGATAGTGATATTTCTGAAACAGTTGAAGAAACTTTATCAACTAATACTGAGGGAGAAGTTAATGATTTTCCAATATTATTAGCACTTCTTATTATGATTATTTGGATTGCTTTTTCTGCCGCATTATTTTGCATTTGGGAAACTGAATGGCCTTATCTTACATCTGTATATTTCTTTTTTGTAAGTATATCAACGGTCGGACTTGGTGATATTGTTCCATCAAAATTTGACATGATATTTGTCAATTTTCTTTTAATATTAATAGGATTAGCATTATTATCTATGTGCATTAATTTAATACAAACAGCTATTGAAAAATTACTCAATGATTTACTGGATGAATATATAAATGAAATAGAAAAAATAGGACAACAAAAAGATGAAAGTAATGATTTAGTAATATTTAGTGATGAAAAAAATGAATTACATATTAAAAATGATAAAAAACTTGAAAGAGTTGGTAAACTAGCAGATTGGGGAAGTAAAATATTTAAAACTTGGATGGAACAAAATTTAATTAAGCAAATTGGTTTTGTTGATATGAATGATGATAATGATTCTATAGAATCTATAGAAAAAACACCTACACCAATGAGTAAATTTAATCATCATAAACTTATACCAAAAGGTTCATTAAAAAAAAAGTTATCAAGTATAAAAAAATATCATGATATGCCTTATTTTTTAAGAACATCCGTTTTAAGTAAAATTCTTATTCCTGAACATTTTGAATCATTGGAAGAATTTAAAGCACATGATGTTATAAATAAATCTAATATGGTTACAAGTTCATGTCAAACAGATGAAATACCTAATCCTATATCTCCCTACGATAATACAGCTTTACCTCTAGATAGAAATGATATATTATCTATTTATTCATCTGCATGTGAAGGATCATTATTATCAGTTGCATACAATGATGTTAATTATGGTTATAGTAATGAAACATTGACAAATTTGTATAAAACTCAACAAGATAATGGAGTAAATGGTAGTCTTGATGATGCTAGGAGTTGTTATAGTATGAGTTATGCAAATACACCAATGAGTTTCAGAAAAATGTTAAATGGAGAAATTATAAATCAAAATACGGGAATAAACTATCCAACTGGTGGGGATTCTACAGTAAAAAAGAAAACATCTTTGGTGCATTTTAATACAAAAAAGTAATTTTAATGTTCCTTAAATAATGTAGTATGATCTCAAATTAGTTTATAGTTATTATAAATTGTTTAATAAAAAGTATAAATATTATTCATTGACAGATGAGCTACACATGCTCCATGCTTCATCTTCTTCATTAGTTATTGATTCCTTACTTTTGGCAGTTTCGCAAGAAGATGGCACAATCTCAACACCTAAATCATCTTCAGAGCTATCCTTTTTTATTAAATTCTTTTCTGCAGTTTTTAATTTCTCAATTTCATAATAATATCTCATCCAAAAACCAAGTTCATCCATAATATTTGGAACAAGGCGAGAATATTTATCAGCAATATCTGGCTTTTGAGCTAAAATAGCTGCAATCTCATCTAGTTTGTCATCTAATTCAAAAACGTCACAAAATTTCTCAAAATCATTATCCATTCCTTGAAGAAATATTTTTCCATCACTAAGTGAAGGTGAAAAATGAATTTTACCAAGCTTATACTTATTGGAATTACTTAAAACAACTTCTTCTTCAAATTTTTCCTCCTCTTCCGCCGTATCTTCTATTATTAATGTTTTTTTAACAGTATCTGTTAATTTCGATACCCATCCAAAATTGATTTGAGGAACTAATGAAAATGGTTCTTCAACTTTTTCTTCTTCACTAGTTTCCTCAGTTTCTTCACCTTCATCATCAATACCCAATTGATTATCTATAATATTTGAAATATTTTCAACTTTTTTTGATAATGCTTCTGTTGTTGAGTTCATTTGTTTACTAAACTCCTCGGAAAGTTCACTAAAATCAGATTTAACTGATTCGAAAGCTTCCATTGTCTAAAATATGTTTAAAAAAAATAAATTATTGATCATACCTTTTTCATTGTTGTATTAAGTGTCTTATTCACTAATGAAAGACCCCATGAACTACTATTTGTAAACCATGTATTTTTTTCTTCCTCAATTTCTTCACCATCTTTAATCTGTTCTTCAATTTTCTCTTCTATATTTTTCAAAGAAACTTCATCATTTTTATTCTCTGAATTGGACATTCTGTAATCAAATAAATATAAAAATATGAAATATAAAATAATATTGATGAATTATATAAAAATTCACCATCAAATTATTAAATAAAGACTGTCACATGGCTAATGTTTACACAAACAAATGTTTTTATTATCAAATCAATTTGTTTAACTTTTAGAGATATCATTAAACAATAACAAAAACGTTTCAAAAGTATTCTACAAAAAAATAATATATATGATGAGTTGTTTTTAGAAGTAATAATTTTCAAGAAACGATCTTCAAGATAGCACACATCAAAACAAATAACGGCCCGGTCATTGTTTTGGCAGTATATCTAAAAGGCCGCGACTTTGATTAATAGTTTTTGGATAGTAGCTTTTAATTTTGTACACAAAAATATGTCTTAAAAAATACCTTCTGAGGAACGTATTAATTTTGTTTTTTTGTAAATAACTTTTATTGTAAACTTATAGTGATGTCTAAGTTAAAAAAGATAGCCTCTGAATCAATAAAAAATAGAAGACATACTCCATTAGGAGAATGGATCAGAGATAAGCTTCTTGCTGCATACAGAGATCCAAAAACTCCACCACCAGGTTTACCTAAAGCTCCAGGAGAGGTATAATTATATTACTATTGATTATATGGTATTCTTATATTTCAGAGTCCACTATATTATCCACATCGTTATCCAAATACTCAAACAACAAGATCACCTCCACCACCATCTCTTCCAGATGGTATATATCACAAATTGAGTGATAACTACTATTTAGGACATGATGCAAGAAGATGTGTTGAACCACCAAAACAATTATACAAAGTTGACAGTTCTGGTGAAGTTGTATTTGGAGATCAACATGGGAATAAAGTTGATAAAGCTGTAAACAAAGGACCTGGAGACAATTTTGGATTAAGTACACCAACTCCTGGTTTTGGAATCGAATGGAGAAGAAGTATACATTTTGAACAGGAATCACAACAAAAAGATCCTGTCATGAAAAATTTAGAGAAGTATGATAGATATTTGAGTGAAAAACATTAATTAGGACAAAATTGCTGCGGTTATTATTATCTTATCAGTAAAATAAATTCATTAGTTATTTTTTATATCCTTATATCACTCTTGTGGTGAAATTCTGTTTATGATACAATGTTAAAATGGTACATCGTCCATTCTTATCTCCGATTACTTTATATTTATATTCTTAAGAACTTACTAAACATTTTTTAATATTTTAGATACAATGAGATCCTCTGCTATTTCTCTTGGTAAACATTTCGGTAATCTTGGAAAAGTAAGTACAAATATTGATGACTTTTAAATATTTTTTTTAGAATTATGGTGAATACCGTTTTGCCCTTGCTCCAAATGAGCAAAAAGCAATGAAAGGATTCTTTGATCAAGCATTTGTCCGTGTATTCAAATCATATGTTGTTGATCAATGGCATTATTATATTCCACAAACTATTGGAGCTTATCTTATTTACGATTGGGCCATTAAAACAAACCATAAATTAAGCAAAAAAGATCCATCAGTCTATGCTAATGATGTCTAAACAAGAAATTTATTAGGAATTTTAGTGAATTGTTTGGAATTTTAAAAATAAAGCAATTTATAAATAATTTGAAACATTTATTTAAGTTAAATATTTAAAACAAAATGGATAAGAATATATTTCTACACATATGAGTATTTAGTTATACATTGTACGCTAAAAATAATTCATTCAAGAAAAATCCATTTCTAATGATTCTTTTGTTCCTTTACTTGTAGCATTCTTAATTGAACCAAGTAATGATAGGAGTGCTAAATATTCATCACAATCATTTATAATCATATTTTCTATATGACCAACTTGGAGTAAAATTTTTGCTTTAATAAGCTCATCAATAGTGTTAGAATCTTCACTTGTAAGATAATCTGCCATCTGAATAACAATTTGATATACACTATATCCATTTCTATTAAATTTACGAACAAATTTTTCCAATTCTTTTGTCTTCAGTGTACATGATTTCATCAGTAAATCTTTAATGACTTCTTCCGGTACATATGCTGTTATATCTCTTACTTGTTTTTTGTTAATAGTTCCTTTATGAAATGATAAAGATTGGAAAATTGTTATTGATCTTCTAAGATCACCTTTAGATATATTTATCAACTCCTCTAGTGCATCATTCTCAATTGATATACCTTCATTCTTACCAATTAATAATAGCCTTTCTTTTTGGAGATCTGGTGATAACAGTTTGAAACGGAATTTTGCACATCTTGATGTTAATGGTTCAATGATTTTTGAAATATAATTACAAATCATAAAAAATCTTGTTGTTTTTGATTCTGTTTCCATTGTACGTCTTAATGCAGCCTGAGCAGAAGACGTCATAGCATCAGCCTCATCAAGTATGATAACTTTCAAAGGAACTTTAGGTCCACCGGGTTGATTTGTATGTACAGTTACGGCTCGTTTTGCAAAATCTTTAATCTATAAAATTGTTTAAAAAAATAATAATAGTCTGAACATACTTTACTCCTGACAACAGCGATTCCTCTTTCATCTGATGCATTTAATTCTAAAACTCGATCAAGATAAGCAGCTTGTGATGGGAATAATTCTCTACAAGCAGCAATAGCAACGGATGTTTTTCCTGTTCCTGGTGGACCATAAAATAACATATTTGGTAAATCAGCTCCTGATAAACATTGTTTTAGTACTGATACAACTTCTTCTTGATATACAACGTCAGTAACTTTTTTTGGACGGCTAAATTAAATAAAAGTATAAACATTTGAAATTTGTGTAACTTACTATTTTTCAACCCATGGAACTTTATTGGATAAAATTTTATTCGAAGCCTCATTTTCTTCTGGTTTTTGTTTATTATTTGTTATTTTTCTACCAACCAAAAAATTATCCATTCTTTAAATGAGTGAGTAAAAAAATTAGTTGCATGTACATCTTTGTCTAAATATAATTGGAGGGTACATAAGACAATCGTGTGAAGACTTATAAAACTTTTTGTCATGAATATAATTATTAGTGTACTTTTAATAAAATATTTAATTATAAAAAGAGATTGAATATAAGAAGACTAAATTTTTTTTTTAATCATAAGATAAAGAAAAAGGTTGAATTTGGAATTGATAAGAAATGCCTAACTAGCAATCAGGTATCTTTTACTTTTAGCATATATTGTCATGATACCTTACTAAACGTTGAAATTAAAATCAGGAGAAATTGATAAGATAATAACTAAATACATAATAAAGTAAAGTCATCTTAAAAAAAGTATTACTTTATTCACCATATGAATGTAATATAATTTTGATAAAGAAAAGTAGAAATGTTATTTATTTTTAACAGTTATCTAATTTATATTATAATGAACTTCTTTTATAGAGAGAAAAAGCTTTTTTACACATACCATGTCTTTTGATTATCCTGGTTAAAAAG
The DNA here is from genome assembly GCA_000941615.1 of Parastrongyloides trichosuri. Taxonomy (NCBI): domain Eukaryota; kingdom Metazoa; phylum Nematoda; class Chromadorea; order Rhabditida; family Strongyloididae; genus Parastrongyloides; species Parastrongyloides trichosuri. The sequence continues at coordinate 820,238 of LM523163.1, forward strand.
TATGATCTATATATCAAAAGGAATTGACACTTTTATCATGTAAAAAGTTATACCAATAATTCATTCTATTTTATCATGATTAAAGTTATAATGATTTAACAATACATTTTAATGATTTTAAAGTTATTAATATAAATTTTTAAATACTTAATATTATTGTTAAGAAAATATTAATCTTTTTAACACTATTTAATAATTAGTTTCCTCCCTATTTAATGATAAAAAGTATAATTATATATCATCAAAATTATTGTCATCATTTTTTTACTTAATATTTTAGTTTAATGATTTCAAATGTCCATGTTTAACTTATCAACTATCCCCGAAATACCAGGGCAGAAATATATTGAAAGTTTCTGTGGCGAAAAGCTATTGGATCCTAATTTCTTTAATTATCCTACTATCCCTGCAGTAACACAATGTATGGCACATACTATATTTGTTTGGATACCAACATTACTAGTTTACTGTTTTGCTCCTCTAATTATTTATCAAACGTCGTTGAGAAGGAAGGATGAACTTCCGTGGACGCAATTATTGTCTGCGAAATTTACAATTACAATTGTTTTAATGATAGATACATTTTTTATATTTCTCTATAATTTATATGATGCTGCTGTGTCAACGAAGATGAATCTTGTTGATTTTGTCTATCCTTTAATGTTAAGTAGTTCCATGGTAAGTAAAAGATTAATAATTTTTATAATCAATTTATAGTTTTTAATGATTCTATTTTTATTGGCTTGTCAAAAGTATGGAAGAATAACATCTGGCCCAATTCATATTCTCTGGGTCACATTTGCTTTATGCGGAATTCCTGAATTATATTATTGGTTTCATGCCAATTCATCAACAATAAATCCTATGCCTATATTTATGGTTCCAAGGTATATTTCTTATATTATATGGTATATTGGTGTTGCAACACAAGTTGTTTTATTTTCATTTGCAGATACTCCAGGATCATACGAAAAATTGTCTTATGAGAATGATGAAAATATATCCCCAGAAACATTTTCTAGTTTTTTGAACAGGCAAACTTTGTGGTGGTTTAATTCATTATGTTCTTTAGGTAAATCAAAATCACTTGAATTAAATGATCTTTTTAATTTAAATAAAAATGATCAATCTGAAACTCTTGTTCCAATATGGGAAAAATTATGGAGTAAGGCTATGAAAAAATATCAGAAAGAAGTTGAGAAAGAAAGAAAAATGAAGAAAAAAAAGCGTTTATCAATGAATGATATATTTGAAAATATTGGAGTTAGAACATCTCACCAGGATAGAGATACACAACCACTTTTAAGTAACGATGTTTTAGATACAACTATTGAATCTTCCACTGAATCTTCTGGACAAGGAATATCTTCAAATACAACAAGCCCAGATAGAAATACAAGTTACGGATCAACAGAACACCAAAGTTACGATAATGTACCAACAACAGTAAAACCTCCTTCAATTTTGAAAAGATTATTTATCATGTTTAGATATGATATTATTATTGCTATGAGTTGTAAATTAATTTCAGATTTACTTCAATTTGTTAATCCGCAACTTTTAAAAAAATTAATAGCTTTTATTAAAGTTCCTGATGCTCCATTATGGTATGGATTTCTACTTGCAACAGGAATGTTTTTGGCTTCAGAATTTAGTAGTTTATTTTTAAATTATTATTACTACCAGGCATATCGCCTTGGAACTCGAATTCAAACAGTTTTAACTGCAGCTGTATACAAAAAAACATTAAAATTATCCAATACAGCAAGAAAAGATAAAACAGCGGGAGAAATTGTAAATTTAATGGCAATAGATGTAGATCGCTTTCAACATATAACTCCTCAAACTCACCAATATATTAGTACACCATTTCAAATGATTTTAGCAATGATTTTTTTGTATCAATTGATGGGAATAAGTGTTATAAGTGGAATTTTTATAATGCTTATGCTTTTTCCAATAAATTTTATTTTTAGTCTTATTATCAGAGATTATCAATCAAAACAAATGAATTTAAAAGATGAAAGAGTTAAGATGGTTAATGAAGTTTTAAATGGAATTAAAGTTATTAAATTATACGCATGGGAAATAGCTATGGAGGATGTCATTAAAAAGTTGAGGAATAAAGAATTAGTATATATTAAAAAGGCATCATTTTTGAGAACTACAAGTGATATGATAAATCAAGCTGGCCCATTTTTGGTTGCATTATCAACCTTTGCAACATATATTTTTATTGATTCAAAGAATATTCTTACTCCAGAGATTGCTTTTGTATCATTAACTTTGTTTAATCAATTAAGAAGTCCCATGTCAACTATTGCTGAATTAATTTCTACAACTGTTCAAGTCATGGTATCAAATAAAAGACTTAAAGAATTTTTTGTTGCAGAAGAGATAAATTCAAAGATTCAAAGAAATTTTAAAAATGGAATGTTAAATGATTTAGCTATTCATGTTAAGAATGCTACATTTAAATGGGAAAAGAAATCTAGTCATGAAGAAGATAGTAATACTTTTACTTTGAAAAATTTAAACCTTAAAGCTGAGAAAGGATCATTTATTGCTGTTGTTGGTAAAGTAGGAAATGGAAAATCATCTGTTTTACAATCATTATTAGGTGAAATGGAACTAATAAGTGGGAAAGTTAAAATTGATGGTCAGGTAGCATATATTCCACAACAAGCATGGATGCAAAATAATACCGTTCGTGGAAATATTACTTTTGGATCCAAATATGATGAATACTATTATGAAAGAGTGTTAACTGCTACTTGTCTTATTGATGATTTAAGTAGTTTTGTTAATTATGATTTGACAGAAATTGGTGAAAAAGGAATTAATTTATCTGGAGGACAAAAAGCAAGGATTAGTTTAGCACGTGCTGTTTATCAAAATTTTGATATTTATCTTTTGGATGATCCTTTATCAGCTGTGGATGCTCATGTCGGTGCAAAAATATTTAATGATGTTATTGGTCCAGAAGGGTTATTGAGAAATAAAACAAGAATATTAGTTACAAATGAACTTAATTATATGAATTACACTGATCAAATATTGGTTGTAGAAAATGGAGAAATAGTTTTACAAGGAAGTTATGATGAATTGGTTAATAAAGAAGAATTCCAAAAATTATTGAAAGAATGTGAAACAGAAAAGATTGTTGTTGAAGAGGATATTGAAGAAACTGGAAGTTTAGAGGAGTTTGAAAATAATTATTCAGATACAGAATCAGATAATATTGATGATGATACACAAGTTGAATCATTTTTTGGAACTTCTCATATGTCAACTGTATCAGCTATATATACTCAAAGAAAAATTTCAATGGCTACACCAAAACAAAGAAAAAGACGATTATCAGTTTGTTCAAAATCTCATATATCTACAGACATTGGATTCAATGCTCTACCTACTTCTGGATATGAAAAAGCTGAAACAGGAAAAGTAAAATTAAGTGTTTATATTCAATATTTTAATTCAATGGGATATATAATATCATTCTTCTTTGTTATAGGATTGACATTATCTACAACTGCATCTATTTTTAGAAGTCTTTGGTTAACAGATTGGTCAAATGATAATGCTAAAGGAACATCTCAAAATACAACAACTATAATTACACCAATAAAAACACGTCTAGGAGTATATGCTTTAATTGGATTCAGTGAAATATTTCTTATGTTTATAGGTTTAAGTTCAATTTTACTCGGTGGAATATTAGCATCAAGAAATCTTCATGCACCATTACTTCATGCCATATTTAGAGCACCAATGTCATTCTTTGATATTACTCCATTTGGAAGGATAATTAATCGAATCAATAAGGATATTGAAACAGTTGATTTTTTATTACCCTTCAATGTACAATTTTTTGTTAGTTGTATTTTACAAGTTTTGTCAACTTTAATAATTATTATTTTATCAACACCTAGTTTCACTTTTGTTGCAATCCCCTTAGGAATAATGTATTTTTATGTATTGAAATATTATATCAATACATCAAGGCAGTTAAAAAGACTAGAATCAATTACACGATCACCAATATATTCACATTTATCTGAGTCAATTCAAGGAGCCTTTACTATCCGTTCATACAGATTGGTTAATAAATTTTGTAAACTTTCTGAACAAAAAGTTGATACACATGTTCGTTGTAGATATCTAAATTATGTTGCAAATAGATGGTTAACAGTACGTCTAGAATTTATTGGTAATTGTATTGTATTGTTTGCAGCTTTATTAGGTGTACTAATGAAATCAAGTGTATCACCAGGTCTTATTGGATTATCCGTTTCTTATGCATTAAATATAACATTCTGTCTGAACTTTGCAGTTAGACAAATATCAAAATTAGAAACTAATATTGTTTCTGTTGAAAGAATTAAGGAGTATAGCGAAATAAAACAAGAAGCTGCATGGGAATCAACTAAAGATAGGCAACCTATGAGCACATGGCCGGAGGAAGGAAATATTGAATTTTTAAACTATTCTACTCGTTACAGACCTGGCCTTGATTTAGTTTTAAGACGTGTTTGTGCAAAAATAAAACCAAGAGAAAGGATTGGAATTGTGGGAAGAACTGGTGCTGGTAAAAGCTCTATAACATTATCTTTATTTAGAATGGTTGAACCGGTAGAGGGAACAATTTTAATTGATGGAGTTGATATATCAAGAATTGGATTACATGATTTAAGAAATGCTTTAACAATAATACCACAAGATCCTGTATTATTTTCTGGTTCTCTTCGTTTTAATCTGGATCCATTTAATCATTATACAGATGAAGTTATTTGGAATGCTTTAGAGAAAGCACATTTAAAAAATTTTGCTTTATCTAATAGTGAAGGGTTAGATTTTATGATTTCAGAAAGTGCTGGAAATATTAGTTTGGGCACATGTCAATTACTATGCTTAGCTAGAGCTATATTAAGAAAAACAAAGATCCTTATCTTAGATGAAGCAACAGCGTCCGTTGATATGCATACTGATGCCTTAATTCAACAAACAATAGCAAAAGAATTTGCACATGCAAATATTATTGTCATTGCACATAGATTAAGCACAATTTTAGATTACGATAGAATTATTGTTTTAGACTTTGGTCAGATAGTCGAATTTGATACACCAGCTAATTTATTAGCGAATAAAAGATCAATTTTTTATTCAATGGTTAAAAGGCATGAAGAATGTTCAAATGGAGGAAACAAAAAGAGAACTCCGAATAACTAGTTAATTGTTAATATATATTTTTTGTAATTTTAAAGATGTATTAGAATATATCAACATATTAATATTTTAAATACTTATAATAAATTTATACAAGAAATATTTATTTATGATATAACAAAATATGTCAATTAATTGTCGCTATTAATACGTTTACGGTTTTTTGAAATATTTCTTTTTTTTTCCTCCCTTTTCATACTATCTAAAGTAAGTAATATTAAAAATTTTTCAAATTCTGTTAAGCCAGATGTTTTTGGTTCTCCATTTTTACATAATACGGATTGTACATAATTAATAAGGTCTGGTAGAATAACTTTATTATAGTTAACAAGCTGTAACATCGATTTTAAATTCGTTTTATTTTCTGCTCTTCTTTTTTGCCATTTATCGATAAATTTTAGAAAATGAACCACATTAATCCCTCCTGCAATTTGAGGTACAAAAATTTCTTTTATTTCCTTATAATTTAATTTTTGAAATTCTTCAGGAATCTTATTATATTTTCTTTCATAAATATGTGATATTAATATCATTCTTAATTTATCTTCTAAAACACTTTTTGCTTCACTACTCATTTTCTTCATAATTTTTTGATTCCCATATATAGCAATTGAGTTATCTAATTCAAGAAAATCTAAATCTTTATCCATGGCTCTAAAATTTGAAATCGTTATAGTGGGAGAAAACAAACATTATAGATTATAAATCTCAACATATGTGACTATTAAAAAATATTAAAGAATTCACGTATTATTCATTGAATGAAAACTAATTTATGTGTATTATAATTGTACAAAATGTCAAATCGTTCTTATGAAGAAATTTCTAGACATTTGTCCACACAAAAAAGTTAGATCCCTCATAATATATTTAAATATTAAAAATGTTAAATGGTATGCCGTCTATCGGGGAGAGATATCATTTTTGATTGGAATTTTAAAGAATCATGATTGTTTACATTTTGAAATATAATGATCAAGTTTTTATTGATAAAAGAATATTTGATAAGATGAATTTAATTTATTTTATTATTATTAGATAATAAAAATCACATAGAACTACCAAGCTTTATTATCAGCATTTCATGAAAGAATATGAAGACGATAGAGATCTAAAGTATTCTGAAAAAACTTTCGAGGTCAGACATCAAAAAACACACGTGGATTCAAATAACATGACGTCTTAAAATTTCAAAATGTCTATTTTTTGTTCCTGTAATTTAATTTTTTTTTTCGATATTTCAAAGTCATGTCAAACATTGAACAAGCCTATATATTAACAATTAATAATCGCCCACTCCCATTCAAATTATTGTTGATATTACAATTTTTGAAATAAAAAAAAAAGATTCCTTTATTTTTATTCTTTAATTATGAACAATTTTCATGTCTTTCATAATTATATATATCTCCATTAATAGATTTTTCAAACTATTTCATTTCGAAATATTTTTAAAATTGTTAAAACCCCTGTCGTAATTTACTATGACTCCACATGAATCACATTTATAAAATTTTGAAATTTCCATATGGAGGTGTTGAAAGTCACTTCAAAAACATCATTATGTTTATACACAAACACAATTATTTCATCACTATTCAACAGTTGGACATTTACAAAGTATAGGGGAAAACGTTATTCCAACCATCGCAAGACATGTGACTCTACGTTGTTTGTTACGATTTCATAAGACTAAGTTGTAAATTTCGAAGATTTTCTCTCAAATTTTGTATAAAAGCCTTTCATTATGATATATGGTATTTATTTATATTCGAAGAACAAATTCGATTCTAGATTTTATTTATGGCTCAATCCAATACATTTTTTCAAAATTATTTTAAAATATAAATTGTAATATTCTAATTAAATTTTCTACCCATTTTTTGCTGTACTACTTTTTCCTTATTATATTTCTGGTCATTCATATTTGAACATAATTTTCAGGATCATAAAGACCCCATAGCTCTTATTTCTAAATAATTAAATTTTAAAATAATTTTAAATAAATATAAAAAGGAGGTCAATGGCTTTACTATACTAAAGTATATTGAAGCGCCAAGCGTAACAGGATTAGATTATAAGAATCTTGGCCTGTTTAAAATTTTTTCGTTCAACGTTTCATTATTGTAAGTTTTTTTTCTTTAATTATTACAGTTTTTCATGTGTTCATTGAAATTTGTTTGGACGACTATTTAAATTTATTATTTTAAAATAAGAAAAGTTTCTGGTCTCCCAAAATATTATAAATTTCGTTGTAAGAACAAATGAACCCATGAGTTTCTATACAAACTACTATAAATAAGAATATTTAATTAATTAGTCTTCATTTTAGCTAGTATAGTTTCAATTAATTTTATTTTCCGTTATGAACAACGGGATCTCTTTTGGAGATTCCCGTAATCAAAATAATGCATACACAGATTATGAAGGTATAAATTCCAATGTTGTCTCAAATGAAGAGAGAATATTTAATGTTAATCGGTTACTTCGTCCAACGAGCATAGATTCTTTAAGTGATGTTAGTGAAGTCAATGGTTCTGATGCTGCAGTCATTAGTCCATTAGGATCTCAAACAAGCAATCAAGCAAAGGCTCTGAGCCCTACACTAAGTCAAGACGGTAACTCTCTAGATGTTTCTTTTGCCAGTCAACCACCAATATCCCATCACCATCGAAAACGTCAATTTTCTTCAGATATAAATTTATCATCTGACATTACATACTGTAAACCACAAATCAAGGTTTCAAGATTTTCGGATAATACACCACCTAAAGAAGCTGTAGAGAAGTCAGATTTTTTAAATAAATTTTTAAAGAAAACTCCAGCTGATAATTTTATCCACCATGTATCAGAAGAGAATGTTGATGCTTATAGAGATGCCGGTTATGATATAAAAAGAACTCAAAAATCTGGTTCATTTAATGCGAAATCATTAAGTACAAATAAACATTACAAAGTTATTCCATTATCAGCAAAAGCTATGAATCAATTTACAGCTGTTGCATCTAGATTGAATGAAATACGTTTAACAGATAAATTCCCACCACGTGAATATGAAGAAATGAGAGAAATGATTCTTCCTGAAGGGACAGTACTTTTAGATTTACCATTTATTCGTTCAAAATCATTATTAATGCCAATAAGTAATTCAGAAGGTGAGATATCTTTGTATGAATATATTCAAGATAAACAAACGACATTGTCTGAATGTGATGTTAGACCAATTTTTAAGAAAATATGTAAATTAGTACAATTTTGTCATGAAATAGGAATCGTCCTACGTCATATGCAATTGAAAAAATTTGAGTTTGTTAATGATAATTGGTAAGTTATTTATACTTTTTCTTTGGTAATAAGGATAAATTTTTAGTACAAAAATTCGTCTTACGGATCCTTTAGAATTGTATGTCTGTAAGGACTTTAATGATGACTATATTGGCGAAAGACATGCTTGCCCAGCTTATGTAGCTCCAGAAATATTTAGAAGAGATAAAGAGTATCGTGGGAAGCAAGCCGATATGTGGTCATTAGGAGTTCTTCTTTATGTTATGCTTACATTTAGATATCCATTTTTTGATAAGGACGTAAAGGGAATTTTTTCTAAAATCATTGCGGGTAAATATTCTATTCCCGGTAATGTTAAAGTTTCTAATTGTTCTTTTCAAATAATTACTACTCTTTTGAGAATGAAACCAGAAGAAAGATTAACTATTGATGAAATTTTACAAAGTAAATGGTTGCGCATTAATTCTAGATGTCTTCCTAGAACTCCTTGTTTGATTTCCAATGAATTAACCTGTTCGCCCGTTGTTGAAGTTAAAGTCTCTTCAACATCATCATCATCCACCCCAACCTTTTAATAAATTTAAGAAAAAATATTTAGAATTTTTTTTTTTTTGTACTTTATTAATTGTACACTATTTTTTTATTATTATATTAGTACTATTGTGTATCATTTTTTTATAAAATTAAAAGCGTTTTGAAAATACAAAGAATCTCAAAAATTCGATTACCATCATATGAAAGCGCTTTTCATTTTATATATATTTATTTTTATGTTAGTTACTTGTAGTTTACTAACTATAAAGTTGAAATAACTAATAATTTACATACAATTTTTTATTCAATTTATTGGTTTACAAAAATGTTTTTAAAGACATATCAATAAATTTTAAAATTATTCCTGTACAATTTTTATAAAATTTTTTTTTTTGATATTCCAAGTGAATTTTTGTTTATTTATTTTAAATATATCGATGCTGCAGTCTTAATTTGTTAGAATGGTCGACTTGGAATCTGTGGGCGTTCTGGTATACGTGGAGGAGCATTTCTGAAAAGGATAATTAAAAATAATTTGTACCATAAAGAATAGAAAATAATTGCACATTTCAATAAACTAATATGTAATATCAAACAATGACGATATCAAAAAACTAACATTAATCCAATAAAAAATTGATTTCATAGTTATTTTGTTAAAAAAAATTGTCTACTTAATGTTAGATAAAAATTTAAGTGAATTTAAAATGGCGGACCTTATGAAGCTGGTCTGGTAGCTGGTGGTCTACTAAATTTAATTTAAAAAATTAATTTGTAAGTCAAATATTATAATTTTTTTTTGTTAAAAACTTACACTGCAGTCATGCCTGGAGGTGCTGGCATTGGTCTGTTTGGTGGTGCCATATTTCCCATTGGTCTTGGTGGCATTGGAGCTGGTCTTATACCAGGTGGTGGAACTGGAGCAGATCTATTAACTTGAGGTCCTCCACCATAGCCCATATAATTAGCTGGAGGTTGATGGACAGGTGTTGGATTTGTAACTGGAAGATTTTCAAGGTTACTCATATTAACTTCACTAATGATTCTAAGCGCTTCTTTACATGCATGATACATACGAAGCATATCTTCACGTTTTTGTGCTTCAAGTTGAGACTCTTCCATTAAAGTATCAGTATCTCCACATTGATATAAATGAGCAAGAAGTTCATCTCGAAGAAATTCTCCAATTTTATTAACAATAAGATGCATTATTGCTTTTGGTACCAAATCACGAATTGTTTTTGTAATGATACGCATGTATGAATCTACTAAGTTTCGAATAGTTTCAACTTGTCTTTCTAATTGAGGATCCATTGATGTGTCAATTTCATTGGCATTCTATAAAATAATAACATTATAACAATTAAATTATATAAAACTAAATGTATATATAACTACAACACAAAAAAAAACTTATTTGTGTAATTAAAGGCGAATTTAATTTTTATCATTACCTCCTATAAAAATATTAAAAATAATTTTTAAATTAAAACGTACCTCCTCATTATCTGGAATATGTTCTTTTTCTGGATAAACACCAGCCCTCAAAAAACTTGCTTTCCATGCATCAACTTCATCCAAATTGGCAGTTGAAAGTTCAAGTTGTTTGTAATCTTTATAAATGTTTCTACAAATAAAAAATTAAAATCAATTTAAAAAAAAAAATTCATATAAATTATAACACAAAAACTAAATAGATAAGCACAATCAGTCACTAAAAATAGTATTTTAAAAGTTACGTATGAGATAACTATTGAAGAATTTATGCTAGCTAATAAATTTGAATATAACTAATACTTACTTCCTGAAAAATATTATTAAACAATTCTTAATATAAAAGCGGTGCATATTAAATTTTTAATAATTTTTATATTTCAATAAAAAAAAACAACTTACCTTCCATCTGGATAGAAGAGAGCAAATTTGTGTTGTCTACTCATGAAACCAGCTTCTAGATCTTTAAGCTTAATTCCATCTAATGGAAGCATATATTTTTTTTCTTTTTCTTCATCATCCTTATACCAACTGAGATTATCACTTGACAATACAAACCAACATTCTCTAGAACCTTTAACAAAACTCAAATTATGAACTGTTAACCATCCTTTACGAATAACTTGATTGCCAAGTTTTTGTTTTGGTGCAGATGAACTTGCTTTTGCTTCAGCATTTGAAAAACCAATGAAATCCTCATGATTAGTATTCATATATGCTAATTCAAAATCAACTAACATTGAAATATGAGATTTTGTCATATTTTCTTTCTCTCTCATAAAAGTAGTAACTATCCTCTCAATTTCATCTCTAAGCCTTGGATACCGAGCAACTGTTTCCGAGCATTGACGAACAACTGTTGATAATTCATTAACAACCAAATCAACGCATTTCATAGATGGTTCTTTTAATCTTTCGATTTGTTTTTTTACAATAGCTTCAAAGGCTTTATCTGGTGTAAAAAGACCACCACGAATACCTTGAATATTTCGAATAGCATATTGTATTTCGCGCCTCATTTCTTTCTCATCGATATTCATTTTGATAATCTCAAAAGGAAATCTTTCATGAAAAAGTCTATTAATTCGAGCACCACCAGATAATTCATTAGTTGATACTAATTTAGAATTACTTCCTTCAATACTTCTTTCCATATCTGTGGAAAATGATTGAACCATTTGCATAAGTGCTTTTGTTTTTCTACTTGGATCATTAGGTTGGAAATTTTTATACTCAGCAACATCTTTTTCTAAAGCAAAAAGTTTTTTCTGTAATGAATCACGAAGACCTGGTAATGTATCTTTAATATGATTGGTTAATTGAATATTCAATGTTTTCTGAAGATAAGGGGTTCCTAAACGATCAGCCATATGACGATAACCAGGATGAGACAAGAAATATTTTCTTTCAGCATCAAGAGCTGCTTTAATATCTTTTCTTCCAACTATATCCTTCTGAGAACGATTAATTACACCAACGTATCCACGTCTTAATGGTAATACTTTGTTTTCTAAAATATCTCTTGCATCAGTACCTTCATCCATAAGGTCAAGTTTTGTTAAAACACCAATTGTTCTTAAACCTTGTGGATCAACTTCTCTAGCCAATTTTAAAGCATCAGAAGTGGCAAGATCACTATTTGCTGGTGTAACTGCTAAAATTAAACAAGTTTCTCTCCCAATAAATGTTAAAATCATTTCTCTTATTTGATTTTCAATATCTGGTGGTTGATCACCAACTGGAACTTTTGTTAATCCAGGTAAATCAATTAAAGTCAAATTAAGAACATGAGGAGAAAAAACCCTAAGATTAATTGGAATTGGAGAAATTCCCTTATTTTGACCTGTTACTCTATCAGTTTCATCCTCAATTTCTTTTCTTACAGCGTCAAAGTCTACAAATTTATGACCTTTCTTATGCAAAAATTCTGCATATTCAGAGCGATCTTGAATAAGCTGAAGAATCAACGGACGCCTAGTTACAATTCCTGAACCACGTGGAAGAAAATCTTTACCAACAAAATTTTCCAATACTGATGATTTACCAGCCGATTGACCACCAACAACTGCTATTTGTGGTAAATCAAAATTAAGTGAAGTTCCCAATTGAGCAAATGCATCCTTAAATATAGTTATATATTAAAAATTAAATAAAAATATTATATTACCTGCAGTTTATTAATAACTGGGATAAGAGCTTGCATGCCACTATTTTGCCAACTCATTTTTATAGTGATATACAAGTGGCTCTTTTAATAAAAAAAAATACAAAAAGAAAAGTTAAAACTATAAATGTTTTAAGTCAGTCAAAATCGAAAATCAATATACACTATAAAAGAGTAATTTTTGAGGTAAAATTATAAAAAGCTTCATAAATATATATAATAGAAATAAATTGATTTAAAATAACCGAGTTTAATGTGTAAGTATAGACAGATATTAACAATTGAAATTTAATGATATAAGGGGTATATAAAATTATTTGTTTGGTATTACTTATTAAACATATNTATATATTTTTAATAATTTATATCTATTGATAAGCTTATCCTTCAATATCATTTGTTTATTTAAACGTTAAAGGAATAAGGTTATAATTGAGTCACTTAATAGAGCTTACATAATTAATTAGTTTAACTATTATTTCATTTACAACTAATTTATTTTAAATTATAAAAAATAATGCCTTTAAATTATATTTTACTTTTTAAAATATTGAAAAATGTTAAAACTAAATATTTGTACATAAATAGTCTCTATCTCATTTTTCTCCGATATTTCTTTATAGATAGTATAAAGTATGAAGATAACATTTAGAGCAGCAAGACTTTTAGGCAATGGTAGTTTTACCATGTAGCATTTTTGACTAACTTTCTTGGCATAATTCATGTTATATAGAGGATTTAGATATCTTATGGGAAATAGTATTGGTAAATTGTTTTAGTAAAATATTCCTTAGAAATAAACTTAAAATTGCTTAAGTATTTCAACTTTGAATGGCATTGAAGGTTGTTACTAAATAACAATAAAATTGAAAATTTTAGTGTATTTGAAGGATAAAATAATATTATTATAGCTTTATATAAAAAAGATAGTCTCATCACATGTTCTATCTATTTTAAAATAAAGTTTATTATTGGTACGAAAGAACAATATTAAATGATGACTAATCAAGAATGTCTTACGTAATTATTCAATAATTTATTTTGTTACTTTAAAATATTAAATAGTTATCCTTTAAAAAAAACACTTATATAAAAAATCATCTTTTTCTCCATAAAACATAAAAATTTAATTTAACTAAAAAATATTGGAGAATGTAAAAAATATTTCTTATTAAAGTATAGTTAATACTTGGATGATGACGATGAAACAGTTGTTTATAAGTTTGGAAAAATGTTTGTTGTGTACTGATACATTAAATGAGTGTTAACAATAATTCATATGTAGATATTATTAATAAAAAATATCAAACATATAAAGATATTTACAGTGTTGTTTGCTAAAGATATTCAACATTAAATACGAATACGATTAGAAGAGCAAATCTAGTTTTATATCAGATATATATTGAATATAAATTTTATAGTTAGATTTGTAATATTGTATCTCTATATATTCTTTATAATTATAGAAAGTTTTACCAACAAGTAGTCTATATTTAGAGATGTCTTCTATGTAAAATTTTATGTAAAAAATAAAAACATTTTACTTCAACTATATATAGATGTTGTTGATATATACTAAGTTTAAAAAAACAATATATATTTAATTATTCAAAAATTAAAAAATATTTGTTTATTTTACAGTTAAGTCAGTCGAGTATATTATCATTGTAAAAACATCTCTTTTTATTTGAATTTTTTTAAACATAAAGAAATTTAATAATATACATATTTTAAAATTTATATGAATAGAAACAATTTCTAATTAAAAAAAAATATAATTGTGAATAATATTTTTTATAAACCATCCTACTCGTTGTTATAAATGCAACGATTGTTATTATATGTGCTTTTTACCAATTTCTTCTGCCCAATCTAATTTATTGGATGCACCATTGATACTTTATTATAGTCCCACATTTTATAACATAATTATAATAATTGAATTTCAAATTGATTTTAGTTTTATGTCTAAATCAACATATTATTTTTTAATTTCATGATTTTTCCTTATGCAACGATCTTATATTCAAGAACCCTCTCAGTTTTGCAATCATCCCAGAAATGGTGTCTGCCCAAGGTAATTCTTTTCTAAAATATATTCCATTTTTCTCGTGTACATATTCTAGATGCAGCCTAAAAGCCTCTTTTGACAATATCGATGAGAACAAGAAGACTGATATGTGTCATATAACAAGTAATAATATTTCTCAACAGTCAACGTCATCATTATTGAGATTTTTTGATTCAACTTTTTTTACAATTCATCATGCAATTCACCACCTTCAGTCTTCTTTGGACTCGGCTGCATTGTCACATCTTGGGGATTCATTATTTAAATTTCCCAAACAATCAGTTGATTTTTATCTTCCACAACTATTGATATTGTATGTTAATAAACGTCGAATTGCTGAACATATTCATTCATACTTAATGGAACGTTGTCAAGAAAGTATTGAATTTTCAATTAGATGTGTTATCTTACTTGAAAGTTTTAATATAGAAAATTGGAAATTAAATAAAATGGCATGTCAAGGATATAAATTAAAACTACAAATATTAAATGAATTTTATAGGAATGGTGCAAAGTATGATCAAATATATTTTACTGAACCTACAGTTGAGTCATTGGAATTAAATAGTTGTGAATGTATAGAAGAATTTGATTTATCTAAAAGTAATCTTTTTCAGATTATGAAGTATGTATGTGATTGTGGTATGAAAAAATTTCGTCCAGAGTTAGAATTCCTTCAAAGTTTAATTACTATTGGTAATGATTTAAAAGAAATCCCTGTTGGTTATGAAAGAACTACAAAATTATTTAATCATATTGAATTATTGAATAAGTGTTTGCCGTCCAGAGTTTGGTTACCATTATATAGTGAAACTACACATTTTATATTAAAAATCGTTCCGAAGATTGCATGTGTTTTAAATAGTAAAGACAGAGCTCCATATTATATATTTCTTGAAGCTGTTGAAGTAGATAATATTTGTCGATCAAATTTACCGAGAGATGTAATGAAAATGTCTTTAGAACAATTGAAAGAAAAATATAAACCATCTGAGTGTGATGATGAGCAGTGTATGACATATGAAACTAAAAAAACAATAATAAATGATACCAAAAATCTTGAATCTGGTCAGTCTTCTATTTTTTCAGAAAGTTGGGATACAATATATTCACGGATAAAAGCCGAAAGTATTTATTCTTTTTTGCCAAATTGGACAGTATTGCCTGTTATTGTTAAAACGGGTGATGATTTACGACAAGAATTAATAGCATATCAATTGTTGGTCTTATTTCAAGAAATATGGACAATTGAATATGTACCACTTTATTTAAAACCTTATAAAATAAATGTATTATCTTCGGATGCTGGTTTAATTGAACCAATAAAGAATGCTATATCATTACATCAATTGAAGAAAAAATTAAGTATGGAGAATGAAAATGGTATTCCTCCAACATTGTTAGAATATTTTATACAAAAATATGGTCCTGAGGATAGTGAAAGCTTTATTAAAGCAAGACAAAATTTTGTACGATCATGTTCTGCTTATAGTTTAATATGTTACTTTTTACAAGTTAAAGATCGTCACAATGGGAATATTTTAATGGATGAAGATGGACATTTGATACATATCGACTTTGGATTTATTTTAAATCAATCACCAAAAAATCTTGGTTTTGAAACATCCCCATTTAAATTAACCCCTGAAATTGTCGATTTAATGGGAGGTCCGACAAGTGATGATTTTGAAGAGTACAAATTATTAATGCTTAGAGGTTTAATTGCTGCACGTAAACATCATGACAGAATTATTTCATTAATGAATATAATGACAAATGATTGTCAAATTCCATGTTTCCGATATGGTCCTGCTCTCGTTAAGGGAATGCTCGACCGTTTTCACATACCATTAACTGATGACGAACTTCATGAACTTATATTTAATATGGTAGAATATTCTAGAGGTTCCCTGACAACCCGACTTTATGATAACTTTCAATACTACACAAATGGTATATTATAAATATGATAAATAATATAAATATCGTTAGAGTCACATTACTTTAGTTTTCATAATATTAAGTAGAATTTTAATTAATACATACATAGTGCCTGCAATATATTTGCCAACTGATTTCCTATTTTATTAAACACAATATTTTGTTCAAATATTCATAAATATTATTAAATAATAAATTATTGTTTTAAACTTATTTTTCATTAAAATTTTTAATTTGCACAATATTAATGCTTGCGCATGATTGATGATCTACTTTTTAGTCATATTATTATTTTGCCGAACAGCTTTATGTCGCTTCAATGACCATATTGTTCATTAAGTTTTGTGAACATATCTTTAAGCCAGTAAAGTATCAAATAGCTTGCATTGGATTATAAAAGAACATAAGAAAAATTGATAAAGGAAGTATTATTAATTTTAAAAGTTGATGGCAAAACAATATATATGATATAGAGTATTTGATATTCTAGCTTAATATAGGAGGGTGTCATATTTTTGGTTATGCAATTGCCTCAAAGTTATAATGTAGTTTCATTTTCTTATAATGATGAAAATAAGAGGTATTCTTATTTATTATTCCTTCCTATTATTTGGTAATCTTGGAAATTTTTATAAAGAAAATATAAGAATAGTTAGAGAAAATTATATTAAAAATGTTATGTCTACCAAGACAGGTTTCAGAATACAATTTGATTATCAATTTTTTTTTGGACATTTAAATGAAAAATATCAAAGTGAAGTTGCTATTACAGCTTACCCCTTGTCATCTTCTGCGAATGTTTCAACATCATTTTATTTCCCTGAAAACGATTCAAAATTAAATAATATTGGTATTATCAATAATTGTTTATCTGATACATGGTATTATTTATGTACAGAATTATCTAGTTCATATCGTGATAAAAAAGTTATTGGATATGAATGTGGATTATATAAAACGTTGTCAAATAATGGAGATTTATCAACATCAACAATAAAAAATGTCGAGTTGGTAAATGTTGGGATGGATTACATAACGTTTAATATTTCAACTGATATCAATTTTCCCATTGAGTATAATTTTTTTCTCGTCAATAACAATTCTACTAACAATTTATTAACAACTACAGAAAATTTTTTCAACTTTAAAAAGTCAACTTTTGCTGTTTCATTTTCCAAATTACAACCACGCTCTAATTATGGTGAGCTATGTGTATTAGAGAAACCTTTAATTTCTGGAATTACAATTCAAGGCCGATCAATTAATTCAGGATCTGTTTTTATAAAAAGTTGCTATTTTGGTATGTATTTTTAATCCTTCTTTATACTAATTTCCTGAATAAATTTAGATTCATTGTTCACAACTGATTATATTCTGGAACAACATTCAAATAGTTGTATGAACGAAGATAATGTTTATCAAAAAAACTTTGCTTCACACATAAAAATTAATTTTAATATTTTTATTATTTGTTATTTATTTCTTAATGTATAAAAAAAAATTGAAATTTTTCTAGATACATATAAAAATTGCTACCCCATTAAATATGAAAATATCAAATGGATTTAAAACAAGCGCATAAAATAGTTTTCAATAATGTAATTTTAATAATGAAGCATTTTTTTTTTGTATCTTTAGTTGGATCAGAAAAACTTATAAATAGCTTTTCAAAATATAGTTTATAATGGGTATTATGTTATCAATTTAATGATATAACTTGTTCAAATAAATAAGATATTATGAAAGTTGATGTCAATGAAATAAAATATTTTTACGTTTAAATTACTAACATATTAGGTAATCTATATCTCATGATTTGTTTTGTTAATCATATCATTATGATGATGTAACCTCTAAAGAAGATTAAATTGGATATTTCAGCTATTATTTTATATAATTAAACATGTTTAATGTTATACTAGGAAATGTATTGCTGAAGGTTACATATTAAGTTTTTAAAATTTAAATGATTTTAACATTCTTTTGACAATATTACACAAATATATATTTTAGTTAAAAAAATACTTATAAAAATATTAAATAACAAAAAAATTTTTGATAAAAAGATAGTAACTATAAATTTAAGTTTTGATTCATTTATAAAAATACTAATAATACAAACATTAAATAATAATATAAATAATTCGTTCAATAAGTTTTTAAAAATTTTTAAAAAATATAAAACCTCTTTATTGATATATTTTTTAGTTGTGTATAATTTAATAATATTTAAACATCGAATTAAGTGATAGGTAATTTTACAAATCACCTTCACTTTAGTTACTTTTAAGATAGCAAGTATGAAATAATTTTTCATTTTGTTTAAAAATGACTTTTTTAGAATCTTATCCTAATAGTAAACAAATAATGCTGGAAACAAAGAATGAACCAAAAAAATTAATTTATTCAGCTAAAGAAGTACCAAAATGGAATATATCTATATTACTAGGTTTTCAGGTAAGAATAATTTTTTAATTATATTAATATTAAATTTTAAGCAAATGATGGTTGGTATAACTGGCTTGTTAGTTATGCCTTATTTGGTATCTTCACTTATTTGTGCTGGTTCTGAAACGACAACTGTTCGTGTAAAATTAATGTCTTGTACATTAATTACAGCTGGAGTTGCAACAATTATACAAACTACCTTTGGGTTACGATTAGCTGTACGTATTTGATTTGTCATTAAAATATTTTCTTTTTTTTTNTTTTTTTTTAGGTATATCAAGGAACAGCTTTTACATTTTTACCTCCACTTTTAGCTTTTGCACAATTACCTGATTTTAAATGTAATGCTTCCGAAAATGATATTGTTTCCCAAAACGAATATTACAATAAATTACAAATGATGAGTGGATCATTGATGGCAGCATCAACAGTTATGGTAATATGTGGAATTACTGGAATTATTGGAAAAATTTCACGATACATTGGACCAGTAACAATTGCACCATTATTAATTTTATTATGTTTGTCAGCTGCACCAGTTGGCTTAGAGAAAGCTGAGCTTCATTACATGTCAATTGTCCAATTTTGTACTTTGGCTATTATTATATTTTTTATTAATGAAATAAATGTTCCAATTCCATATTTGAAAAATAAAAAAATTACTTGGACAAAATATAGATTATTTGGAAATTTTCCTTATCTTGTTGCAATTATTATATGTTGGGGAATATGTATTATTTTAACAGTTACCAATTTAGAAAAAGAAGGAGGTGATGTAAGAGTAGATAAAAATGAAACTATTTATAATATTGAAAATTCACCATGGATTCATTTTTCATATCCTGGAGAATTTGGACCTCCAAAATTTCATATTGGATTATTTGCTGGTTTATTAACTTCTTGCTTAATTTGTATGATTGAATCTGTTGGAAGTTATAAAATTGTAGCTACTATTTCAGAGGAATCACCACCAACATCTAGAATTATTAACCGTGCTATTATAA
This sequence comes from Parastrongyloides trichosuri, assembly GCA_000941615.1. NCBI lineage: Eukaryota > Metazoa > Nematoda > Chromadorea > Rhabditida > Strongyloididae > Parastrongyloides > Parastrongyloides trichosuri. The sequence continues at coordinate 840,411 of LM523163.1, forward strand.
TGGAAGGTTTGGGATGTTTTATTGCAGGAGGTATGGGAGTTGGTGTTGGAGTAACAACATACTCAGAAAATGTTGCTGTTCTTTCAGCTACAAAAATTGTATCACGGATAACTGTTCAAATAGCTGGAATAATTTTGGTTATACTTGGATTTTTTACCAAATTTGCTGCTATAATATCTTCAATTCCAGAACCATTAATTGGTGGTCTTTTTTTAATGTCATTTTCAATGGTATGTGGAGTTGCATTTGCAAATTTAAAAGATGTATGTTTAAAAAATTCAAGAAATGTTACTATTATTGGTGTTGCTGTAATTCTTGGAACTATTATTCCTCAATATTTTGAAAAACATAATATTTCAACTGGTAATCATCAAATGGATAATCTTTTAATGTCTATACTAAAAATTAAAATGTTCATTGGTGGAGCAATAGCTTTCTTCTTGGATAATATTGCACCTGGAGCAACAATTCTAGAAAGAGGTATTAATATTTATGAAGAGGGTCAATCTAATACAGAGTATGAAAGTGATGGTTATTGGTTTCCACTAATTATTTGTAAATTTATATTAAAAAATAATTACCTTACAAAATTATCATTTTTACCTTCTAAAAAAATGTTGGAACACATTGTACGTAAAAAAAGTATTCAAATTTAATATTTGTTTTATCAAAATGAAGAATATAGATTCACTATAACGTTTTAATATATAATTTTTATATAAATATAAATAATACCATTAAATTTGTCCAAAGATTTAGTCAACATTTTCATTTTAATCCATGTGTATAAAAGTTTATTTGTATGTATTAACTAAATCTTATACTTTTATTTTTATTGAAAATTTAAATAGCCACATAGTAATAATATGTAAAATTATAATACTTCTTCATTTTTGATGTATTAAGTGAGAATTTTAAATGATTCGTACATAAAATTCACATATTTACCTCTAATAAAAAAAATGATTTTTAATCTTACATCATCTAATAATATGTATTAAAAAGAAGAATTTATTGTAAGATTAGGTAACACTGTTATTAAAAAAACAAATAAAGAAATATAATCACATCAAAAATTACTCAATTAATAACAATACCTAATATCATATATATCAAGATTTTGTTCAATTATTGGAGTACCATCTAAAATAAATAATTAATAAATTTGTTTATAAATTTTTTTTCTTACCAATTTTAGATATAGGTAAAATTTTTTTCTTTCTTTCTATACGTGTTGATGGACTTTCAATTTGGTTATGTTCTTTTATATGATTACCGTTATTAACTACATTTTTAAAAGCACTCAAAACAGCTTGCAGTTTTTCAATTTCCCATAAATTGCATAAATAATTTATTTGCTCAAGATCGAATGGGGCAAATGTAATATTTCCAGTATAAATCCATTCGATAACCTTTCCAATAGCTCTATCAGTAATATCATTTCTTTTTATAAAATGTACTGTTTCGGGTGAATTCATTTTTTTGAAGTATTTAGAAAAACATGCTGCAATATCCAAATGAAGATAAAAATTTTTATTAACACCAACTATAACCGTATATCTTGGTTTTAGTGACTTGTGATTCTGAAGTTTACTGCAAGAATTGTTGGTATTTTTAAAAAAATTAGCTGGTGGTAAAAAATTATTTGTATTTTGAATGTTCGACAACATATTTAAATGATTATACGCAATGAAATAGTAGTAAAATAAAATTTATACGTTGTTCATATCATGATAATTTAAATTTTTATTTTATTTAAATTATTTATGAATATTATAATCTCTTAATTAAGCTCAAAAATATATCTTTTAATTTTTATTTACTTTATTTAAAATGTTGAGAAATTAGCATGTTTCATAATCAGAATGGCCTTTTATCTTTAAATTAATGTATTCAAAGTCAAATTCCCCTCCAACGTGTTTCTTGTCTATATTATAAATTGTTGTCCTATTACATATTATATCTGAAACTTCACATTTATGAACGATTTGGATATACGGTTTTATTGATTTAATTTCATCTTCTATTCCATAAAGTTTAAATTTTCCTTCAAAATCGGTTACAGTTGCATCTAACGTATCATCAGGATCAACTAAAAATGACATAAGATATTTATAAAAATATATAATTACATGTATCAGTTTCTTTAAGGAAAACTTGAACTCCAACAGCTCTTTTTTTGTTACAAAGTATTAATCCTGTTGTAGTAATTTCTTGTTTATAAAAATAACATGATCTTATAATTGATAAAAGAAAAATTAAAGATGTAATAATATTCATTTTTACTTAAAGAATGAATTTTACTACAATCAGAGGCATCTTTTATATAACTAAAAAATTGTAATGTTGTTAAATAAAAATATAAAACATTTTATAGGTAGTCAACAATTTATTAAATAAAGATTTATTTTATTTATATTTTTATTCACTAAAAATTTATCTTTGTAATAGTTTTATGTTATAATCTTTTATTTATTGTTGATTCATATAAAATGCTAAAAATATATTATATATATATGCCATATCATGAATTATCTTCTATTATATAACAAAACATTAAAATTTGTATATATTTATTTTCTTATCAATGATAAAAATTCTTCTCTTGTTTTTGGATCGTCACGAAAAACTCCAAGCATACAACTTGTAGTAGTGGACGAAGATAATTTTTGTACTCCTCTCATAACCATGCACATGTGACTTAAATATTTTAATATTTTAAAAATAATTTTTTAAACATACCTTGCTTCAATAACTACTGCAACACCAGTTGGCTGAACAGCTTGCATTAGTGCTGATGCTATTTCACGTGTCAATCTTTCTTGAACTTGAAGTCGTCTTGAAAACATTTCAACTATTCTTGCAAGTTTACTTAAACCTAAAACACGCTTGTTTGGAAGGTATCCTATGTGTACTTTTCCATTAAATGGAACTAAATGATGTTCACATAATGAAAACATTTCAATATCCTTTACAATTACAACCTCATCATGATTTTCATTAAAGATTGCTTCATTTATTATATCTAAAAATTGATTTTATATTGATTTATAGAAATATAACAAACCATCTAAATTTTCACCATATCCTTTTGTAAAATAAAGCATTGCTTTTGCTGCACGTATTGGAGTTTTAATAAGTCCTTGACGATCAACATCTTCACCAATATGTTTTATAATTGAACGATAACAATTAGACATGTCATCAAGAGAATTATTCTTTTCTTGTACTTCTTCTTCAACTTTAAGTTTTTTAATTTCAAGTTTTTTGATAGAATCATAATTTATTAATTGATCAGAATCATTTGAACTAATATTAGAAATAAATCCAGAACTTTCAACTCTATCCATAATAAATGATTTTTCTAAAAATATATATAGAGATTTTAAGAAAAATGAAATAAAAGATGGAGACATATATGTACAATTTTACAATCAAGATGTCGGTGAAGGCAACAAAATATGTATTACAATAAATATTTATATGTATTATAATGAATTTCCTTATGTTATAACTCCTATATAAACCTTATGATTATAATCAAAAATTTTTTAGGTGAAATTTTTATCTACAAATGAAATCGCTTGTAAACGTGACTAATTATTTTACTGCCTACATTTTTAGGGAATATTACTAGATAGCATAATAAAAAGTATTCACTTTATGATGAGAAATTAAAGAAATTTTTAAAAGTTATAATTGTAAATGATTGAACATTTAATAAAATAATCAAAAAAAAAACAATAGACCGTCTACTCTAGAAGTCTCATAAAAATAGTGAAAAGATTCTTATCTTTATATAGAAGCTATATAGACAAGTCACTAAATATAAAATGTGAAAAATTTATTATCAAGTTTTTATTATAAAAATATATTTTTAAATATAAAAATTAAAAACAAAATAGTACGTCTACAGTTATTCAAAATATTTTTTCCTTTTTAATGTTTAAAATTTCTTATTCTTTTCAAAATCTTACGTCAAAGTACAATATATCCACATATATTATTATATTTTTATTTAAATATTTTATATAATCTCGTTGAATAGTTAACAATTATTGGTACGAAAATTGCTTCCGCAATTTCCTAAAATAGATTCCAGACAATATTTAAAAGATATATGAAAAGAAAATGGTATATATCATTTACAAGATATATAACGTATAGAATGATAAATTAAGTGGGTGTACAAATTTATGGTATCAATTTGATAAATTATTCTATTATAATTGTAAATAGAAATATTTATTTTTTTACATATTTGTTAATATCGCTCTACCAGTTTCTTTAATTTCCGAGTTTAACGAATTTTTTGAATCATTTATTTCACAGGTTATTCCTGAAAGGCCTTTTGGACAATATTTACATTGGACTAAATGATGTTCATTAATAAAACAATCTATGTTTCCTCTAAAAATAAGAAAATTGAAACAAAATAAATAATATATTTTCATGTACAAATTTTATAATGGAATATTTAAATTATTTACTTACGGACAAGGGCATTTAACACAATCTTCAGAGGTTCCTTGTAATGCATCTCCATAATAACCATTTGCACATCTTTCACAATTAACTCCTGCTGTATGATTTAAACATTCCTACGAAAAAACATATATAAAATGTAGTTAAAATAACTTACGAGGCAATTTCCATGATAATCACATCCAGATAATGCATGTCCGTTACAATTACATTTAGGTACTTCATTTTGTTGGCAATCACCATTAATTGCACTCCCATGAAAACCTTTTAAACATCTAAAAATATATATAATACTTGAAAGAAGTACTTACTTTGAACATTGAACTCCATATGTATTATTTTTACAATCTACACACTTGTGTGTTTCTTCATCACATGAATCTGAATTACCATTACAATGACATTCATTATTAAACCCGAGGTATATTTTTTTACAAATAGGTAAACTTTTTCTAGCTATATCTCTTCCTTTTTCATCTCCAATTTCTGATGCATATCTTACAAGTTTTGAAGCTAATATTTGAGGATGAGTATTATTTTTTCTTCTTGATTCAATCTCATCTAAAACATCATTTCCTAACATCTTTTCAATAAAGTTTTTACAACCTAGTGTAATTATTCTTTTAGCATCTTCTTTACTTTCCTCCTCTGATACTTCATAAAATTCAATTATTTTATTATATATTTCAACATCTCCAACATTTGGATTTTGCATTAATGAAATTATTGCACTTCTTTGTGATTTTGTTAACCATGTGAAAAGAAAATCTGGATCATAACGTATGATATGGAATACTTTTTTACAAAAATATCCATAATGTTCAGCCTCATTTCTTTCATATTCTGTCTCCAATGTTTCAATTATATTTTTAAAAGTTGTAATTATTTCATCAGTTGATGATGTTGATTCATACTTTGATTTTAAAATATTAAAACCATCATTTCCAAGTAGACGTGATAATTGTGTAATACAAAATGGTTGTAACATGTCGCTTACCTCTTTACGTCTTCGTGTTGATAATGACACAATATATTCTGCAATTTTATTCATAACATCCCAATGATCACCTCCTTGAATACGTAGATTGTTTATTTCTAATCTTTGTGAATCACTAAGCCATGACATCTGTTCGTCTGTTAATGAATTATCTTTTATATCATTATATAATGATATTACTTCTAAACATAATGGTTTGGCATCTTGTGGATGTAATTTAGCATAGGATTCGAATGAAAATTCTTGTGTAGTACTATTAGTATCATCTATATTTGTAGAAGGTGTCTCATTATTAAAATTAATGTTGATACATAATCTATTCAAATTTTCTAATGCTGTATGACGCTGTTTTCCTTCTGTCTCCTGATACAAACTTATCATTTCACTCCAAATTTTTTCTTTACTTTCTTTATTTTTAATCATATTATAAAGATGTTCCGATTGACTTGGAGATAACCATTTCATATGGCTACTTGAAATACTTCTAACTTTTTTACCAGTATCTAAATAAAATTTAGAGTTAAAAATATAAAATAATATTTTACCATTTATATGTGATTGACGGTATATTCTACTTTCATTTGAAAAATAGGTAAAAAAATTCAAGATTAAAAGGAATACCAATAAAAGTTTTTTAGAAAATATAAAATTATTTAACATTTTTAATAAGATAATATTATTTAAAAAGGTGACAGTCTCCTCCGTTTTCAAGTTTAATCCTTTTCTACAAATGCCTGTAGTTCATATAAAATATTATTTAAATTTTTAAGAAATATATTTTTAACAAATATATTCTCAATTATATTTTCAATTTAAACAAATATAATGTTAACAAATCAAAAGAGAAGTAATTTAAAGAAAAATGATAATTAAGCTCTTTACACATATTGATTATTTTCTTCAGGAAAATTTAAAGTGAAGATATCTATTATCACAAATTACTTGCAATGTTATCTTTCTTAATTTTATAGAAATATTGATAAGAGTTATTTTGTGTACGTTTAAAAGGCAAATTTATAAATTTGATGTTTATTGTCCTTGATTAAATTATAAGGTTACTCTATAAAAATCATTATGAAACAACAATTTAATTTATTATTCCGGTACTCCATGGAAATGTTCATTTTTATCTGACAACTTTTAATCAGTAAAAACGGAATATTTTAATTTCAACGTCAAAAATCATCTGACATCTTTTTTTGATACAATTGTTATATATACACAACAACTTCATAATTCATCTCCCAAATAATTTATCATTTCATCTAGAAGATGTGTATTTTTAACTTTATGTACAATAAATAAAAAATCATAAATTAAAACTACAATTTTTTTGAACAAGAAACTATTCTTTAACAAATTTCTTCAATAACAATATAACAGTTGTTTTTTTACATTATAAAATGAAATTTAATATTATATAATCAATTGATATACTTGAAATATATTACAATCAAAGACACTATTTTTTTAATCTCATTTATATGAAATTAATGTTTAAGGTAAAATAAATTTCACGAGCCTCATATCCGTTAACAATAGATACATTAGCAAGTTAATGTTCTTTATTTGGTTTTAAATATTTACAGTTCTTTTAACTATTCTTTTCATAACTTTAAGAAGTACACTTTGCATTTTACGGTTGATTTATAATTGACAATTGTAATGGTAAAAAGATCACATTTCCTTAAACTGTTTAATAAAGGTATACAATAGAAAAATTTATTAAACTGTCAAAGATATAAATATATTAGCATTTTTTTATTGTAAAATTCTTTTTGTCTACATTTATTTTTAGAAGTTATAAACTAAAGACTACTACTTAGCAACGTACTCAAACTTTTGTTTTTTTCATTTAACTAGTTCTAAATAAAAATTATTTGAAAAACAACAATTGTATCATCTTTAATAATATTTTTTCAATTATTTGTTTCGTTTATTGTTTGTTAGGAATATTTCAACATTAATTCATCTACAAAAACTCCACAAAAAAAAATCAATATATAATTTATGATTATAAACTTTAAAAAAAAAAGTTACACTTAACAATACAATGAAATTATTCCTTTCTAACTTATGACCTTTCATAACTTTTCATATTTTGGTATGCTCTATTTTCTATTATATATATATTTTTATAATTATACAACTTTTATATATCATATGAAATGATAAAAATAAAATCCTATTTGTTATTCCACTTTATATTTACAATAGACTATGTCAGATTCTTATATACTGTCATAATTTTAATTAGCTGCCAAATGGAAAGTTACTTTAAATGAAAAAAGATTTTGTCATTGTTTGATTAAATTAATATTATTCTCAAATATTATTCCGGATATGAAATTTTTTCTTTATTTTGTCAAAATATAATTAAACATTTTTATGAAACTTTATAAATTGTACACTACAAATCATATGTTATACTTATTAAAATAAACAACATCTTGTATATATATATATATAATTTAAAAAGAATTATAATTCTAATAGGACAATTTAATTTATATAAATTGTGAATCACAAGTTTAAACAAGATTTATTTTTATNTATTTTGTCAAAATATAATTAAACATTTTTATGAAACTTTATAAATTGTACACTACAAATCATATGTTATACTTATTAAAATAAACAACATCTTGTATATATATATATAATTTAAAAAGAATTATAATTCTAATAGGACAATTTAATTTATATAAATTGTGAATCACAAGTTTAAACAAGATTTATTTTTATTTTGTCCTAGCAACACAATTTTATGATAATCATTGACAAATCTTATTAAATTTTTATATTTCCTTTTAAGTATCCACGAATTGTATAACTGAACATCGTGGCAAAGTAGTTTACATAAAATGTGTAATTTGTTTTTGACAAATTTTTATTATTAATATCTATCGACAAAACTTTATTTTAATGTTGTCAATTATTAACATATAAAATTATAAATATAATAAGAACATTAATAATCAAATTTTTTTTCAAAATACTTTGATTCCAATAAGGGTGGGACTTCCTAATTGCTATTCAACTCTTCAGTTAACATACTTAGAGTATACTTTACATATCTGATTATTTAGATGATAGTTAACTAGATAAATATTGTTCCGAAACTCTTTTTTACTTAAAACTTATTTTAATATTTTATCAAACAAAAAATAATATGAATTGAAGATCCATTAATTTACTGCATTCTTTTTATTTTAACAAGTCAATATTTGAATTGATATTATTAAATAATTTTTATCATAATACCTTTGAAGATATCTTTTATTTCTCAGTCATCTTACAAACAAGTTAAATTTTTTCTTAACAAAACATTTATTTTTATTATTATAGTGAGATTACTAAATATACAAATCTTCGTATAATAAGTAAAAGTTATAGTAACAAGTTATTTATCCTTAATACATGTAAAAATAGATTCTATCAACTTTTACTCTACTTTTCAGATATAAAAATAATTATTTTTTTTTNTTTTTTTTTCTAAACTGTCATAAATATGGTTATTACATATAAAAATATTATTTTACAATTTATATTTATTGTTTTCTTAAATGCAGCAATTATTCCGAAACCTCCAATCTTCTTTGACTCAACTCGATATTCCTCAATTTGTTATTTACCACCAGGTATGTGAATAAATATTTTTAAATTTCATATAAATAATTGTCTTAAAATTATAGATTCTGCTTTATGTAAGGCAACAGATATGGAGGGGAATATTATTGAGGAAGCATTGGATGATTTACCAATAAGATATTACTTTGATATTGCCACAGAACAATGTTATCCTTTTGGTGCTCAAACATGTGGAGGAAATGAAAACAATTTTGGTAGTGAAGAAGAATGTCAGGCTATTTGTAGAATAAACCCTAAAGATGCTAAAAATGAAAATTAACACCTTGATTCAAGAACGGCAACCTATATATATAAGAAAATTTATAATCTTTTAATAACAAAAAAAACGGGTTAATCGTTTTTTAAGTATATAATTTTCTATTTATTTATTTTAAAATGATATATAACTTTTTAAACTGTATAATTATCACAATATTGTAGAAACGAGAAATTATCGATATAATACTCATTTCTCAAGATATCAAGAAATGTTGAGTCTTCTTTTACATAACATTTAAGCTTTCCAATTAATTTTTAAAACCAATGCAAAAAACTAGTTTTATATATCAATATTTTAAACAGAATGATCATGTTGTCTCTAATTATTCGAATCATACACTAGATATAAAGATGAATCTTTAACTATTATTATATATTTAACTCTTTTTTTTTNTTTTTTTTTCATAAACTTTCGATTTCAATAAAACAATTTTTTTATCTTCTATTTAATCTAGAATAATTTTAATGTCTAGAAATTGAAATGATATAAACCTATTAAAACTTATTTATCGGTATGTTCCATATGGTTTTCCATGATTTCCCCAATATTCTGGATCAGGAGCATTATCTGGTGGAATTCCAAGTTCTTCATCAGTGAATTCACTTAGATATGGCATATACCAATGACCCTAAAAATTGATATTAAGAAAAAATTAATAATATAAACTTACAAAAAGAACTCCAGAATGATAATACATATGATAAGTAAACCAAAACCATATTAATCCAGTAATAAGTTTTGTCAATGTTCTATCAATATGAGTTGTATGTGGAATTGGTTGTCTATAATAAAAATCATGTAAAGGTTTATCTTTTCCAGGTGTCCCATTATAATGACCATCAAAGGTATTTCTTTCTGGATCCTCTGGATGTCCCATACGAGTTCCAACTGGAATACCAGCAATTTTTTGTGCTTCCTTAGCAGAAATCCATTTAGAACGAATAGTTGTTATGATCAATTTTTGTTGCTTAGGAGGTAAAGCTCTAAATTGTGAAGCTAAGGATGTAAAACCGCGTCCAAAAATCATAGTCTACAAAAACATAAATTTTTAATAATAATAATAATAATAATGCATTANAACTTGTTAAAAGAATATACATAAACATTATTCCAATTTTTATTATAACATTTTCTTTCTTTATCTGTGTAGGAGTATAATTAAAATATGTACAAATTTTAATTAAAAAAGATTTAAAATGTGATTAAAATGTTTTTAACAAATTGAAGTTATTAAAAATTAATCATTTAAAGTCATAATCCTCAATTATATTACCAAAAATAATTATCAATGTCTTGTAAGTTGAAATATGAGAAATAACTTCCTCTTTTGATTGTAACCCTTAATTAAAAATATATCTTTGATATAAGAAAAGAAATTATATTTATAGAGGAGAGTATTGTTGAGGTGACTTAACAATTAAAAATCACCTTTATATTTAAATTAAAAGAACCTTTCCTAGATCCATTGAAGCATATTATGATTATAAGTATAGATAGTTTATGAGAGTAATTAATAAAATCTGCCGGTGCTTGTGATTCGAAATATTATAAAATCCAACCATTTGTTTCACTCAAAATTTGTGTGAATGAAGGTCGGATTTGGAAGAAATGATTGATATATATTTCTTAATTTTAATAATTTCAAATAATTATTTGCATTTCTATTAAATATATGGTGTCAGCTGTTGATTTATTTATAGAGTTTTAATATAGAAAATATTATATATCTATATTCTTTTAAATTTTAGGTTTATCTTTAAAAAAATATCTATCCTCAATTGTTAATTGTCCATTGTTAGATTTTCTTTGTCAAGAAAAAGATGTAAATTTTTTAATTTTAAAGTACATTTATCTATTTTTGAAAGTTTTATAAAATTTGTATACATTATTATTTTATTTTATAAATATAACAAATTTCAATTTAATGTAATTTGCATTATTTAAATGAAAGTACCATTCAACCACAAAAATCATCATTTCTAGTTTAAAACTAATGGATTAAATATTAAAAGATTTGGCATCAACCTCACCCCTAAGGTTATTACAACTTTTGATGATATTAATCTATAAAAATTATCATTGTGATAATGTATAGTGAAATTGAATTATAATGAAAATCTTTTTAGTTCATAAATGTGATGAATGTTAAGAGAGAATAATAAAGTTTGTTATTATTTACTATATTTCTAAAAATTTTGGCATACTATAAAGCCTTAACGTTGTTCTTGTCATATTAGAATAAATTTATTTTAAAGAAATATTAGGAAAACTAACTATTGTAAATAGCTTTAAAGTAATGACAAATAGTTCTATTTACATATAATTTAAAATATTACCTCTTTAAATCTTTTTCCGTCACCTGTATCTATCTTTATTGGATGACTACATCACACATTAAATTAGGTATTATCTAAAATTTAATGTTTTGTATTTGTTGTTAAACTATTAAATTTCCTTAATATTAATTGTAAATAATTATAAGAATTAATAGTTAACAATTTTATGTAAATAAATTTTTCTATTGTTAAGAATGATCTTATAAATTAACTTTTAATTACAAATCATTTTAAAATCCATATTGTAATTGAGATATTATTTATGAGTGAATAAAGTTTATAATGAACTAGTTAGATATATTTTGAAATATGAATTAAATTTTTATAGTAAATACATTTAATCTTTATTAATCTTCCGTAAAATAATCTTTTATCTTTCCAGTTATCAATACCTATTTTATTTTAATGGTGGGCATATTCGGAAGCGATTTGCTTGTTAAATCCTTATAAAATTTTTTGATCTTGTTAATTCTTTATTGTATTTCATATAAATGGTTATCAATTGAAATTGAATTTTATTGAGCCATCTCTATTCTCCTATAATATTATACATTTTTAGACTATTTATAACATTTTATCTTAAATTTAAAATTCATAGTTGCTATAATGCATTATAAAATTCATCTATTATTTATAAGTATTCTACTTTTGCTTCCATTTGAAGAAAACATAACTTCAGCAATACAATGTTATAGTGGAAGTCAACTTCAGATGATTGAATGTCCAAGTATGTCTTGCATCAAACAAACATTGGGATTAGATACAGTTCGATATTGTGACGGTACCGGAGTTTCTTCAATTTGTCAAACATATCAAATTTTTGATTCATGTTCAAATATACCAAATCTGGGATATATATGTTGTTGTTCATCAGGTCTTTGTAACTCAACGAGCATTAATAAAGGAAATGTTTGGTTTACTATTATCCCTGTAATAGTTGGATTTCTTTTTTTTGCAAGAAATTAATTAATTTAAAATGTATGGAATAACCATTATTTATGGTTAAGCAAAAAAATTTTAATTGCTATTTTGTTTGTAATTACTCAGATTGATAATTATTCCTTGTATACTTTTATTAAACATAGACTAGAATAAAATTTTAAAATATCGTCGTATTAATATAAAAATTTTAAAAAGCACAAGTCCCGAATTTATATAGGAAGGACTTAATTAAAACTAATATAATTATTTTGAATCATAGACCATCTTTATTAAAAATAATTTATGCCTTTAAAATATGGAATACTGTAAAAATGAATCATTTTAAAGTCTAAAAATATTTGGAAAAAATTAATATTTGTATCAATATTAAAATATGTTTTTTTTTGTAATAAACATTGTATAAATATTTATTTATTCCAAGAAGAAATATTTATTAATAAAAGATTAAAATAAATATGGTTTTAATTAATTTTATTTTACAAAACCATATAGTTTAAATATCAATAATGTTAAATATTTTATTTATTTTTTATTTAATTAATATTAATTTTTTTTTACAAAAACACTAGCATGGCATCTTAAAATTTTATTTAAAATACTTTATATAACATTAAGAGATGCTTTCAGTGGTATGTGTTAATAATTATTTTATCTTTAAAATAAATTAAATTATTTAATATGATTATGTTTAATATTCAACAAAGCACATATTTAGTCATTCTTTTTGTATTACTTTGACAATATTTATTGTAGGGAATAATTGATATATAAAAAAATATTTTTAAAATTATTAAGGTATTTTATTCTTTAAAAAATGTTTATTTTTTGTATTATTTAATATCTAATGACTTCGTTATAAACAAATGGTTTGTTTTGTACATAAATTAATATTACTTTCTTCATTGACTTAGCATGATATCATAAATATACTTTTCCTTTCGTCATTTTAAAGAATGCTTGGAAAGAAAAATTATAATCCAAATATTAAAATAAAAAACAATGTTAATATAACTTTTTTAAACCTTTTCAATTGTGAAATAGAATAAAAAAAGTTCGTTCTTCACAATGACATAGTAATAAATTTTTGAAGATTCTTCCTGAATTTGTTGAAGTACATAAAATATTGACTTTATGAAAATATACATTTAAAAGATTAAACAAACTATAAATATGAATTAAAGTTAACAATATATTTTAAAATTCTTCTTTTTATTTATTATTTTTCATATATGGTTAAATTTTTATCCTATTTTTGTTGACAATTTTCTTGTTAAAAGATATCTTTTTAATTCTTTGTACTTTAAATCCTATGTTATTTTATTTACCTTTAAAAGATATTAAAAGTTCTTAATAACGATAAATTTATTTTAAAGTGTTACTTCCTTAAAAAACATGATATTTTTAAAATTTATGTTAAATTCTTTCTTGGATTTTAAACTTTTAATTGGTGATTTCATATAACATTATAAAATGAATATTTTTATATTTAAAAGATAAGGTACAATACAAGCATTAATAATTATAAATAACAAGAGAAATTTGTTTTAAAAATAAAATAATTATAATTTTTTGCCTAAAAATTACATTTACTTTTATTTCAATTCATCTTATAATTTTTTTTCTAAAAACTGTTTGATATAAAATATATTTATTGATGATGTACACTTACTGATAAAATAAGACGGTGCCAAAAGAAATGGCTTATATGATAATTAAGTATCATAGTTATAAAAATATATTATTTTCGTTTTTGTAAATTATATGATATTTAATAAAATTTAGTCTGTACTTCATTAATTTTGTCTATTCCTTTTAACAAGACAAAAAGTACCATAATTTTAAACTCAGTAAAATGTTTTTTTATTGTACTTTTTACAATTTAACTGTACATTTTCAGTAGTAATATCATTACTTTGAACTTTTAACTATTTAAAGTAGTTGTAGGTAACATACATTCCTCTTACTCATTTTATTTTAAATTCTTAAAGGAATAATAAAATAAATAGTTATAAATGTTTCATAAGTATAAAAAAGATAATTATTATATTTTTTTAAATTTTTTTTTATAAAAATAACTATCCTCCTACATAAGTTTCTTTTTCTTGTTTAAACAAAAAATATTTTCAAAAAAAAATCAATTAGATTTTTATTATTTCAATATATTTTCCTTCAACTTTTATTAATATTTAATAATTTCCTATTTAAAGATGCAATAAATATAGTTTTTACAATGGTTATAAATTCATTAAATTTTCCAAAATATCTTAAAAATTAGTCTGGAAGCTATCATAGATTCATTATAAAAATTTAAATTCATTTTTTTTTNTTTTTTTTTCTTAAAAACATTTTATTATGTGTCGTTTCTAATAATTTAAATTAAGAAATAAAATCATTAAGTAAATATTTTTTGTTAAATGTCAAAGAAAATTTTTATTTTATTTGTTTTTAATTTAAACAAATGTGATTAATCTTTTCCAAGTTTCCACAATAAATTATAATAATTATAATCTGTATATATTTTTTAAACAACAATTTTTAATATTTTATTACAAAGTTTAGATAATTAATTTAAATAAATAAAGTTCACGTCATATTATTACAACATTTATAATTTGTACGTCATATTACTAACCCTTAATTTTAAATTATTTACATACATTGACAATTATTATAATTAAATCTTTTCTTACAAAAATTTATTTTTTAATAATAAGTTAAAATAAAACTTGGCATAATTTTGAACCTTTCTTGTACATTTACTTATTCAGTATATTTCATAGGAAGGAAATAATACTGAGTAGTGAAATTCTTCTAAATATTATAATAGAATATTTTACAGCTTTTAAATAGTAAATATTGTATCAAATTTTAATATTTTTTTTCATTTAAAGATTTAAAGTATATTATGCGTTTATTTATATTTGTTTAAAATTTTCATAAAATAATAGCTATTTTATAAAAATATTTTCTCCACAATTTATAATAATGTTTATTTAAAGATATTTAGTATGAAAAATATGGCTTTTAAACAATTAATATTTATAAATTTTTTTTTCTTTTTACAGTTTATATACTTTATTTTATTTTAGTATTTCAATAAATATGGAATCATACATGAATGAGACAATTGATAGTAATTTAACAAGTATAGCAGAATCTCTTAATATTGATTGCCATTATGTTGATCAACACCTTATAAATATTCGATTTTGGCTAGTTTCTGTTGTTGGAACAACAATTGCTTTTATAGCAATTTTGTTTAATACATTTTTATTCTTATTATTCATTACAAATAGATCACATAGGAATTCACCATCATTATACTTATTACTTCTTGCATTTTTCGATGTATTTATGGGAGTTGCTTATATTCTCGTTATGTCAGGACGAGTTATTAAAAATTATTACGGAAATTTGTTTCTTCAAAGAATATGGTATGTTTTTTTTGAATTATAAATGTGTAAACTTTTTTAAGGATGTCATATGTTGTCATAATGATGGTAATATCACATATTGCAATGACTGCATCTTCTTATCTTATTGTTTTTGCAACTCTTGAAAGATATATGATAACAATTGGACATCGAAGTATGCGCTTTTTAAGGAAATACAGAAAAATACTTGCCTTATTTGCTGTGCTTTTAGGATTTTTCAGTAAGGGAACAATTTTTATTGAGTTACATGTATCAACCAACGAGGAATGTATTGGAACTTTTAATGAATATATTCTTGGAATTGCTGATTTTTTAACTGAAAATTATGCCTACAATACTTATTGGAAATTTTATTATAGAAATATTGTAACTGTATTACTTCCCTTCTTTCTTTTAATGATATTTAACATTGGAATTTTGAATAAGTTGAGAAAAAAAGATAACCACATTATGACAGCTATTGTACTAAAACAACAAGAAAATTCTAAAGCTAGAAAAATAAGAATTCGTGCTGCCACAAGGACAACAGTTTTAGTTGGACTTACTTATCTTTTTTCGAATGCGTTAAATGTTATAATTACAATATGGGAACATGTTGATGCTACTGCTTTATTTGAAATGTAATGTTAATCTTTATAATTTTTAGAATTATTTTTTTTTTAGGTATTTTGATTTTTATGTTATTTCCGTAGACTTAGTTTCTGTTTTAACAGTTGTTGCTTCGGCAATGAGAATTATTATTTATGCTTCTTGTCAAACAACAATGAGAAGTGAGATAAAAATTTTCTGGAATAATGGTTTAAAAAACTTTATCTGTTATTCAAAAAAGAAAGCAAAATCATTTAAAATGGATACAAGTAGCGAAGAAGAAGATCCAACTGAACTTATGCTTAAGAATAAACAAACTATATCAATATCGGAAATAGAAAAATTAAATATTGATAATAAGGAACAAAGTGAAGAATATTTAGTGTAATGTGTTTTAAATAGTATATACTGCTAATTATTAATGTTCATTACTAAGTAGAAACATTTATTAAAGTTCAATTTAACATTTAAATAAGTTATTTTTAGATTATTTTAATAAACGAAATATGTTGTTAAAAATAAAACATTATTTTAATCAAATTTTTTTACTTCTTAATAATAAATGTCTAGATAAAAGTTTGTTCAAGGGAAAGCATTTAATGTGTGACTTTGATAAATTATGATAAACAAATGTTTTATACTTGTATAATGCACGTATTTAAATATTAATTAATATTATTTTTTTATAAATTTTAAAAGAAAATATTATTTTCAAAATTAAAATTATCTTTTATACTTGTCTGATAAATATAAATTAAAAAGAGTGATATTTTAGCAAAAGTTTAATTTTGACGAAGGTGGGGTTCGAACCCACGCATCTTTCGATATTGGAACTTAAGTCCAACGCCTTAGACCGCTCGGCCACTTCGCCGGCAAAATTTTAAATATAAGCCAAAAAAATTCTATTTTATAAAATGTAAAGTGTTTTATAATAAAAATTTAGATCTAAAAGGTAAATTAATTTCCTTAATTCTATTGCATAGAAGTTTTAATTATCAAAATAAAATTAGAAGAAATAATTTTTTAATATCATCTATTATTAATAATATTGATACAATGTAAATAAAAAATATTGTTAGTAAAAATTTATTTATACATTATATGCAGATATATATACTAAAAAAAATATAAAATACAATTATAAGTTCATGAGCTCAACTTCTTCTAAATAAGCTTTTAAGTCTTTCTCAGTTTCAGACATCACCGTTTCGATGCAAAGCTTTTTCATTTTTCCATTCAACTCATCAAGTCTCCCTACTTTTTGTTTGACATTCTCGAGTTGTTCAATATTACCCTTGCACTTTCCAATTAATGCTTTCTGACACGATGCAATTATCTCCAATCTAGCTATTTTTTCATCAGAAAGCTTCTCAAACTTATTTTTATGTTCATGAAGATGTTGAACACATTTGTCTTGCTCCTTAATGACATTAGACATAACCTCTCTTTCATTCACTAAATTTTTAAATGCAGTTTCCGCCTTATCCGAAGCATTTCTCAAAGTGGTAACTGACTCCTCTATAAGCTGTTCTCCCTTACAAACCAAATCGTTTTTGCTACTTTCCATAACGTCAACCAAAGTTTCGTCAAAGGCACTCATCTTATCATTGAGGATTGTTCCAATATTTTTCATATTAGTATTTTGAATTTCAAAAAATTCTCGGCGCTCCTTAACTAATTCTTTAGCGTTTTTAAGTTTATCATACTTATCCTTAAGAGCTTCCATTTCAGTATTCAAACGGTTACGAACTGTTTTTACAGTCGTTTCACAACTTTCCTTAAGATCTTGTAACTCCTTAAGTCTATCCTCAACTTCATATTTCAACAACTCAGCTTCATACTCTCTTTTTAAAAATTCCATTTCATTATTTTCCATCTCTAACTTTTTATCCTCATAATCAGATTTGTACGTCTCCATTGTATGGCTATAATTTTGAAGCCATTTCCGAGCCTCATCCAGAATTTCATCTCTTCTGTTTACCAATAAGTCGACTTTTGAGAACAAGTCCTTATCAACATTTTTTAACAAATTATTTTTCATCACTATTTCAAGCTTGTTCTGCGACAACAACGATACGAGTTTAACGTACTCCATCATGACACCAATAGAAGAAGAAGTTGGACCTTGACGCGCTTTAATATTGGCACGGATATCATTCTCCACATTCATTGCTTTTAATCCATATTCCAAAGTTGACAAAGTTTCACCTTTATTCGAAGAAGTTGGTGAAATAGTAGCAATCAGGCAAGTCAAAGCAGAACCTCCAAGAGAGTCTTTAAGAATTCTTGTCAACTTTGAAGATCTGTAGGGTATATGACCACTTTTCTCAGTTAAAGCATTGATGACTTGTCCAAGTGACAGAAGACTTGTATTGATTTTCCCGGCTTCTCTAGCACCTCCTTTAGTAGTTCCACTTTTACCAATATTCTCCGATCCAGCCAAATCAACTAAATTGATTTTTCCTTTACGTGTGACAAGATCATCACCAACAATTTCATCCCATTCAACATTCGCTATAAATACAGCATGCGAACGTGAAGATCGTTGATTCATAGCAGTTGAAGATGTCTGACGATTTGCTGCTCCAACATCCAGTAAGTGGTAAATATCTTGTACACTCTCCACGATGTACTCCTTTACACCTTTTATTATAGTTGCTCCACTATTCTCAGGATCGTCAAATATTTGAAGTTTTTTCGACGTATCCTCTCCAAGTAAATCATAAATATCCTCATTATACAGCTCCACATAAGACACACTAATCTCCTTACGAGCACAAGACGGTATTGACAGCATTTGAAAGATGTGCTGCATTGCTCGAGAAGTTACACCAGCACTATTATCTGAATCCCACTTAAACGATCCATCATGCTCAAGATCATTACAAACTCCTCCCATTGTGAAGGTTTTTCCTGTTCCAGTTTGGCCATATGCAAAAATAGTACAATTGAAGCCTTCCAATAAACGTGGGATATACTCAGCAACCATCTTTTTATAGACACCGCATTGAGTAGATTTATCATCAAGAACAAAATCATACCCTTCAAATTTTCTATCACCCTCAGTGCCACATACTGTTATTGATGACTTTGTGATACGAAGGACATTGACGTCCTGTTCGGAGATCTCCTTTGGGTTTCGTGGCCTAAAAAAATAAGTTAATAGTTTCTTAACCATTTATAAACATACCTGATACGTATCCCAACTTTCATGCAACTTTTTCCTCCTTTTCCATAATTAATTGAGCTAGCGGCGAATAGAGAAGACATTATTTATCTAAAAATAAAAAAAACAATCAGTTAAGCTTTATGTAATGTCTTTAAAGTTTAAAAATATAAATCATGATGACAAAACGTATTGATATTAAAGTAAATTAAAAAAAGCGATGGTAACAAAAAGATAAATAGATGGCAAATTAATATAATGGTTATATAACTTATATATAAATCTAAACAATGATTTTATTGGAATGAATGTCATTTCATAAAGGATTTAGTAAAAAACTTAAGGCAACTAATATAACAATAAAATAATATATATTATTAATCTGCAATAGTGTTAGGAACTTTTGATGCAATAAAAAGTAATGATATAAAATAACTATGCTAATAATATGGAAATCGTATCGTCATGGTAAAATGACTTTCTTTGAACAAAAAAATAACGATTAATAAGTATGGAGACAAAGTGGTATATACACTTTTCAATTGAGAAAAAAGGGCGGCAAATGATCATTGTTTAATTCAAATTGTCAAAACGTTTTGTTATAGACTTCTACGTTCAATAACATAGTCATGAATGTATTTGATAAAACTTAAAGTTTATCAAGCAGTTTGTTATCTTAGTGAAAAGATTCTTTTTTAAACAAAGGTGGTTTTTTATTATTTCTTTAAATAATTTAGAAAATTACAATGAAATAAAAAAGTTGTTTTGTCGCCGCCCGGTTAGCTCAGTCGGTAGAGCACCAGACTCTTAATCTGGCTGTCGCGGGTTCGAGCCCCGCATTGGGCTACTTTTTGGTATTTGAACTTTTTTAAATCGTTACTATTACCGTTTATTTATAATAATATCCTGTTTTAAGCCATAATAGGATATTAAATGATATTGTTTACAATAATTTGTTTTAAAATATCATAAATTCTAGTTTATGATGAGAAGTTGTACTTTTGTTATTTTGTATCTATGTATATAAAGTCGGAAAATATATAATCTAAAGTATAATAATATACTTTCCAAGCTGCTTATATTAATTTAATCAACACTCATATGTTTTAATAATTTACCGTTACATACTATTTATTAAATGTACAAAAATGATTCTTTATTAAGTTGTATCAACTATATTGAAAATGATAATTGTAATGATGGTATATAATATTATCATATACAAATCAATCTACTAAAATATATTTTAATTTAATATATGACACTTCATTAAATTTAATAGGTGTCATTTCGATTATAATTGTTGTATACATCTATGGTACTATTATTCAATGTCGAAATTGATATTTACATTCATTAAACATATTTTTCATATCATTATTTTTTAGTGTAAAAAAGTAATATCGTATTAAATGGGTAATACTAAAAGCACATCCAAATTATCAAATCCTGAGTTAAAAGCTATTTGTGATGAGACTGGCTTTAACAAAGCTCAGGTAACACGCTTGTACCAAAGATTTCAGGCATTAGATGTTTCTGAAACTGGTACATTAACAAAGGAAGATTTTAATTGTATTCCTGAATTATCTATTAATCCACTTGGAGATCGAATTATTGATGCATTTTTTAGAGATAAAGGTGAACGAGAAGAACATATTACATTTAAAGATTTTGTAACTGTAATGGCCCATTTTCGTCCTGTTCTTGGTAAAAAGAACGATGGAATTAATAGTAGAAAAGAGAAATTGCGATGTATGTTGTTAAATAATATTATATTGTTATGTTAAAATACTTTTCTTATTGTTTCAGTTTCTTTCTCGATGTTTGATCTAAATAAAAATGGATTCATCACAAGGGAAGAATTTAAAGTAATACTAAATATGATGGTTGGAAATAACATTACAACCGATCAACTAGAGTGTATAGCTGACAGAACAATTACGGAAGCTGATACAAATAATGATGGTAAAATATCATTTGAAGAGTTTTGCAAGGCCATGGATAAGACAGATATCGAACAAAGAATGTCTATAAGATTTATAAGTTAATAAGACAATTTTTTTTTNTTTTTTTTTAAATGTCTAATGACTTTCATGTATAAAATTACATATTTTAAAAATCATTTTGATGGTAGAAAGCTTAAGGGAAAGCCAAAATGATTGAAGTAATTTTTAAAAATAAAGTATAAAACTTGTTTGTTATTGATATTTTAATTTTAGCCTTTTTCAACGAAAATAATATTATAATAAAATATTTCTATAAATAAGTTATCAATTAAAGTTTTTGATAAATGTAAAAGGCTACTCGCCAAAAATAACTTATTTTTCAATATTTAATTTAAGCAATGTCATTATAATGAAAAGAAGGATGTAATATTTTATAGAGAAACGTTACAAACTTGTCACAAGATCACCTGCCATCTATAGATATATATAACTCTTCGTTAAGTAAGAACCAGTATAAATATAATAGCTCAGTGCTAAGAAAAATTGGTCACTCTATGTATATATATCATGCTACAAAATTAAGATTTAATTTATCCAATTTTTATTATATATATATATATATTAAGGATAGTTTCGTTTTTCAGATTTATTAGATATATTCTTCTTTCTGAGCAACCAATGTCAAGTTTGGTTTAATAAATAATAATGCAGTATATATTTACATTAACTATTTTATCAACATTTTATATTATCACTACATCTAGTATGTTTTTTTTTTAATTATATTATGATATTTATCTGTTTTAGCTACATCACAATCAGAGTTGATTCAGATAGCATGTAGTAGAAATCCTAATTTACGTTTTTGTAAAAATGAACAACTTGAGGAGAATAAAAGTACTAAGAAAGTTGAATCTAATAACAAAGTACCTTTTAGTACAGCTCTAAAACAATTATCTAGTAGCCAAGAACCACATTTTCGGATATTTGGAGAAAAATTAAAAGAACTCAAAATTCGCCCATTTAATGATGATGCATTACCTTCTGATGATGCTGATTTTGATCTTGAACCAGAAAAGTCATCACCGGATACCAGATCTGGTTTACGTTTAGGTGGACGAGAGGATGAGGAGCGTTTCAGTGCATTAATGAATGAACGAAAAAATTCAGAGAATAAAGAAAAAGAAAAAACTAGTGGTGATATTGATCATACAGGTCATATTCATAAGCCAGAGGATGCAGGATTCTTTATACCTGAGAGTGGACCTACGATACCACCAAAAATTGAAAGTGAAGATGTTGAGAAAGGATTGGAAGTATACTGTAAAAAGTATGAAGAAAATTATGTTTATTATTGTAGGACAAAAGATTTAAAGGAATCAAAAGTATCGAGTCATTTATATAAATTTTGTCCTAGTTATGAAGCTAATTGTCCAACCAAAGCACAAGAATATCATAGTGAAAAACCACAAGTTCCAAAAGAATTACAAGTTTTTGAAACATTAAGTCAGCTTGGGCGCCCACCTCCAGAACAATTTGATTTAGAAAAAGAAAAGTTACTAAAAAGGTATCCTTGTAAACCTGATTGTGATGTAAGGATACATAAGCACTGTACAACCGAATGTAAATGTGATTATATTTATCCTGTAGTACAAAAATTCTGTAATCCTCCTCCTGTTCCATTTTTCTTGAATACATGTAAAATATGGTATCATGGATGTCCAAAATATTTACAATACTTCTACTCTTCTCAATATATCCATTCCAAAGCTGAGAAAGGAAAAGTATGGAATGGACCTCAATTCATGCCTCAAACTAGAGCAGCAGCTCCACCAGAAGAAATGCCTATTGTTCCAGATCCATTTGATATACCTCATAATCATCCTATTGTTGAAAGAGGTTCAAAAACAATTGAAGCAAGTAAAATTTTAAGAAAAAAATTAGAGGAAAAAAAAGCACGTGATGATCCATTTGAGTCAATTGAAACAAGAGATGATAGTAAAAATAAGTTAATACCAATAACAAGATCAAAAACGAAACATGCAAAAGCTTTCCAATCACCTTCATTTTCCGAAGGTAATATACCCCAAGGAGATGACTATCATAAGTTTGATTATCTAACTGATTCTCATGGTATGTATCATGAAAAGCATAGTAGATCTCCTTTCTCAAAACCAGGTCTATGGACTGCCAATCCTGATAATCCACATAATCGTGATCATGCAAATAAATATTGGTACCATCCGGAGAGTGTTCAAGCTGATTTTTTGAATGGACAGGTAATTTTCTTTTAATTTATATAAAT
The DNA here is from genome assembly GCA_000941615.1 of Parastrongyloides trichosuri. NCBI lineage: Eukaryota > Metazoa > Nematoda > Chromadorea > Rhabditida > Strongyloididae > Parastrongyloides > Parastrongyloides trichosuri. Next base: position 864,520 of record LM523163.1, read on the forward strand.
TTAAAAAATATTTTATTATAGCTTGCCTGGGGTGCTCATTGGGCCGTTCCGGCATTCGGTGTTGGTGGAACAGATGGATTTAGTAGTGTCCATTTCCCAACAATTGGAAATTTCTTTGATATACCTGACGATTACGATTAATTATTTTTCAACGTGTTTAGTGGAACTTTTGTTATATTTTTAAAACAGAGAAAAACAGGAAAAGACGTGCAATTGCATAAGTTAATTATAAATATATTTATATTTTCGTTTTTAATTTAATTTATAAAACTTGATAAAATATAATAAGATTTTTTATTTTGATAAAATATATATAATATTACTAAATTTAATTTATTTTTATCAAATAATATATTTATCAGTACAAAATCAAAACTTTTATTTTAATTAAAATCAATTATTGTCATTCATTTATCGTCTTCCTTACAAAAATAATTTTTTTTTACAAATTTTTTTTTATCATTAACAGTTATAATATTTTGTCACGTTCCGTTAAAATGTTGATATTTAATTTGGTGCGTGAATATCAGGAAGATACTCCTTAATATTTGGTGAAGTAAAATTTGATTTGAAAGGTTTTTTATAATCATTTGATAAATCAATACTTTTGTTATCAAAAATTTTTGAATCTATAGCATTGATACTACGTATTGAATCAGCGGTAAACCTTCTATACTCTCTATTCTTCAAAGCAAAGTAGTATGGATTTCTTTCAATATCTGAGTTTCCATTTTCACCATTAATAATTGTTTCGCCGTTATGTTGCATTACATTTTTAGAAACACCTCCTATTTTATTAATCTCGTATACAGATTCACTTGAAAAAAGACGATCTTTAAAATCTGGTAATAATTTGTAAGGATTTGTTGTTATATTTTCTGACATTTCGTCACCTTCGTCATATCTATTATGAATTCTATCCTTATTTTTATTAAATTCTTTAAGATGATTTGAAATTGTTGGCATTAATTTAAACTTTTTCTGTTTAATTGATCCTTTAATATCATTTCCAATACTATCAGGAGCCAATAAATTTCTTTTATTCTTTTTGTCAACCGTTTTAGTTATGATACCTTCAAATTGCTTCTTCAATATATCTGATACATTTAAAGCATTTTTATCATTGCTATTTCTATTGATAAAGTTATTTAAATTTTTGGGTAACATAAACTCAGAAGTTGAGTTTCCATAACTTTGAACATTTTTATCTTTATCATTACAATATGCATCAAAAGAAAAATTAAGATATTTCTTATCAATTTTGTCCAAATCACTTTTCATATCTTCAAGTAATCTATCACTACAAAAATTAAATCGAATACAATTAAATAATGAATCAGCAAATCCGTAAACTTCATGATGATCCATATAAATGACAGCCATTCTAAAAATATCCATTTCAGTGGAGATTTTAATAGAATCAGATGTCAAAAACATTATTAATGCTTCTGGTGTTAAATCAAGAAAATACTTGTTGGAAACAAATTCTTTGATATAAAAATTTGTCATTTCTAAGATACAAATTTTTGTCTTTGTTGTAATCAAATTTTGGTAATCAGAAGCCAAATTTAATAATGTTGGTAATAGTGAAATATCTGACTTGATACAAGTTAAAATGCTGGTTTCCAAAATTGTACAAACTGAACACATTTCAAAACGATGAGCAATTGAAAGAAGTTCAGAAACATCATTCATTTTAAATCTTAATTTTCCAGTTTTGATAAAATTAAGTATTTGTTTCATTTGTTTTTCTCCAAATGATCTTGCATTAACAAAATAGGTATTACTACTATTTCTCTCTCTGATAATTCTTTCAATTAAGCAAGAACTTTGTGAGAATAAAAGAGATGATATCTTAAAATTTTCACAATTTGCAAGTTGAATATTAACATATGATTGACAGTCATTATTTTCCATATATCTTTCAATATCTTCAGACAATTCTCTTTGTTTTTGAAAATTCACATTAAATGACTTGGACTTTGTGTCATATGAAACGACAATATCATCCTTGTTATAAATTTTGTTTGTAACAGGAGATTTTGATTTTGATTCTTTCCTAGACATAGTCAATAAAAAAAATATCTAAAATTAGGAAATCGTGTCATTTTATATGTAATTAATTGACATATTATGCATTTAACCTAAAAACAAATTTTTATACATAATAAGCATTTATTTAACATATAAAACAAATTATTAAAAATTTATCAATAGAATCTATTTTTTATTATAGATTTAGTTACCTTCTTTTGTCGCTTCTGTTTTAGTTACATTTTTAACATCCGCTTTATTATTTTTCTCAGTTTCCTCTTTCTTTTCTTCCTTATTTTTAACTAATTTATCTTTATTACCTGGAGCTGTAGCTTTTTTACCTGGAACGATGGCTTTTTTACCAATTGATTCATAATCGTATCCATATTTTGAATCTTTTCCCCATTTTTCCATCTTCTTAGGATCACCAAATACCTTTTTATAATGATTTAAAAGTACACAACGATAATAATCAACAGTATTGTCATCATCCTTAGGTATCCTATGATAAATTTCTTTATACAATTCATTTTCTTTGCATATAAATTCTTTTGTCATTGGATTGTACTCTGTTTGTCTCAATATCATCATAATTGTTTGCATTTTTGCTCTATCAATAATAGGTCTCCAAATAGCACCAGCACAAAGTGTATAAAATATTGTTGGCATGTTATTATTTTTATTTGTTATAAATGGACCAAAATTTTGAAACATATGCAATAAGCATAATTCTGGTTCAATTTGATAATAAGGATTCAGTTTGTTAAAATAGTAACTGCTTCTTTTAAAGTACAAATTATAAATTATCACACCATAAGCCCAAACATCTTCTTCTTTTGTTACAACTTTACTTGTTGTTATAGCATCCGGTGAACAATAGTTTAAGGATTTTAATTCACGAATTTTATTTTGTGGTCGTAGGTGAGATAATATATGGAGGTAACAAGTATCAGCTAACTTGTAATTTCCATCAGTACATAATATAATATTGTCTGGATTTACATCACCATGAACCATACCCTTTTGATGCAAATATAATAAACCTTCACCAACATGTTGTAATAACTTTAATGCTGATATTGGATTGTCTTGATAAAAATTTTCTTCACACTCTAATATATCTCCTAATCTTGTTCCATCATAATCTTTGTAAACAAAAAACACTCTTTGAGTGGCAACCAAATTTACAGGTAACATATACTCATTATGAAATACAATTGGACTACTTGTAATATTAATGTGCCGTATTAATCGTATTTCCTCTAGATGCCGATTAAAATCTTCATTCTCATAGAATGTTGTCATATTTAGTTTCTCCACATCCACTTGTTTAATGTAAGCTTTGTATCTAATTTCTTTTGTTGGGTCAATACTATTCCTAGCTATTACATCACATGACTTCCTAGTATACAATTTTTTATCATTGCAATAGAATGTTCCTTGAAAACGAATATTTTCTATATTGTATTGAACTGTTCCAATTGTAAAATTACGTAAGAAAAAATCTCTAATTTGTTTGAAGATTGATGATTTATGAACAAATTGTTTCTCTTGCATAATAAAATATTTGATTTATACAAAAAAATCATTACCATCATTTTATATAATGGAATTTTGAATATTATAAGTAAAATTATGATAATGAAAAACGTTATTTTCTTCAAATATGAATTCCTATATTAATTGAATAATAGTATGTACACTTAAAATTATTAATCAAAAAAAATTGAAAAACATATAAATTCATTTCATGAAGTATTACAAATTTTGTTTTTCTGTTGCGTAGAATCCATTTTCTATTCCTCACAGACCAGATGGAGTTACATTTTTTTTACAATTTTCTTGTTTAATGTAACATTTTTCATGTGTTTGTGAATTAATCCTAAAAAAATTTTACTACATTATAAGATATTTTTGGTTTTACAAAAGCATTTTTTCATAATCGATTTATATAAATAATTTTTGCCTAATAATAAAAACAAAATATGAGAATGACAACCTTAAGATTAATTAATTTTCTTAAAATGGTAGATAAAAGACAATGCTTTATCAATTAAGAATAAGAGTTTAGTTGGGTTAAGAACCTATTAAATTGGAAAATAAAATATAATTAAAAAGATTTTTTTGAATAATAAAATATAATTTTAACAATTAATTAAATGTAGTAAAACAAATTTTGACATAAAAAATGAATATAATTTGTGTTAAAAAAAATAAATAAAACATATTTTTATACTCGTGCCTTTTTATATTTTTATTAAAAGATTTATCAAATTTATTAATAATTATATAATTAAAGGATAGAACATTATATAATAAAGAAGAATGTCAAAGGTATCATTACCAAAAAAGAGAAAAAGTAGGAATAGTTACGATGAACCGGTGACAGTTGATGAGAACGAGAAAAAAAATAATAAAAAAACAAAGGACATAACAAAAAAAGCGGGAGCAGGTAATCCAAATTCAGTGTATACTAATTTAAATAAATCAAAATCCTGCAACGAAGCATGTGTTGCTCCAACAAATTCACAATCAAAAAAGGCATTAAACGAAAATAATAAAATCAATTCTCAATCAGCAGTTCCGAATGTTAAGAAGAAGGCTCCTTCCAGAGACAAATTCAAACCTGCACCATCAGTACAAAGTAAAAATAAAAAGAAGGATTTTTGTAGAAATGATGATGAAGAAGAAATAGATGAAGGTAATAATAAAGAAAACCCTGTGGGGACAGTCAACGCAAACAATAAAGAGGAGATAATCGACATTGATATGGCTAAAACATGCTACATTGAGAGTAACCCGGATAAGGATGTTAGAAAGAAATTTTGTGAATATATGCTTGGAGTAAAGCATATTAAGCATATTACAGGGAACAAAGCATTTAAGGATATCAAATATACACCTAAAAATTTGCCGGCAGTCGTTTGTAATAGGAATTATAATTTGAATAGATACAATGATGTCTTTTGTATTGGTAAGTTTTTTCTTTTTAATTTGTAAGAATGAATAACAATATTTTTTTCTTGTAGATGCTACACGTGTTAAATTAAATCGAAATTTACCCGAATTTAAGAATGCAAAGACATTCAAAAATTCTTACAATAATAATTTGAAAGAAGATAGGGGAGTTGTTGATGATGACTATATACATGCAAATTATGTTAAAATACCTAATTCGGATTTTACTTATATTTGTTGTCAGGGACCTCTTGAAAATACACTAGAAGATCACTGGTTGATGTGTTGGCAGGAAAAAGTTAAAGTTATTGTAATGTTATGTGAAACTATTGAAGATGATGAAGAGAAATGTCATAAATATTGGCCTGATGTAATGACAAAAAAGGCTTATGGACAGATCATTGTCATAAATGAAAAGGAAGATTTAAAGAAGTATGATGGTGTTGTGATTAGAACACTAAAGATGCAAGTTGGAAGCATTAAAAAGTCAATCATACAATACCATTTTAAAGCTTGGCCGGATCGCCTAGTGCCAACAGCAACAACCACGATATGTAGTATGTTAAGAGAAATTCAACTGGTTAGTGGACAATACCCTATAGTAGTCCATTGTAGTGCTGGAATTGGGAGAACGGGTACATTTATGGGGATTCATTATATATCTGAAAGGTTTAAAGTGAGTCAAGATGGAAGCATAAATATAATGGAGGCTATAAAGGAGATGAGAGAGCAACGTTTGAAGTCTGTTCAAACTACAATTCAATATGCATACCTTCATATATGCTTGCTGCAATACTTTTGTGAGGAAAATGTTTATGAATATAGTGATACTGTCAAGGAGTATATAAAAAAGAATGTTGACAGTCTTCAATTTTACGCCAAGAAATTGGCTCAAAAACAAAAAGAACAATTAAAAAATGATAAATAAATTTTAACTAACATTGTGTAATGTTTTTAAAAAAATGTGTAATTATTTTATTGCATATAATGCTAATATATCGGCAAAATTATAACTATAAAATGTATATCTTAACAATAAATAATTTATTTTTATTAAATTTAACAAAAAATATTATAATGGTGGTATTTTAATAATCTTTTTTCCACATGTAATAGGACACATTTGACTCATCCTATCATAATATAAATAATCATTGCATAAGTGTTGATATTTTTTACAAATTAATATTCCATTTTTTGATACCAAATCACCATACATTTCCTTGCTTTCAAAAGATAAGCATGTATTGCATGTTTTTGGACATTTTTCAGTTAATAATGTTTTATAACTGGTCTCATCACATAAATGACTATATTTAGTACATTGATTTGTTCCATTAATTATCATAGTATCTTTACATTGATAAGTTAAATAATAATTTATTTGTTTTTTTGGTAAACAAAATGGGAATTTTATCTTATCTGCACATACATAACTATCAGGGCATACTTTATTTAAACAGCTACTAATAATTTCACTTTTATCAAAATATTTTAAAAATTGTTCTGGTAATTTTAACGTAATAGGTTCATCTTCAGTTAGGAATAAAGATCTACATGCTAAATCTTTGCATTCATATCCATTAGGGCATTCATCCTGTTTATCACATTGTTGTAATATTTCATAATAACAAAGATTATCTGTATGACAAAAATGTGATGGAGGACATGATCCTGAAATACATGGACCTGAAGAATAATATGTGTCTATTTTAAAAATATAACTTGGGTAACAAAAATCATCTTTATGACAAATATATGAAAATGTTTTATTCTCACTTTCTATACATTCTCCACCAACACAAGGGCCAAAGGCAAAGTCGATTAAATTTCCACATGTTAGAAGTAAAGAATTATAAATTAATAAAATTATTAGAAATAACATAGTTAAATTTAAAATGAATCAGATAACTTTTAATAAAAACTTCTCCTTATTAAAAGATTTCATTGTTTTTATTAAATACGTTGAAGGAGCGGTTTTCTCTCCTAAAATGATACTTTAACAATGTAATTTGATATTTCTATTTGTTCATTAAGAGTTTCTTTCAAAACTAAATTAATTGATGCACTTTATAAAACATATAGATTTAATATTTTTATATACATTTATAAATATATACATCTTATGGTTGCACGAATTATATAGTCAGTAAAAATAGTTTGTATAATCTCATATAAGATAATAAAAAAAAATTATAGTATGTTTAAATTTAACAAAGTTAGAATAATCAAAAACTATTTATTTTGCTTATTTTTGCCTATATAATATAAGAATTACAATAATTAATTTATTTTTTATGAAATTTACTTAATGGTTGACTTTGGTAGAAATCTTTTATAAAAGATGGTATGTTAGCATTTTTTTCATTTGACAGAAAATAGACATTATATAAAAATCCATTAGTTGTTCCTATATTAACTTGATCCGTCACTTCTAATATCTCAACATCTTTATTTTGAAGAACATTCACTAAATAAGGTGGTAAACGCTTCACTGATAGACACAATTCATGTCGTTTAAAATTTTCTAATCCATTGTGTAATCCTCTTTTTTGATGAATACGTTGTGTTGCTTCATTGTCAGAACATATCGTTGCTGTGGAATGATCTACTATGTTAAGAGCTGTTTTTAAATCATCTTTTTTTTTCTTCTCTGATTTACCCAAATATACTGATGACGTGGATATTGATGCTACAGACCCAACATGTGTTATATATTCCATTTCATCACCAGTACTATAACAAGAACTACATGAATCGACTGAATGAGAATTTCTGGATGTAAGTGAAGATGGAAAATCATATTCATTTTCAAGATTTAATTTTGTGTATGTTCCTATATTAAGACTTTCTGTTGTTGATGGTGAAATATTTATCACGGATGTACATGAATCTTCATTATGTACTGGTTGCCTTTGATTATAATCCATTTTGTTAATAAATTTATAATGTAGATATATAGAAAATTAATCTTATATACAAAAAAATAATATTTAAATTTTATTATAAACAAATTTTCAGAAAGAAAATTTATTTGGGTAAAATAAAAACAACAACGTATTAAAAATATGAGAACTTATTAAATTATAATAAATCCAAGAAAAGGATAACTTTCACTGAAATATCACGACATCTCTTCATATATCAAATATTCGCTCTTTGCCCTAATCCAAAACGTTGTCCTATATTTCTTTACTACTTTCTCCAATTTCGGAAAAATATTGTGATTTAAAAATTCTTCCTGGATTAACATACATATGAACATTTGATTCTTTCTCCACACCATAAGCTCCAATTGGCATATTATCCATCATAAATTTCCCTTGATATAAAAAGCGAATGTCAAAGTTAGGTCTGTAATTCATTTTTTGAAGAAATTTTCTTTTTGCACTGGAAACAGATTCCGTTGGTTCCACATCCAAGGTGATACTCTTACCATCAAAATTTCTAACAAAAATTTGCATCACCTAAAAAGATTTCTAAAAAATTTAAATAAAATAGGTAAAAAAAATTTGAGAAGAAATATAATAAGCGGCGTAAACTATATGGAAAGTCGATAATGAAAACGAAAAGCGTGTTAAGGGTTTTACATTAACTTTGTATTATACATACAGCTATTTTTTTGTTGGTGGTAAGCTAAGTGCTACATAAATTTGATGACCTTCTATAGATTAAAGATAGTAAGTTAGGGAACTATTGTAAAATTGTATCTTAACAAATGATATTGATCTATGATTTATTCTTTTTCTACCAAACTCATAAAGCTTGATTTCTTAAAAAAAAAATATTACATTAAAATAAATAGAAAANTAAAATGTCAATTAGTAAAATTTAATCCAAAATTAAGATATAGACATAATAAAAGTAGTTAAATTAAATTAAATCTATGATTACATAATAAATATGTGTTCACTTATAATTTATTTAAAAGGCGTAACATTAATATATTTAAAAATAATAAATATAGTAAAATCATATCCTTTTCTAGAAGAATATAGAAAAAAAATTAGTCACCAATAATCACAGAAAAATATATATCACTATTAAAAAATGACTTAATCAATATTTTAAGCAACATTTCATGCTTTGTTAACAAGTTATGCGTATTGTAAATGATTGTGAAAGTAGTTCTTATGTTTTCTTGTTAATGATACTTTATAAATATAGAAATATAATCTTGTGAAATACTCATTTTGAAACAATTTAATTTCAAAACTTTTTTTTCTTAACATTTTTATCTCTTGCAAAATTTCTCTTGTTTAAGATGTCATAAAATTGCAAAATAAAGGTATAAATAATTAATTATAAAGAATAAAATAGAAAAATGTGGAAATATTTAACAAATTACTCGTACGTTTAATATCAATAAAAGAGATTGCATTTTGTTACTCAAAAACAACACGTGATGTTTTTGGCTTGAGTAAAAGTTACAAAAATCAATTTAATAATTTTATGATAACATTGTTTTATTGACACAGTAAAAAACACAAACAATTCTTTTGTAAGAAAAACAATAGTCAAAAATGGGAGTTTTGTTTATTAAAATGAATCAAAAGAGAGTGATATAACTTATTTAAATTTATCTCTAATAACTTCATTATAAAATTACAAGTACTTTTTGAAAGCATAAATTAATTAATACTAGATATTACAATCCTCTTTACATCTATATAAGAATCTTTTATATTGTTAATTGGATATTACCATTAAAAAAAAGTACATTTACATCATGTGGTACAAACGTTTTAAATTATTATTTATTCAAAATAACTTTTAAGTAATCAAAAATTACTTTTATATTAACAGAGAAATATAACATTTTATATATAAATTATAAAATTATTATTAATTTGAATTAGATACATCTTCATCAGAACTTCCTTTATCAGGAATAACCAATGCAGTCTCATTACCTTCTGTCGTGTCAACTAGCTTATCAAGGCAACCTACGGCTCCAAAGTACCCTTCATGCTTCAGAAATAAAGCTTTTATTGTTCCCTTAGACCAGAAATCCATAGCTGATGCTAATCGCCTAGCCGCAATTTCATTCACTCTTAAAAAGTTTCCCACAAAAACAATTCTTGTAATATCATATCTTATAGCAACATTTAAACCAATTGAACCAATATTATTTGTTGTTGTTACCAAAGCCGCATGTGCTAAATCTTCTTTTTTAGCCTTTTTTCTTTGTTCTTTATTCATAATCTTTCCAAAACTTGCCGCAACTGTATCTGCAGGTAATCCAATAGAGTCATAACCTTTTCCATAAATATCACTAACTAATTTATCAACATTTTTGTGATCACCTTTTGATGCTAAATCTATTGCTTCTTCAAAAGTATCACAATCACATAATAAATTACAAATACCTTGAAAAAATCCTCCACCAATTGATGTACCACTAACTCTCTCAAAATCATTTGGACCTCTTACAACTAGAACACTAACACCGGATCCTATATTAACTACAACATATGGATATTGTAATCCACTTTCCTCATTATTTGTACAAATATTATCCATTGATGAACAACGACCAGAAGACCAACGCCAAATAACTTTTTTACATAATTCATTAGATAATGGTTGATCATAATAATAACATTCATCTCGATAATTTGCAGCAACAAATTCAATTCCTTTAATCAATGATTCTAGCTCATCTGCCTTATTAAATTTCATATTTAATTCCTAAAATAAAAATGATTATATTAAATCATATATTCACTAACTTCTTCTGTTATCTTTGCATATTTGATAGCTCCTCCACCTGTTGCACATACAACAGTTGCCAAATCAGAGAAACCTTTTGATTTAACTATTTTGATAAAATTTTCCATTCTATCTGTAGGAAATCTAATGAAGTGAATTGTCCCAACTTTACCATAAATAACAATATTTTTAAGCTCTAAATGTTCATCTCGAACTCCTGTATCACCATAAGCTTTATTTGAAACAAGGTATTTGTGTATTAAATTTGTTTTCTCCCTATCTTCTTCTGACATATCTGAGTGATTCTAGATCAATAAAAAAAAGTGTTATTATTCTTTATTAAAATATTACACTTACAAATACATCTGGTTCAAAATATACTAACTTTACAAGTGTACCACCAATATCCATACCAAACCAAAGCATTTTAAAATACCTATAAGAAGTTAACAAATATAAACATGTTAGTAAATCACTATATAAACGAGAAAGGAAATAAATTTATTAATTAAATGTTAAACATGAAACATAATTGTGGAGGAATATAAAATAGTACGATTAACATAAATACAATGTAAGTTTTTATAGTAAGAATGATATAAAAGCTTAGTAGACACAAGAGGTACTAAATTGATATTAATTAAGTTATATATTTAAAATTGTAATTAAACTATATAATAATTTGATTTAAGCTATAATTTATGTATTGTAATGTTTACTAAAAATTCTAATGTAGAGGATACCCGCATTCAAATATAGACATATATTGTTATTAACATATAAATGTTTATTTTGTGAAAATAAATTTACATTTAATTTGAAGATGCTCCCCATTAATAATTATCATAATTTTTACTTATAAAATATCTATATATTTTTAAATATATATTTATGAAGAAAAAATGTTAACTTTAAAAGATTATTAACAATGTACTTAAAATCAATATTTAAAAGTATAAGAAAATTATTAAGTTTTTAAAAAAAGTTATGCAGTAGGTAAATTAGGTAAGAGAAAGATCTACTATTAAACGTGAAATGTACTATAAAAATGAATATTTATGTTACATTTGTAAAAATATATATATATATATATATATTAAAATAAGAAATCTAAAAATGTATATTGCATAATAAAAATGATCAATAAAAACTAAATGAAATCAATTTCCTAAGAAGGATGTAAAGGCATATGATACTTGAATAGACTTATTTATGATTATTACAGCTTTCTTGTTGTATCATTATCATTTAAAATATTACAATTGTTCCCACTAAACTAGGGGAAAAAAAGATTGATCAATTGGTAAATAAGTGAACTATTTCTTTCTTGCAACAATAGCCATATTTCTAGGGGACGAAATACTATCACTTATGGGGATTAATTTAACGTTAATATTTTCCATATTTGATTTAATATATTCGATACGACTTGTAAGAAGTTTTGTCTCTAATACAGCTTGCATATAATATTGTAACATCTAAAAAAATAGCTTTAAAAATTTATTAAAACATACAGTAAAAGGTTCAATGTAATGTTTAATATTCTCTCCTGATTTATATATCTCTATTAGTTTATCATTAAAAATATTTTTATCAATGTCACTAATCTTATCAATGTTTTTTATACTCTTCTTTATATCATCAATACTTTTTATTTCATCAAATTTTATCCTTCTTGCATCACTTCTACTCAAATCATGACGGTCAATCCCAATAAAATCATATAAACATTCCAATTTTGCTCTGTTTAAAAATGATTCAATATGTCTCCTGTGATCATCATTTGAAAAGGTAAAAAATCGGGAAATTCTTTCTTGACAAGCCAATCTTAATGAAGTAGGTGTCCATTTGATATTCTCTGTTAAATTTTCATTAAACACCTTCATTTTATGATAACAACAACCAATCGTTATAAGTAATGGATTTTTATCTTTGTCTAATGATAAATAAATATCTATAATTGTTTTTTGTAAATCCCCACATCCATGTAAACTTAAAATAACAGTAGAAAATTCAGGAGGAGAAAATATTTCTTGGAGAATATCTTTATTGCAAGATGAATCTAATTTTAATTTAAAAACTTCAATATCCTTTGACTTTTCTTTAACTTTGGAACATAAAACTTCATCACATTCAACACCAATACACTTCAACTCTGGAGAAAAAAGTGAAATTGATCTTAGAAGATGCCCAACACCACATCCAACATCAACAACTCTTGTTATATTATATTTTTTACAATAAGTAGAAACTAAATATGCCATATCAAGAATTTCTGAAGCTTTCTTTTCTTTGATACCTTTATTAAATATACTTTTATGTAACATTTTTTTTTCTTCATCAACTTCAATACAAGAATTATCTTTAAGGAGTGAAAATTTTTTAGCATTCTCAATAAATATTTTCAAATCTTTGGACGCACCATTTAATTTATCATAATCAGAAAATGGTAGATCATTAAAATATTCTAACCATTCCATTGGAATCCATTCATGTTGTTTATCAGCTAAAAATCTTGTGTTTAAGCCTTTATATAGCCATTCATACTTTTCCAGAAAATTATCCATTCAAATAAAAGAAAATATAAAAAATAAAACAATTTCAAATATATTAACAAGTAATAGCATCTTAGCACGATCTTTGTTTTTTTTATATTGGAATTTGATTCATTGAAGATTATCTTACAGAAAAAAGTATGTGTTGAAGAGAGTTTGTTGTTTTTTTTTTAAAAAATATTAAATTTATGAAATAGAATTACATATCATGGGGTTATTTATATAGATGTTAAACAATTCATACAATGTTTGGAGGGGCATATGTACATTAACCATAATATTTCTGCAAGCTAATTTTGTTGTTTATATGTAATAAATTATTCATTTGAGTATTTCAAAATTTCAAAACTTTTTGAAAAAATAAATTTAACTAGCTTATTACATTAAACAACATAAAGAGGATTCAATTTCTGGCATTTTCCAGACTTTTCTGTCTATTACGTAAATATTTCATAATATTGTGAAGAAAATTCTAGAATATACTAGAATATACTAGAAAAACAAGGGGAAAAGTATAAATACTGGCGAAAATTTGTATTCCACAACTTAAAAATATTTCATTATTATTCTAAAATGGCTTATCGCAGATCTATTGTACCTTTCACTATTCACCCATTAAGTGTATGGAACAACTCTATATTCCGTCCACTTGATGATTTGAATAATGCTATTTTCCGCTCTTTAGAAAAAGATATTCTTTCTGAAATTTCTTCTGCTAAAAATTGTTCTAAAATTATTAAGGATGAATCAGTTGTAATAAATGATGAAGGAGTTTCTTTAAAAATGGATGTTTCTCAATTTAAACCAGATGAATTGTCAGTTAACGTTGAAGATAATTCCCTTGTTATTGAAGGAAAACATGAAGAAAAAGAAGATGACTATGGAGTTGTAAAGAGACATTTTGTAAGAAAATTCCTTTTACCAGATAATATGAAAGCTGAAGATTTAAAGAGCGAACTCTCTAAAGAAGGGATTTTATCAATTGAAGGAAAATGTGCAGCTATCGAAGATCAGAAAAAGACCACAATTCCAATTCAAATAAATTAAATATTTTATTTGTTTTTTTTTNTTTTTTTTTGTAGACTTTTTATGGATTAATAAAAGTTCTAATTTTTAATCGTGTTTTTTCTTTAGAAACAGGATTTCTTTCTTGATTTAAGCAATGATAAAAATTTAATAGATCGTTAATCTTTTATTATACTAAAGTTTGCAAATTAATAAATATGTCAAGAAGGCAACATGAATCATTGACTTTTAAAAATAACTTTGTGTTAATTGAATCACCAGTGCATTCAGTGTAGACTAAAGATAATGAATAACAGTTTAATTTCAAATATACTCGTTTAAAAAATTCCCGAGAAATATTTATTTGTTATTGTAGACTAATTAAGGATATGAAAAACTATATAAATTAGATAAACTTTAAACAATCACACTTTTCTTCGTAATTAATTATCAAGATGTTTTTACCTTTGCTTTTTTCTATATTTTTCTTTTGTATTAATGTATTGGGTAATCCAATGGCAAATACTTATTATATTTCAAATAATAATAATGCACATAGGTATCCCTATACATATTATAAAATCCAACCAGCTTCAAAAAACAAATTTTATATCACACCTTCTAGATATACCAAAACACAACAACCTTTAAAATATAATAATTATATTCAAACAAACAAACAAACACCTAGGCATTATGCTGTTAAAAGTTATTCAATTCAAAAACCTTATTATAATAATCAAATACCTTACTCAAAATATATCTATACAAAAAATCAACCCACACAAAATTACAATTATTATCCTACAGTAAAACCAACTACAAATTATCAAAACCTTGGAATCGCAAGGCAATATTATTATCCCCAATACAATTATGCAACCCGTCAACCTACAACACAATATCAATATAATTATCCATCAAGTTCATCTTCTCCGTTATCATCTTTGCAATATGAATTTACCACACCGCACAAAGGACACGGATTTTATGGAAATGAACTAGCACAATTTTGGATAATATGTCACGATTGCCCACATGGATAATATTTGTTTATATATAATTAATATTAATAAGATCATAAATAAAAAATACTTTATGAAAAAATTTATTTATTAATAAACTTTGATATTCCAGATATAGAAGGATAAGGCATCTATACTGCAAAACTTATAAGTTTTAACTTTAATATATAAACATAAGCAAATAATTAAAGAGCAACATCAACAAGTTCTGATGGAAGTTCAGCTTTTGGATGCCTTGAGACAAAATGTTCCTTGTAAGTTTTTGGATCAGGCATCATAGCCATGCAAACAGTACACTTATGTTTCAAAGCTTTTAATGCAGCAGATTTTTGATCAGAACCGGCAGCTTTTTTTAATTGTTCTTGTTTCTTGGCATTCTTTTGTTGTGATTGGAGTTTTTGATGTCCACGAGCCATAATTATAATACCTAAAAAATATAATCTTACTAAAAAGGAATTATAGTTAATAATAAAATATAAATAAAGGATAGTAAAACCTTTTTTACAACATAAAACAATAATCTCTAGATATACTAACCTATCCTCCTATTTATATTAATAATAATAAAACAATTATTTAGATAAAACGATAACAATAGACTATATAATAAGATAAAAAACCAGATGTCCATGTTATATTATGTTAGATGTTAAAACTAACAAAAATATATTCATTTAAACAATTTCAATTGTTCCTCCAACTTTTTCTAATGCTGCTTTTAATTCTTCAGCTTCAGTTTTTCCAAGATCAGCCTTTACCTCAACTGGTGCTGTTTCAACAAACTTCTTTGCTTGTACCAAATTTAATCCAGGTACTACATTCCTTATCTCTTTAATGAGTGCAATTTTCTTAGAATCATCAAACTTGGTTAATTTAACAGCAAATGACATTTTTTTTGGCGTATCATCAATGGTTTCCTCTGGAGCAGCTTCAGCAGCTAGAAAATAACAATATTAATAAAAATAAAGTCAACAATTACCTGCCGCCGGTGCTGCAGCCATCATCATTCCAGCTGCTGGAAATGCTGATACCTCTGGAAGATTCAATTTTTTTCTAAGCCCATAATTTAAGTCAGAAGCCTCCAAAAGAGATAAATTAGCAATTTGTTCAATTAATTCTTGAATTTTTGGTGAAATTGTCCTCTCATCTGATGGTGTTGGTGCAGGTGATCCTTCCTGAAGTGGGGAAGCTGAATATAACCTTTGACTAAGTAATGATGATTTTTGATGTTTTAAATTAATACTAGATAGATTTACCAAGAAACGTCTCATATTAATTTTGTAATACGCCTAAAAATTATATATTATGTTTATAGATAATGTAAAAACAAATTTTTGTCCCACTATAAGAAAAAAATTAGTCACTCTATCAAAGATAGTTTGTTCCATTGTACCAAAACAAACTGTCGCTTAAGGACACTAATATTTGAGAACATTTTTCAAAAATCGTTGTAAGAAAAATGTGGCAATCTTTAAGTTACAATACATTTTTTTATTTTTTAACAGTTATTAGCAATTTTTATTATTGATGGGGCAAGAGTGTAATAGTTGTCAATCGACAGAGTTTTTTCTTGATGATGGTTTTTATTATTGTAAAGATTGTGGGGAAAAATCTGATGTAAGTTTTTTAATAAGTTGATATTTAAAAATTTTAAAAATATTGAAGGTGATAGAATTTCAAAGAGTTGAAGATACAACTCAAAAATATGCATCAGCGTTCAAAACTAAACAAAATGAAGATTTGGATGTGGAGAAGAAACGTGATTGGAAAGTAGTGGAACAATTTTATTCACGTTCACATCATTTAACATTTGGATATAATCAAGCACTATATAGAGTTGCTTGTCGCATTTCGGCTGCTTCTCAAATGTTGAATTCAATTTTTTATACTCTTATTAAGGAGTGTTCTATACCTAAAGAGGTATCAGAAGTTGGTTTTGGCATATTTCAAAAATATTTAGCAAAAAGCAAGGTAGCTTTTTGCGAAGAAGAATTAAATGATGGAAGTGAAGATCCTTTTTTTATTGAGATACCTTTAAAACCATATGAATTAAAGAAATTAATAAAAGAAAAACAAAAAAAGATGGTTGACGAAGTGACGGATAAAATTCATGAAGAGCTTTTAAATTTAAATTTATTCGAGTGTAAAGATAATTCATCAACAAAGGTGGAAACAAAATCAAATATTACTGTTACTTTAAAACCAGAAGAATATTATAAAACAAAAAGAACTTCAATATCAAGAAAAGCTTTAGATCGTACTGGTCTTGTATATTTAGAAATTGATCTTTTATTTTCCATTGTACATATTTCATTAATATATTCTGGAATTCATTATATACAAATGTCTGATTTAATGCGTTGGTTTAGAGAAGGAAGATTTCCAATAACTCAGGACCATCTTAATGACTTACAAATGTTAAAGCAAGACAAAGATTTATCGGGATATATGGCTATAGATAGGCTTCGTCTTGAAAAAGTGCAAAAAACAAAATCATCTCCATTAACAAAACAATATTATGCTCATATGTTTATTTGGCAATATTTATCATTACCACCGTTAATTATACCATCAGACGCTTTCGATGAATTAATTGAAAGATACATTTATGATCTAAATTTGCCGAAAATGTTTCTTAATCGTATAAAATTGTATAAAAAATATTGTAATGTACTTAAGAATAAGTCATGTGATATATGGAAAGCAAATTTCCCTATTTTAGAAAATTTTAATAATACAGTGGGTGAAAATTGTACCAATTCATCTGATATTTCATTATCAAAATTTTATGATGTTTGTTTACCAAAAATATTATATTCTCCCAACAATCCACCTAAATATACTTATATAGATTTTTCAATTGAAGTAAAAGCTATGGCATTTATACTATTTTCATTGAAACATGAATTTTCATTAAATGGAAATAATGAATTTGAAAATATAGATGGAGAAGAGTATTTTAATTTTATAAATTGGCTTAAACAATTGAATTTAAGATCTCAATTAGCTGATGGAAGATCATTAAATTATGTCATATCTGAAAGAAATTTAAACTCCTTTTATTATTATAAATCAACTTTTTTAACTAGAACTGGATGTCAATTTTCTGAATTTTCAGATATTTTGGATTCAGAGTTTAGTCATCAAATACCTTCAAAACAAAGGATGTTTATGGCTCATAAATGTATGTCTGATTGTATTGAGGATTTTATTAAAAAACCAAGGAACATTGATAATGATGAAAATCTTTTTGCACCAATTAAATTTTATGGTGAGGAATGTTCATGTGAAAATGATTTGGAGGAGAATGATGACACTGTATTGTTAATCAAAAAGAATTTTTTTAAATATAGGCTCAAAGATTTCAAGGATATTATAACTAAAGGCCATTATTTGTATCCAATTAATGATTATGTAACAGGAATTAGACTTGAAGAAAAACTGGGTAGTAATAAATCATCCAGATGTAATATATGTTTTAATACTCAAAATTTGTTAACCATTTATGAAAATGTAAGAGATTCATTACCAACATCATTTAATCAACTTTTATATTTATTGTCCAAAATTATTGGTGAATGGCCTCATATTTTATATTTTGCTTTTCTTGTAATTGAAAATTCTATTATTAATAAAGATGAATTGAGGGCTATAAGAACATCACTACTTGAAGGAAAAATGATTAAAATTGGCAAGACATCAAGTAAAAATGATTCATTCGTTCTTTATTCAGAGGACTTTCAAAATGATCCATTTAATTTTATATTTGTAAGTTATAAAAAAAAGTTTTTTACAATTTAATAATATATATGTAGAAACAAATTGGACATAACGATAAAGAACATGAAAACTTTGA
>LM523163.1:883759-915732 GCA_000941615.1 Parastrongyloides trichosuri
TTTTTTTTTCAGATATCTATTAATTCTAAACTGGCATTGCATTTGGGATATTTATTGTACTTTTGAATGATAAATGTTTTCTTTTATATATTATACAATTTCACCGAGATTTTATTTTTATTTTACAAAATGAATATATATATATATTGTATATAATGACAGTGATTGTAGATTATGTAATAAAAACTTAAAAACACATAAGAATATATATTTTATAGTAACATTAGGCTATCGTATAAAGAGTATAGATAACACACGTCTTGACAAGTGATTGTTTAATCAAAGTATGGGAATCAGTTAACTGATGTTTGATATAAAACAAGAAAAAAAAATTAAAAAATTAAAAAATTAGAAACAGTACAACTTAGTGGATTGCAGAGAAGTATATGTCCTTTATTCCTCTCAACACCGGTATTAAAAATGTAAAAATATTGTGAAGCAAATTATAAAAAAATTATAGTAAAAAAGAGGACAATCAACTCTATATTTCTAAATAATCTGGGACATAATTATAATCCCAATAAGAAAAAGTTTCCCTATGGGGTACTTAATTAACAAAAAAAGAATTATTTATAATTCAAGATAAACAGAAGAGGTTTTTTTGAATGTGTAAGCAACGAATCAGTCAGAGATCAACTACAGCCTTTCAGCTTTGATTAAGAATAATTTCAAATAAATGGATCCTAAAATTATTGCTAATGAACATTGTTGGTTGATCATCATGATGTTACTTGAGAGAAAGTATTATCTTTTGAATTACTTCGGAGTTGTTGACTTAACTGATCCAAAAGTGATAAGTTTGAAAGGGTATTTGAGGGAGTTGGTGGACTAGCTTGAGATGAATTTGAAGAAGAATTGGTGTTTGAATTAGAGTTATTTGTATTTCCTAATTGTAACAAACTTAATAAAGACTGTGTTAAAGCTGTGTTTGTGTTGCTTTGATTATTATTTGTAGAAGTTATCATATTTGGTAAATTCAATAATGAATTTTGTAAAGATGGAGGTTGTTGATTATTTTGACTGTTTCCCAGACTATTTAATAATAAACTCGTCAGTGTGTCCGTTATCAAATTATTTGTAGTTGGCTGTGTTAATGTGTTTAATAACCCTTGTTGCGTAATATAGTTAGCAATTACATTTTGATTGTTATTTTTTTGTTCATTACTTTGATTAATTAAATCTAACAATGGATTACTATTGGTATTGTTTGATAATGATGCAGCTAAGGCAAGTGCAGATATATTGTTCATTGTGGCAATTGAACTTGAGTTAACACTTGGTGTAATTGGAGCTGATACTGATTGATGTTGAAGTTTGGCAGCATCTAATAAATTTAATCCTAAACTTGATTGATTTATCAATGATTGAAGATTACTGAATGGCAATGCCTTTTGTAATAAATTTGAATTTTCTTTATGCATAAAATCCATTTTTTGATTTATAAAACTTGCTGGTGATGCCGGCAGAGATGCAGCTTCTCCCATATACATTTTAGGATCTAAAAGTGGTGTACCAGAACTTGCTGTAGCAATTCCACCATTATGAATATCACTTCTCATTCTATTTACTCGTCCAGTTCTTGGTGTACTATTTCTACTAGGAACCCCGTTTACATTACTTCTAGCTCTACGCCGAGATGAATTTTTATCTCCCATGTCTCTAACAACCGTCCAAAAATGACCTAAAACATTATTAAAAATTAATATTACCCAATGACAATTATAAAAAAAATTTTTTTTATCATATATCATGTTGTATTGACAAAATATTATGTATCAGGTGCCCTATTTAATTGCACTATAAAAACTTGTTTTATAGTTTCAAAATATTCCATAATACTATAAACATTGTTATTTAAAAGGACGATAACATTAAAAATTTATAAAGAGTTACTTTTTTTTATTATATCAATGTGCAATTATTGAAAAAGATTTTCCAAGTTGTTGTCATTTAATATAAATGCGCAAATAAATTTATTTTTACGAGACAAGGAAGAAAAATGATTTTTGTTTAATTTTTATGATATAAATGTGTAGTTATATACATTTATTGTGTATAAATATGTAGGATAAATTTAAATGCATACATGTTATTTTTATTGTCCTTTTACTACTTTTATAAAATCAGGGTAAAAAGAAAAATAAATAATAATATTTTTGCACTATAGACAAATAAAAATAGGTTGTTGTTTAACAGTAATATTATGTATACACACTTCAACAATTACTACGCATATATTTTCTTTAACAAGCACTTTAATTATTAAGGTTGTTAATAAAAATTGTTTAAAATTTTCGGAGTCATTTTATCTTTACAATTAGCAAATAACAAAAATTTTTTGGTTACTTTCATAATGGATTAAAGATTAAAAATTGTTATAAGCACATGATACATATAATTTTAACAATGATATATGTAAATAAATAACAACAAATATATTAAATTTATACTTACCTACTACACCACTACTTGACGTTTGTTTTAGTGGCAATTTAACAAAACAATCATGTAAACTGAGATTGTGTCTAATTGAATTTTGCCATCCCCATTGATCTGCTCTTTTACGATAATATGGATGAAGTTGTCGGATTACCTGAAAAAATTTAAATATTATGATAATAATTTGTTTATATTTTAAAAATTGAATAATGATTCTTTATTTAAATTTAAATACATATTAATTTTTAAAGCAACCCCTCAAAATATTTTTTTCATAAACAAATTTGTAAAAGTTGCTAAATCTCTCTAAATAACCTGATTATGTTTTTATATAATATTTCTCATATTATTCCCATTTTCAATCTTTGCCCTTTCCCCTCGTCCCATAACCTCATTATTATGGGCAGCTATATTTTGATGATTGATGTTTATGAAAATAAATGTACATATGGCAAAACACGACAAAAGCATGTTAGAAAAAGCATTTTTATGACAATTCGTTTCTTTTTTCACTAAACTTTTCAAAAGTTTAACAATACTATTTTCTTTGTTATGTTAATATAAATATGCGCATATTCTATCAACAGTACAAGCAAACATCTAAATTTTGTTATTGGAAGAGAAGTAATTTTTATGCTTAACAAAATAAAATATATGCCAAGAAAAGAAAGAAAACTAGCTATATTTTGTTTCTCTTTAATTCTTTTTTATCAACTAATGTCACTAGCATTTTTGCGAGAGAGAGATAAATGAAAGGACATATATATAAAAATTGCAGCTGTTGTTAAAAATTTTGTGGAATTGAAGGAAGAAAAATGAAATAACCAAATGACCATTAAATTGAGTGCTAAGAGGTTGCCGAAATGTTAGTGGTGATTATAATTTTTAGTCTTACATATTATCAATAGGCTATTCAATCAAAATGTTGTTTTCAATAATAATAATATATAAAAATGTTTCTACAAAGTTTATGAAAATTAATTTTTCATAGAAGATATCTCTTAAAAGTGTATTTTTGTTTTAATAGAAGTATCTACTTGTTCTAATAAGTGATAAAATATATAAACGTATGATCTTTGATACTAAAATTTTGTATCATACATCAATTATAATGTTTCCTAAAACATAATATTGACCAAATGATATATTCATTAATCTTCTTTTTAATTTTATATTTATAAATAATCAATGAAAAAAAAAACTTACGTGGTAAATTTCACTCAATTTCAGCCTTTTATCAGGATGTGTTTCAATGGCTTCAATAATTAAATCCTTATAACTGAGTGATGGACGTTCTTCTTTTTCATTTTCTTCAAAATCGTTGTTCTTGGTTGCGGTTGATATAGCTGTAGCAAGAAGTGCTAAATTTGGAGATGAACTAGATGCAGTAGAGGAATGAGATAAAGTAGATGCAGAGCTAGAAGTACTTAATGATTCTGAAGCATCCAGTGCTGCGGCAATTTCATTTTCTGGTGATATTGGTTCATCGCATTTAATTGAATCCAAAATGGATGATTGAGGCACGGTAGTAATTGGTGAATTTGGTGACGATGTCGATTGGGTTTCAACGTCCATCATCTTTTAACAAATTAACTAATAATAATATTGAAATAAAATTATATCTGAAATGTTTGATCAAAATATAATAACTAGTAATTGATAAAGAATGATTTGAAAAAGAGAGTGCGGAAGTATAGAACTTAAAGTTAATACCACGGAAAATAAACATTGAAAAATAAACAAAAAAAGAAACATAGGGACTAGTTTACTATCGGGAAATAGTTCGAGTGGGACCTAAAAAATCTACTTTTCTTTTTGAATCAGTATGTAATACTTGCTAACTAGTCTCGAGCAGTTTTTCTATTTTTCTTTTTGTGACGGCATTTGTTGTCCCCACTATAATTTCAACAAAAAGAAACATTCTCGCAACAGGGTTTTATAATGTATTAAGGGAGATGAGTTTAGAATGGAGAACAACAAAACAGACACCGGACAAAAGCGAGCTGGGAAAAATATGTAGACGAAGGAGATATATATATATATTTTTCGGTAAAAATACGCTAACGCCTAAAGACTCATAACCGCTTTGGTGATTGTATAAGTCTCCTCTAGTTCTTGAGTACTCACTAAAAATATGTCCTTTATCAAAAATAAACACATATATATTGAAATACACTTTTGCGCTTCTCGTCCAGTTTTTCACCAAAACAAATAATAAGAAAAGAGGAACATGAAGAGGAAACAGGCTGTAAAAAGGAGAATAATTCCTATATCTGCATACTAGTTAATATGCGTCACAATATCTATCAAATGTTTCATCATGTTTCCTATAACAGTTATTTTAGTTAAAAAGAAATGAAATGTAACACGGTATGTCTATTTCAAAAAAGAAATATAAATATTAAATATAAACTTTAAAGAATTTTTCCTTTTAAATTAACAGAAAAATGTTTGATAGATAACTTTGATTATAAATATAATAATAATAAATCCAAAATAAGATTAATTTACTAATAAATATTTATATATTTGATCACTAATATTTTTTTTAAATATATATATTCCGATATGTACATCAATATTATGATTATTGTTATAAAAATATAATTTTGTAGAGTACAATGTTTTAAGTAAATATACCGTCAACTATTGCACTTCCATCCTTGTTATGAAAATAACCTTAATTTAAACTATCGCAAGAGCCTACTTTGAAAATAAATATCAAGTATTGAAAGATAACAAACCCAGATCGCAATAAAAATATCGCTATTTGATTTTAGTTGAATATAAACACGCGTTAAAATGTTATAATCATCTTCTTTTTTAACTCTCAATTCAAAAACATTTTACAACTTAATTTTTAAAACACAATCTGATGAATAAATAAGTTATAATAAGAGTATTTTTATATTTGTAACCTTTTAACTAATGTTTCAAAACATAGGAGTATATAGTGTGAGTGCCACGGGCTATTTTTCCCTTTGTAGTGAATGTATATATATCAGAAGAAGGGGTGAAACATCTGATAGATTTAATATTATCTGAATTTATAAAAATATATATATAAAAATTATATAAATATATATATATATATATATAAGGGGAAGTCGTGATGGTAATACAATATGATATTTTTATTTAAATTTAGTAAATTGAATATAGAAAGAAATAAAACAATAACGGTGTGTGTAAGTTTTTGACAAATGTTAAGGAATTTTAAATATACTCATGCGTAGAATTTTTATCTATTGTTGGGTGGAGTTTCAGGAAACAAAAAGAAACTCTTTTTTGCGCAATTGTTTGCTTTTCACAAAATATACAAACGCAAATACACATAATATCTTCTGGGATGTGGTAGAATATATTAAATTGTTTCAGTGAAGGTTGCAAAGTACAAATAGAAAACCTCAAGTTCATTTTTAAAAGTCTTATTACAATAGGGGATGATGTATTTAAAAATATTTTTCATATCACTATATTATTTTATTAACAAAAAGTAAAATAAAATAGGGCGATGGTAATTTTGTGATTAATTTTTGTATATTGGCGCCTATCACTGATAAGATACCTTCTTGATTTTTTATACATATTTATGTTAATAACTAAGAATTAGTTGTTATGTAATGATAAGAAAGCAACATAATAACGAGAATAAGTAAAATAATAAAATAATACGAATTGAAAAAGATAAAAACGTATAGTTTATATTTTCATGAGCTATGCATTAATTTTTCGAGATGTTGATTATAAAGTACTGTATGTATGCTAAAAATAATGTCTTATTAATAGTACCAGAAAAGATTAAAAAAATTCAAGAGTAGTAGTTTAATATTTAAGAGACTAAATTTTTTAAAAGAATATGTATGTAAAAATATTTCATTAGATTATTAGAAAAAAGATTAAAAATTTTGATGATGTAACTTGGAGTAGTTAGCATCATAAATGAGGAAGACTGGTCTTCTAAATGTGAGTGAAAAAGAATATCTTTCACAAAGCAGTATTTTGATTGGTAATAATATATAAAGTGCAAATAAAGGATGCGTATATAAACTAGATAAATGATAATAATAAAGAATTTAAATTTGGCTGAATAAAAAAAAAATAAGTACCTAGAATGATTTTTGTTGTTACAGAATATTCATGTTAATTTAATTACTTTCACAAATTATTTAAAAAAAAAAACTTTTTTATAAAGTTTATGTCTGGAAACATTTTAAAATAAATAAAATTTACGGGCATATGTGAAGACATCTGATGTTAATGCGGCATAAAAATTGAAAAAAAAAAGTATAAAAAGTATAAAAAGTTATGGAAACACATTTCCGAAAATGTCATAAGCAGATGGTTATGCATAGATAGAGTAATAGTGCTTGGGAAGTAACAATATTTTCACGTAAATATATATATATATACATATTAGTCTCCTCACATTCACGCACCCCAAAAAAGGAATAGCAGTATAATAAAAATTGTGTTATTACTTTTTCTCTTGTTTGATTGAAAAAGAAGTCTATAGTAAATGAATCAAAAATTGGATAGAGAAAAAAGAAACTTTTTGATAAAAATTTAAAAAAGGGCGGCCCAAGTGCAGGAGGATAATATAGAAACATCATTATACTTACACACGGAGAGAGATATACTCTCAGTAAAATAAAAATAACCCAGTATAGTTTTTCAATATATTAACAAAGCATAAATAATTATAACTTTTTTATGTTGGATTGCGATACTCTGAGTATTTTTTAGAAAGATTGCGGAATGAAAAAGGTCATAAAAAGTACATTATTTTTTATTATAAAAAAAATTATAAACTATCGTGAGGAAATTTTTTTTTTTAAATTGAATACAATATACCGACTTTTTTTAAAATATATAATGGTATATTCGTTTTTTTGAAATTTTTAATTTGAATTAAATTACATACTATTGGTTATAATCTTCGTTAATATTATATATGTATATGCCGTCATTGAATATTTTTTATAAAAAAAAAGAAATTTTTTTAAATAGGAGATATAATGATGAACAGGAGCTGGAGAAAAAGAAGAAGAATAGAAGACAGATAGGTTGCGTATGATGATGAGACAATAAAAATTTGTTTAAGATTTCTTAAAATAATAACTCTTTTAAAAATGGGAGTGCATGTAAAGGGCATAATAAAAGCAAAGACAGCAGCTGGAGGAGACTGGCACGAAAAAATATTTTGATGTTAATTGAGTAAAAAAAAATGAACAGAAACATTGTTGAAGTGCAATTTATAAAAAAAGTGAATATTTGAGCATTTTTGTTGTCATTGATGTGGACGCAAAAACATGAATATATGATCAGATTGAAATGACTGTTGCGTTGTCAAATGAGGGTAGAAAATGATAACATTGTCTTTGATTTATAATGCTCACTAGCAGCTGTGGCAGTGGAAATAAATTTATTAAATCAAAGATACCTCATTCAGTATTGGTAATAGAGTAATATTGTGTATGGACTCTTTACAATTAAATAACTATATTTGTGAGTTTATCTTTGATTTCTAAAAAAAAAGTGTCCCTTTACAAAAATGCGTTTAAATTAACAAAACAACTGTAGGATAATTATAATGATAATAATGATAAGGGAATACTTTAAATATAGAAACGATGAAAAATAATTCCCTGAGTTAGTTAATGTTATACAACATAATAATATATAGAAGACGTATAAAAATAGCCTAACAGCTCGTACTGCGTGAAAGCACTATATAATATTAAAAGTAGACATGATTTGAGTATGAAAAGACATACGACATAAAGAACTACGACAAAATATTTTTAAAAAAGTGCGAAAAAAGAAGTACAAGATAGAGAATAAAGAAATATAGGAAGATAATATATGTTTTATTAGGTAAAGGAGGAGCTGAATTTGAAAATAAACTTGCGCGTAACATTTATTCCCCACATGGATAGTTTAAAGCTTCATTGAAGACAAAATAAATATAAGTAAAAATTCATTATCTGATTATGAGGGCAACTGAAATGGGATAGCGCCTTGGTTTATTAGTTAATAGTGCCAATAGCCACCTTCTTTTGAGAATAGATTTTTTTTTTCTCATATATGTGTGAAAACTTTATTGCAGCCGACAAAAGGACAAATATTTTTTTAAATAAAAATACAATGTTAAAATGGCAGTTGAATAATGAATTTTGGTAGACGGTCAGTAATAAAAGAACAATCTCATAAAAAAAATTCTCTATTATAGTCGTTGGGCCTTAGTTTGTTTCAATGTGTGAAAGATTGCAAAAAAATTAATAGTCTACAAGTGACCAAAAATTGAGTTAGTTAATGAAAAACTATATTTATAATGTATAATAAAATCAAAAAATAATTGATATGATGAGGTATATAAATATATATATTTTAAAATAAAATGAACTTGATAACAACTATATTATCAATGTTGCGTTAAATCAACAAAACAACGAAACATTTTTAAGTTAAATCCCGGCGCTTTGTTACGCAGTTGATCACTAGCAATGTAATAAGCCTCATTGCAACATCCCTATATAACGAAGTTTGTTCTTTCGGAACTTTTTAACTCTCTTCCGTTCTCTAAACAATTTTTACCATCCTGACAAAACAGTATACACCTTTAGACAATTGTTTGAAGCATTTTAAAAAAAGCTTAAGGTTTCAATTCTCCCTTTGCGCGATATCAAAAATTCACTATAAATATGATAATAATAGAGGAAAAGAGGTATAGAGAGTGATTAGCAAATATTTACATAAGCATAGATTTTTGAGGCTTGTAATGAAAATAAACACCAAGTACAGATCACCGAAGACGGTCTTTTTATATATTTTAAGAATATATTTTTGTCAATTTTTATAAAATAGAATAAAAGACAAGAATAAGAATTTTGATTGATAATATTTCGCCTACTCCCCGGAAACAAGGTCAACTCAGGGTATCTTAGATATTATGAATATTTAAAGACAAAATTTTTAAATTATGAAGGTATTTTTTTTAACCTTGAGAACCTGATTAATTTCTGCAATAGTAGAAATAAAATTTTTAAAAGAATTGGTATATATAAGAATGGTGTGGTCGCCTTTTTAAATAAAAAAGAAACAATAATAAAATATATATATATATATATANAAAAAAAAAAATATTTCTCCAAATTAGACAAAAATCTAAAACCTTAAGGATAATAAAGGAATATATGTAAAATAATATGTTTAATACAATATATTCTTCATAACAAATGAGGCTATAAAAATTTTTGATAGAAAATACTAATGTATTTTATTATCTTCTGGAAACAAAATATTTTTAATTCAGATTGTTTCTTTTCAATCTTATCATCATATACTTGATAACGTGTCATATTATGAAGATTAAATAGTTAAAAAGTACGCATTTTTAATGATAGAAAATTAAACTAAAAATATACATATATATACATATATTGAAGGAGTACAATATATTTTTCTCTAATTGTTGGTTTTTAGTCTCGTAATCACAAAAATATGTTAAAATGGTCAGTATGTATTTGAGTAATATATAAACATGTTTGTCTATTTTCATCCAAAAATCGGTTAATGATGAAACATTTTTGTTACGTAATTATTAAGGGGAAACATTAAAAAATGTTAGATGTAGTTTCAAACAATATATCTTTATTATTAAATATCCATAATATTAACATTAAAGTATACTCTTTATGAAGTCTTGGATGTACACAGCTTTCTTTTTTGATGTAAAAATAAAATTATTTTAAAAAGTAGATTAAATAATAATAACTTGAAAAAATATATATTAAATTGTCATAATTTGATGAAAAAAAAAACAATTAATTTAATGAAGAATAAAAATGGGAATTGATACATTATGAACTTATAAATTATAGAAAAAAATTTAAAAAATAAAATATCAATAAATTGCATGAATATATTAATTAATTTCCCAATGGGCTATTTTTATATTTTTTAATTAGCATTTTAATATTTGAAACATTTTTTCTCTCTCTCTCACCTGAAGTTTCTTATTTATAATTCGTTTCAACATTAAAATAAAATGTATATCTTCCAACTACACTCCTTCCAACTATTACACTTTTGATAAGCGTCAATTTTGATAAATTTTTCTTTCTTTACTTTAAAAATAACATCTTTTCCATAACAATAATAAACTTTATGCATTTTTATATATATATTCATCAAGTAGTACAAAGTTATTTGTTTAGGTATGAAGAAAAGAAAAATATAAAAAGTTATTTGTTTTTATTTTATCAAATCATCCATAGACAGATTGCCATTGAATAAAAGGTAAATATAAAAGATTACATAATATATATTATATATATATAATAAATATGTTTGTATAAAATGGTTCAACATCATAAAAAAAGCTAATGATATTATTATCATTGAAAAGTGTAAGAAAAAATTATTCACCTTGCTTTTTTAAAATTTCTTTCTCTTATTTAAAAATAGTTATTGCTTTTTATATTAAAATTTTTCTTATCAAATAAGTGCTATGTTATTGCGTCACTTGTAACAGGACGTGAAGGACAACTTAGAGTTAATTTTATTGAAGACAGAGGTACTTGATCATGAGAAGCTGTTGACACCTGAATCAAAGGTTCAATTTACTATATATACATAAATTTTTATATAAAAGATGTCTAATAAAATGATGCCTTCTTTTTATCATATATAACAGGGAAACAAAAATATTTTTAGAGTTAAATAACATTTTTTATTGAAAAAAGTTATGCACTTTTACTTGATGATAGAAAAGAATTTGATTAATTTGCTTTTATAATCTTACCATTGAAATAAATTTAAAAATATGGTAAAAGATGACAAAATTTTTAATAATTTATGTCTAAGGGAAAATATTTTTTTTTATTATTAATTTTTATATTTATTAAAATATTTCCTTCGACAGTATAAATTTGAAATATAAATATAAGATGAATTTTTATAATATTGTTTCTCTCACTCTCTCTTTTTAATTTATCTCAAATAAATTTTATTCTCATAATAATTTTTGTATTAATATTTCTTTTTCATGACATTTATTTATAAATGTGCCTGAACTTTAAAAATTAATACAATTCTATTGAATATTAAATTTTGTCTGTCTTACACATTATGTCATATAATAGTCAATTTCCTAGAAAAAGCAATTGAAAAATTTTTGCAAAAATGAGTACAATCATCCTTTCAATAGTAATATTCAATTAAAAATTTAAAAAAGATGAAGCTTCATCATACATGTTTCATTCAAGACAGCTGCTGCACCTAATTCTACACAACGGAATGCAATCTGTCTTTTCTTTAATATTTGCACTATCGAAAAATCAACTAAACCTCTTTGTTTATTTTTCTTTATGTTTATTTTTGAATAATATAAGCTAGAAATAAAATTCAAGAGTAAAGAGTGCATTTGCTGGTTTTGTGTATATTATTTTTATAAATACTTATTTCCGTACTGATGTATACATATTCTTTAATAGAATGAAGTTGAGATGTTATGTTGATAATATGAGTAGACGCGTTTCACGCAACTACCAAGATACTGCTTAGGGTTGGAGCATGTGTTTATTTTTATTGCTTTTTGTCTTGGAATGTAAAGAGTTGAAAAGTAAATATGATATAGAAAAGATAAATGAATTATGCAACATGATGAAAAGAATGAGAGATTGCTAAAAATTTAAATGTGATGGGGACAGTCTTTTAAATTTTAATTCTTTTCTCTATAAATAAAAAATGATGTATATGATATAGAAAATTTGTTCTTTAGTATTTCTGTCTACTTTTAAATGAGGGTTCATTAACCGTAATATATAAGAAAACTATTTAATTAAAAGACATATAAATCAATATAATATATTTGATGAAAATATAATAATAATCTGTTTTCAATTATTTTAAAAAAAAAAAAATTTAAAAGTACAAAAATATTTGAGTAATAAAAAGATAAAAAAAAAATTGATGTTATTATTATTAAAAATCTGGTGATTATTCTTATGCTCTTTATATTATTGTTATCTATTTCTCTTTTTTCAAAATATAAAAAAAAAACATTGATATGTATATTAGTAGGAAGTATATTGTTATCGAAAAATATATTATATAACAGATCCGGAATGTAAAATGTGATCATGCCATAAGAATATTAAAGAAAAGTGACACATTGAATTATTAATAATATTTTCTTATCTCATATCAAAACATTTTGTGTTCTTTCTCTAATTGTTCATTATTGTGTTACCGAAACAAGAAACAGAACAAGATTTTTTCGCATATTATCATAAGATATTTTTTACTTATGAATTATTTTAACATATTTGTCATATAACATACAATTACCATATAACGGTGATTGAAATAAATAAAAATTTAAATATTTAACCTCCTTTACAAAATAGAATATTTTCACAAAGTATTGGAATGTTATGCAATGTTATGTAGTGCAAAGTAATTTAACAAAAGTTCAAAACAAGGGCTCTTTTGAATGTTTATTGATGTATATTTCTTCGTGTCACTCTGTATCATCACAGCTACAAATGGAAGATACATTTAAAGAGAACATATATCTTTCTCTATCATCAAGCGCAGTTATGTTTTGTCTTATGTGTCATCTAACACAATAATTTTTCAAATGACGCCAAATTAAAAAAATGTATGTTTGGTGCAATTGTTAGAGCTTCTGAAACATGTGGTAACCAGAGAATAGTTGTTATTTCAAAGAACATTAATTTTTAATGCATAGAAAAATTAAATAAAGGAAATAGGTAAGGAAGAATGATACAGACAGACATTTTTTTAAATTGCATTGATATATATTTTATGACTATTGATACTTGATCTATTTTATAACAGAGTAAAATGTAGTTAGCATTTTTTATAGGTTGTACTTTATATAAAAAGTGTATTATGATAATACTAGGCAATTTATGCCAGTATTTATTTATATGACTGATGAAAAAGAAACAAAAATAGGAAAATTGACATGCTATGTTAAAAATTGAGGGAAAGATATTTTAAAAAAAAATATATAAATAAAATAAATATTATAAATGTTCATCGTGTTGATGTCCATTCAAAAAGATCATTGATAGGTTTGTTTTGTTTAAATGAAACAATTAGACCCTGAACAAAAAGAGCATATGCATCAAAAAATTTTCTTGCAGTTGTTGGATTACTTAAATCCATTACACCTTCTAATATATGTTGCTTAGAATCTTTTAATGATTTCCTACTTAATTGATACATTTGACTAAGTGCACCATTTTCAGTTAAAGCATAATTAAAATAATCATATTTTGCACAACTAAAAACTCTTTTTTCTAAAATTTTATATGGTAAATCTGGTTCAGCAGCTGCTGGTTTTCCAATACTAATTCCTTGTGTAAATTGTTCTTGTACTGCAGTAACCATTCCATATGAAGTTCTAAATCCTCCTGATAAATATAATATAGATTTTTTTAATTGTTTTTGTATACTTGATATTGTTTTATCATAAAATGCTCCTTTAACACATGTTATAATTTCTGAATTTTTAAGGGGTGGTTTTTCAAATTCACCACCTGATAACTCAATAAAATCAAATGGTGCTGCATCTATCATTGTCATTAATTTACCAATATCTATTAAATTTGAATGTGCGTTTTTAAAATCAACAGCACAAATTTTAATCCCAATAAGAAAACTTGAGTCAATTGGAATTGCTTCTCTAATAGCTTTATAAATATCAAAAATAATTCTTGATCTATTAGCAATACTTCCACCATATTCATCCCTTCTCCCATTAAGTTTTTCAGATAAAAATGATGCTAAAAAAAAGCCATATGCTGCATGAATTTCAACACCATCAAATCCACAATCATAACAAAAATTAGCAGCATAAACATATTTATCAATAATTTTTTCTTTCATATCACATTTTTTAATTTGTATTGGCTTACCAAATATTTTCCACGGCTTATTTGATGGATGAGCGGCAACACTTGTTGATGACAATGGTGTAGAATTAATATGAACAGGTGTCATGTTTCCTGCATGTCCCAATTGAACAATCATTCTAGAACCTTCTTTTTTCCCAGCATTAGCTAACCGCGAAAACATTAATCTTCTTTCCAATGTATCAAGACGCTCATCTATTAACATATTCCCAATTCCTTCAGCATGATCTTGATCAACTGGGACATTTCCAGTAACAATCATCCCAAAACCACCCGCACCAAATTTTTCATATAAATTAATTAAATTTTCTGTTGGCATTCCATTTGTTTTGTCACCAGGTTTAAATACGGCCAATTTTTCTGACATGGCACTCTGATGTTAAAAATAGTTTAATAATTTAAACATTAAAAACAAACCTTCATAAATCTGTTTTTTGCTATACATTTTTTATTTGGAAATGTGATAGCTTCACCTAAAATTGAAACATCTACTACTTTTTCATTATCAAAACGTCTATGGACCATATTTTAAATAAATAAAATATATCTAAGATTAAAAAATTCATTTATATTGTATATATAATTTTCGATAGAGGTACAAGAATCAGATGATATACTGTTGAAGAAGTAAGATAAACAATATACATATATATATATTTTTAATAAGAATGAAGATATGTTAAAATGATATATAATAAAAATATTGTATATGAACTTACAAAGAACTATAATCAACATATAATAAACCTTTAATAGGTTCACCATTTTTATAGTTACTCATTAAATTAGATACAAACTCTTCAACTTTCTTTAAATATTTATCAGCAACGTCAGGAATGGATGGATCCATTATTTCAAAACAAGGATCATTATTACATTCTTTCATAGGTTTTTTACTCATTTGAATCATTTGTGTACCACTACAAAGTAATGTTTTATCATAACCTTTTGATTCAAGTAAATTCAATGGCGCCGAAGTAACATTATTACTAAGAATTTTTGATGGAAGATTTGGTTCACCAGTAATTGGTCTACCTAACCCTATTCCATCGGTTGAACCAAATTCAATACTTGAAACCATACCTTCAACAGTTCTAAATCCTCCAGTTAAGAAAACCATAGCATTCTTTATATTTTCTTTAATTGATTTTGAAAAAACTTCAAAATAACCTTCTCTATTTGAGTTTGATAATGATTGCATATTCCATTTCTCATATGTACCTCCACTTAATTCAATAAAATCAAATCCAATTTCATCCAACTTTTTGGCTACTTCAACGGCTTCATCTGTACTTAATCCTTCGTTCTGAAATTCAACTGAGTTCAGTTTAATTCCAACAACAAAACCTGTTTCTGGTGGAATTCTTTTTCTAACTTCTTTATAAGCTTCCATAATAATTCTTATTTTATTATCAACTGAACCACCATATTCATCATCTCTTTTATTAGTTGTATTTGATAGAAATTGAGCCAATAAGTATCCATGAGCGCCATGTAGTTCAACTCCATCGAATCCACATTCATAACAAAATTGAGCTGCATATGCTATCTTTTCAATAACCATAATTTTAATTTCTTCTTTTGTCAATGGAATTGGCTTTCCAAATGTTAACCATGGTTTTGGTGATGATACTAATTGGACATCACTACATGAATATGGAGTTTTATTAACAGAATATGGTGTTTGCCTTCCAGCATGTCCTAATTGAACTAACATTAAGGCACCATCACTTTTTCCTGCTAAAGCTAACTTTTTAAACATTTCTCTTCTTTCAGGTGTATCTAAATGTTTTTCAATTATCATATTACCTGCAGACTCCAAATTATTTTCATCGATTTGAACATTTCCTGTCAAAATAATGCCAAAACCACCGTTTCCCCATTTCTCATAAATATTAATCAATTCTTGATTTGGTATTCCATTATTTATGTTACCAGGGCTCCATATAGCTAATTTTTCAGTTAATGCAGCCTACAATAATTAATAATAAAAATGTAGTCAAATTAATACTTACTTTTAAGAATCTATTTCTAACGATTCTTTTAGATGTAGGTAAAGTGAAAGATTTCCCCAAAATAGAGGAAGATACAACATTCTTTGATGGAATTCTTTGGAGCACCATTTTAATAAATGAAACAATCTTACTTTTAATCAATAAAATAAATTTTTATAATGTCACTAAAAGGTACTATATACAAGAGAGGCAGTTTAAACTCTTTGTTGCAACATATATATGTATATGTTTACATGGTAACGGAAAGAATATAATTAATATATATTTTTGAGATAATATTCAATTTCCTTTTTTAATTGTTACATTTTAAATAAACTAATTAAATAAATTAATTAGCACATAATCTATGATATAAGTTAATTAACATTAAAAAATTTTGTTATTTGAATTATAATCATTATTAATTTCCTGAATTATAACACATCGAAACTAGTTTTATATAAAGTAAAAGTGCAACATTAACCACATAAATGTATTAAAGATATATAATTAAATACGCATATATATATATATGATACATCTTTTAGCATTGAAATAACTAATAATAAATATTATAAAAACCCAGACATAGGAAGACTGAAATGAGGATTTTTTTTTATTAAAATCATGATTGTCTTGTTTTTCAACTCAGTTAAAAATCAATTAAACTTTTTTATACCAATTATACTGGAATAGAAGTCTGAGACATTCTAATTATTGAAGGTTAAAAAATACAATACTTGTTATTATATCAAAAATGTAGTTTCTAAGAATAACAATACTGTTATGAATAATCTCTATCAACCACATTGTCAAAAAGTTTTATAATGAACTTGTCAAAATGTCAAAAGTTTACACTGGAAATTCTTGAATCTTTCTAAGAAAATTTTAATATATAAAGATACCATTCTCAGGCATTTAATCATATCATTTCAATTATGGCTAAAAACATTTCATTCAAATTATTCTTATTCTTTTTTTTAATTTGTATTATCTCCACTTCCCCCATCTTTAAGAGGGATACCAATAATGAGATAAATGGAAAAGAACTTTTGGTTAAGGAAACATCATTAATAGATACTTTAAATAATCCATTAGAACTATCTAATTCAACTGAACTTTCCAGAGTTAAAAGACAAGGTGGATGTGGATGTGGATGCGGATGTTGTTGTAGACCGTAAGAATATATTTAATTATACATGTATTTTTTATTTTTTAGAAGATGTTGTTGTTGCAAAAGATGTTGCTGCTGTACTACTACTTGTTGTACTACCAGAAGATGTTGCTGCTGTAGACCGTTTGTTTTTAATTACTGTTAATTAATATTAATTACTTTTTCAGATGTTGTTGTAGAGGATGTGGAGGAGGATGCGGTGGTGGATGTGGTGGAGGATGTGGTGGAGGATGTGGTTGTGGATGTGGATGCGGATGTGGTGGAGGAATGGGACGTAAAAGACGTTCCCTTGAAGCTCTTACACATAAATATATGGATAAAATTGCCTCTGAATTAAAAGGAAATTTTGATGATATTAATATGGCTGAGAAAACAAAAAGCGATAGTAATATAGAACAACCAAAAATGACTAATGAAGATTATACAGGACAAAAAAGTACTGGAAATAGTCAATAATTTATATGTAAATATTTTAAAATATTATATATTTATTCAAGGCCTACATGATTTTTTTGTTTCAAAGAAACCTGAAGGTCATATTCCTCTGATCATCATATGTGTTATTATCATATTTTTATCGGAAAGTAAATATTAACTTTTATTATTAGCAAGTCAATAAAACAATTTGAATAACACTTTATTATGATTATTATATTTATATAAATTAAAAGTACTCTATTGATTAAAAATACCTGCCAAAGCAATATAGGGGTTTTACTTTAACTTTTAATACAATCATCAGTCCCACAGTATCAGTATTTAATAGTCATATCTTCTTAGATTTCTAACTAAAAGGGTTGTCTTTTTTGACCTCGAAATAACTACATACATACAACATTTTCAAATCTTTTCTCATCACTACATTTTTGGCTCTAGCTCTTCTTCCAGCATCATTCCATTTTATTACTTATATAGTATGGTCCGATTATTTTTGTAATGATAGCTTTCTTATTTAAATGCATATTTTATTTTTACCTCCTACACAATATTATCATTTTGGTACAATTATTCACTTACATATGACTAAAATATGAGTGACTAATAATGTTAGTGCAGAGTAAATGATTATATTTTGTTTCCTATTTTAGAATTATATTATAAAGTAATCTCATACCAAATGGTATTTTATATTTTCCCTCTTGACCGATTACGTTTAATTTTTTATTGTAATCGAATAATGTTCTACCATTGTGCTTCAAAAATCGAATGTCTTTTTTTTATCATTTATATTTCAATGTCATGTATTTGATTATCTATAATATATAATTCCTCAAAAACATTTTACGTGTTCATTTTTTTCCATAAACCATCTCATTTTAATGCAATAATAATTATATGATAATATGAGAGAATACGTATACATTTTTTTNTTTTTTTGATTAATATTTTATACACTTAAAAATCAATCACACATATGCTAAATGTTGATAAATAAAACATTTGACGATAAAAATGATTTATATTTATTATCATTACTTCGTTATTTTATCTTTATATTCATTCTTTTTTAATTTTTAGACAAAGTTGTATATTATCTATACTACCATCTATATATATATTTATATATAAGATTAAGAAAGATGTCTCCCACATTTGCCAAAATAGAAGAAATGAATGGCAGCTTTTCTAATAAACCGGTCCCATTGCTATCATATGAAAATACAGGAACATTAACAAATAGAACAAAATTAACAACGGACACATATATTGGATTACCTACTGATAATATGACGACACCTACCGTTAATGGTCCTAATAACGCACCTAGAGCATTAAAATCTCAAAATTTAACAATTAGGTATATATACGTAGTTCAAAAATATAATTACATAAGTAGACATCCAAATAATGACAATTGACCCCTTTCAATTTTTAATATCATATTTAATTTTCTATTTAAAAACATTTTTTAGGCAATGTCCTTACAATGAAAGAAAGCACTTAGAAAGAAGGAATACTCATTATGACAAATTTATGAATGACGGTTCAAAGAAGAAAATAGATTTCTCCGTACATTGTACACCAACAAAGAGTGATCGTGATACAAAAAAAGACAATATTTCACCATCTTCCCATATGATGGATACTTCTTCAACATCTGATTATAAATTCTCCTCTTTTTATGATACCAGTAGACGATTTGAGAGAGCGGATTTGTCACATACATCAAGAATTAGTCTCCTCTCAGATAAAACTGATACAACCTCACAACTAATGAATGATTCAGTTTTAATGGGCCAATACTCTATTATTAAAACATTAGGAAATGGGAATTTTGCGAATGTTAAATTAGCTGAACATTGTGTCACTAAAGTACAAGTAGCTATAAAAATTGTTAAAAAGGCAGATTTAAGTGAAGAGTCCATGGGTAAAATGAGAAAAGAAATTGAAGTGCTGAAGAAGATACGTCATCCAAATATTGTTGAATTGTATCAAGTTATAGAGAATGATAAAAAAATTTGTCTGGTTATGGAGTATTGTTCCGGTGGAGAGTTATTTGATCAGTTAGGAAAGGTGAAACGATTTAATGACAATGATGCTAGAAAAACCTTTAGACAAATTGTTAGTGCTATACAATATCTTCATCATAATGGTATTGTTCATCGTGATTTAAAAGCTGAAAATATTCTATTAGATGGGGAAGGAAATATTAAGGTAGCAGATTTTGGTTTTGCTGATTTTTGTCATGAAGATTGTTTAATGGATCAATTTTGTGGTTCTCCACCATACGCAGCACCAGAATTATTTCAGGGTATCAAATATATTGGATTTAAAGCAGATACTTGGAGTCTAGGTGTCATTTTATTTGCTTTGTTAACAGGTGGATATCCATTTCATGCAGATGATTTTGGAACACTTAAGAAACGTGTTATATCAGGAAATTTTAATGTCCCTTATTATGTTTCTGTAACCTGTGTTCAATTGTTACGAAAGATATTAGTTATAGATCCAAAGAAAAGAGCAACAATAGATAATATCGCAGAATCAAAGTAAGTCATTTTTTTATTGATAAAAAATTTTATTTACTTTTTAGATGGTTAAATGAAGGTCCTTCTAAATACAAACCATATATAGAAAAGGAAGAAGAGACATTTGATGACAGAAGACTCATGGCAATGGTTAATTTAGGATATTCAAGAAATGATATTACAACATCAGTGATGCATAAATTACATAATTCTGTTTATGCATTTTATACATTTTTAGGGAAACCATCAAATGTTTTAAGTTTAATGGATGAATGTAGTAATGGATATGAATTTTCATCTCCAACCTTTCAAGCCCCGTCACCGAAATCAAAGGATCTCAATAATAAATTTGATAAGGTAAATTTTACATCTAAAATTTTATCTTATTCTTATTTTTTTTAGCTCAAGGTTTTTTGCCAGTATAAAGAATCAAGTGTATAATTTTAATATATTTTTAATATACGAGTAATAATGTATAATAACACAAGAAAAACGAAGAAATACATTTTATTTGTCATATTACCAAAGAAACAATTAGACAAATAAATGATTTTAAAATTAACCTTACATTTATTAATAAGTCAATAAATTTATTTTAC
The DNA here is from genome assembly GCA_000941615.1 of Parastrongyloides trichosuri. NCBI lineage: Eukaryota > Metazoa > Nematoda > Chromadorea > Rhabditida > Strongyloididae > Parastrongyloides > Parastrongyloides trichosuri. The sequence goes on from LM523163.1 coordinate 904,883, forward strand.
TAATTATTATGATATTAATTTACTCTTTATATAACGAGAATCATGTAAATTCTGACATTCTTTTGGTAATTTCAATAATGTATCTTTATGTGTTGATGAATACATTTCTTCGGTTTGACGAAGATTTATTTTTAATAGTGTTTCCTTAACATCTGGACATTCATTAGATAGTTGTTTAAAATAACAAATATTGGAACATTCCAATTGTTGGCAAAGTATTTTTTCTTTATCTATTTTATTATTTTTTTTAATTTTTATAATATCATTACATATTTCTTTACATTTCAAATCTGCTTTAGGAGCTGCTTTTTTCAAGCATTCCATATTCTCTTCAATCTCTTAAATATTGAAAATTAAATATTTAAAGAATTAAAAAAAGATATAATTACCTTCCTCAAAGTCAATACAATATAAACGGTAAAAGCTAGTTGCAGTGAAGAAAGTTTTTTGATCAACCAAATTACATTTTTTTGAACGTTTTGCTTGTTCTTCTAGTGTATCGCAACTCTTTTCAAAATTTTGCATTAAGTATGAAAAATCCTTCTTTATTTTTTCCATTGGTTTCATACATTCTCTTAGACAGGGACTAACATCTTAAAAAGTAACTTATATATATATATATATTTATTTATGAGAAATATTTAATTACCACACAATATTGAGGAAGAAAAAATGTATATAGTTAAAGAAAATTTAAATAATTGCATAAATATTCTCATAATAGTATTGAATTAATGTTGAGTATTCCATATTAAAAATAAATATATGTATTCTCTCGATCTATTACAAGGTTATTAGGTCAACTTTTAATGTGAAAGGACATTACAAATTTTATTAAAGTTCTTTTTTCAAATAGATACCTGTCATCATAAATTAGGAGAAAAAATTATTTCATAACATCAAATATTGATGACTAATAGTTGTTTTCTAAAGATTATTTTTAACAAAAACGACTCCTTTTTATTATTTACCATATTATTATTTGTGTAATAAAAATATTTTGGATAATAAATATTTTATTCCTTTATAATGAGTTTTAAAATTTTTATTACAAAAAAAATATGGTATTAAATGATAAAGTTGTTCTTTTCATGTACTTTAAAAAGTAAAATCATTATTATATAAATTTGTCATCTTAAAATTTTCTCTTTCATAAAGAGCAAAAATTAAATAGTGTTTTTTATGTAGCAGCAGCTATCAAATATCAACCAATCAGATTATATTTTTAATGTTTTTATCAAAGGACATTTGATAAATACTTCCTTTTCAAAGGGTATCCTATGTGCAATAACGAAAATTTTCTTATAAAATTAAGGGATTTATTTATTTAATTTATTCAAAAAAGATTTATTGAATAAAAAAATTAGAGGGTATAAAAATAATGTGAAATATTATATTTGTTTTAGCATAAATATATTTTATTCAAAAAACTTGTAAAACAAAATTTTTAAAGAAGACTATTTTTTTACATAATTCATGAATAAAATTGAATTATTTATATTAAATTTATTTTACCGGAATGATTGTTTTTCCTTTCCATGTTGTTGTTTGGGTAACCGAATTCAAGCTTATTTTCCTTCTCAACACATATTTTAAAAAATATTTATAAAAATCAATCCTTATTTGTTTACTAAGAAATATCATTAGATAAGGATGTATGGAACTTAGTAATGGTAAAATATAAAAGAAATAATAATTCATTAGATTTCTTAACCATCTTTCTTCTTTTATTGCTGATCGTAAACGAATTGTTTGTTGGAATGATGTAATAAAAAGAAAAGTACTTGTCAAAAGCATGAAAATAAATACCGGAAATTTGTTATGATTTTTTCTAGTGGAAATAGATGTTTTTTTAAAGATCTCATTATATTTTAGGCATATTTTTAAATTTAATATTCCTGTTGCAATCGCAGATAACCAACCAATTGTTACTAAACAAATACTATCGTAAAGAGAATATATCCATTTTGGTTTCGTAAAATACCAGATAGGTACCGATGGATCGTAAACAAAGACTGCACCTACAAAGTATAAATGTATATAAACTACATAACAAACGATTATTTGTATTATAATTATACAAAGAGCAACTTTTGACGTCCATTTATTTCGATAAAATGTTGGGCATGCCATTGTCATATACCTGTATAAGGTAATTAAAAAGTTTCCAGATATTGTTAGAGATGTAAATTGATAAAACATTAATGAATATGCCCAAGTTACCCAATGATTCTTTTCATAATATTCTCTTAACCAACCCCAAATCGCAACTTTCCTATAAAATATTACTGAAAATGTAGACATAAAATCACAAAAACCATTAAAACAGAATTGAATTACAAATGGACCTGAAAATATGTCAGTACTTTTGTTGTAATGGTTAATAAGGTAGATGATAACAAGAAAATACAATAAAAAACTGTAAACTTCGAATAATAATACAAGTTTTTCTTCCATCGGAAATGCCATTATATAGAAATAATACAAAAAAAACTGAAATTTATAATTTTTTTTTTATAAATTTTAATTAAATTTTAATATTTTAAATATATAATTTTTTCAATACCATTAGTAATAATCTCTTAATGAGTAGGAACTATTTTTAATAATTTTATGATGAAATAAATAAATTAAATTTTTTAATTATTAATTAAATATGGATATATACTAACAAAAGTTTTTCAGTATGTTGTATGTTATACTAATAATTAAAAAATTAATTCTCGCTTAATGGAATTAATATTTATTAGCATTTGGAGTTATGGAAACACCGTAGTCTTTTTCATATTCTGAAATGTATACTTGTCCCTTTTGTTTACTTCTTCTATGTCTTGGAATAAGGTAAAAGGTAACAAATGTTAAGTACTATAAATAATATTATTATATAAAAATGTGTTATAAAATAACTTACATATATACCACAAAATACTCCAAATATCATGATAGCTGTTGAGTAACCAAATGTATTGACCAAGAATGCTCCAATTGTTGGTCCTAAAAATGCTCCAAGATAAAAGCATCCAGCAAATGATCCCGAAACAACCCCACTAGTATTCATATCATCAGGATGATTATGTTCTTTTACAACAATAACCATACATTGTTTGAAGCATGGTACAAATAATGCTGCTGCCGATGCTCCTTGTAAGAAGAGAGATATAGAAATTGAATAAATATTAATCTCAAATGGTAAAAATGGGGCTGGTCCAAGAACTATACATGAAATAATTAGTCCAATGTTTCCAAAAACTAATAAATAATTTGTCATTCTATATTTATCAATCAATGTTCCAAGGAGTGGAGCAAAACAGGAATATGATCCACCGATGATAAGAAATATCAATCCTAATTGTGAATGTGTATAATTAAAGTTTTCAACAGCTACAGGGAGTGTTGGATCATGAACAGCAAGAAGTACACCAACTAGAAATACTGTAATAAACATGAACCAAATATCTTTAATTGCAAAAAGTTCCTTGAATCCAAACTTAGTCTCTTCCTCATCCTCATCATCATTATTTTCATCAGTTATATAAAAATATGATAAAATTGCATTAGCTAATAATAGTAATCCAATAATCCAAAATGGTAATTTATATCCACCAACGTCATATAATATACCACCAAACAAAGGTCCTAAAGTAAATCCTATACCAGCACATGTTTCAGTTAAACCAAGCATTGATGATGATAATTCAGGGAACTTCTTTGTAATAATTGCAAATGTACATGTGAAATACATTGCATTTCCAAGAGATTGGAGTAGACGTAAAAGGACAGATGTATAAAAAAATATTCTTGATTCTTCGATTTCAACAGTAAAAGCAAATACAATTGTACCGATTGTAGATAGTAACAAGCCAAAAGAAAATAATTTTTTAGTCCCAAATATAGGAATCTTTAATAAAAAATATTAACAATTTTATTTAAAAAAAAANAAAAAAAAAGCATTAAAACTTACAAATTTTCCAATGAAGGGAGAGGCAATACAACTAAGAAGGTTAAAAACACCAAAAACAAGTCCACTTTCATTCAACGTCATCCCTTTGCCAAACGCAACATGATTATAGAATGGAGCAATACAACTAAACGCCATTGGAGCGATTGCATTACTAATCATCAGTACAGCAAGTAATATCCAATCACTTAAATGTAAAGACTCAAAAGTTGGATTCATTGGTTTGTTCATAGGTACTTCAACAACCATGACTCCACTGTATGTTTTGGAAAAATATATTATTTTCACAAAAATATTTTTACTGTATAAAATCAAATTTTTAATATATTCTATTTAATATAATACATTATATTATAAAAAAGATTGCTTACAATTTAAATAAACTTCTTTAAATTAATAGGATTGATAAGTTTATAGGAATTGTAAAATAATATTAGAATTAGCTTTAGTAGTAATATGATTGTTACTTCTATTTTGCGTTCTATAAATATATAGATTTAAATTATATAAAATAAAAGTATATTCATTTATAAAAACTTAAACTAAATACATGTCAAAAACATAAGGGTCATGTTTGATTGTCTGGATGTTCAATTAAATAGAAGAAAGTATAAAGAAAATATCAGTTCACCTTTTATCAATCATTTATCTCTTATAATTTGATATTAAGTCGTTTTATGTGATTAATTTATGTCTATCTTATAATATACAACATTTAGTTCACATATTAGTACAAATTGATTAAATGAGAAAGAACATCTACATAAATTAGAATAAAAAGTTCAAACTATTAATGCCTCTTTATTTAGTAATAACTTAAGAGTACAATTTTAAAAATAGGTGTAGCATTATTACATCATTATTATTATTATGCTATATATCAGTACTTAATAGTGTTGTTTAATTTAAACCAATGTAATTTTAAAACCTCCTTTGTCCTTATCAGAACGCCCGCGAGATCTATCAGTTTCAGAACGTGTTGATCTGGTTGATACAGCATGTTTGTCTCTTTCATTTCCTTTAACTACAACGATAACAGGAGCTTTATTCTCAACCTTCTTTTGTTCTTTTAAAGCCTTTTCTTTATCTTCCAACTCTCTTCTTAGTTTTTCTTCCTCTAATTTTCTAATTTTTTCTTGATCAGCTAATCTTTTTTCATCTTCAAGTTTTTTAACTTTTTCTTGTTCTAGCTTCTTTTGCATTTCTAACTCGAGTTTTTCACGTATTTCTTCCTCAAGTTTTTTCTTCAAATCCTCTCCCTCTTTCTTTTTCATTTCAACTTCATTCTTCAAACGGAGTTCGTCTTCACGAGTCTTTTTTTCCATTTCAAGAATCTTTTTTTCAGCTTCAAGCTTCTTAACATCATCATTAATATCTTTAGATTCTTTCGTTGGTTGAGTCTCCTTTGTATCTTTATCTTTGTTCTCCTTTTTACTATCTTCTGGTCCTTTCTTTTCAACAACTTTTCTCTGTGGTAAAACAAAATCGGATGTTTTAAATTTTTTTTCAGTCTCATCTTTTCCAGCATTCATAATATTAACAAAATGTATCTCAATAAGTTCTTGTAATTCTTTTAAACTTTCAATATCACATGGTTTAATAATTTTATCTATCATATGATATTTCTCTGATAATATTTGTTCTACATCAGACAATTTCTTACTTACAATCTCATTCCGAGCCATGCTTTTAAATGCTAATTTTATTGTAGTTTCAATTTGATGAAGACTTGTACACTTTTCGTCATAATACTGTTTTTTCATTACTTCACCCAATGCCGAAAAGAATGTAGACCAAGCATACACAGTTACACAATGATCTTGAATACTTTCCAACCGAGACACAACATTTTGAACATAAATCTTTTTAATATTTTCATTAATTTCATCCATATCCTTCAAATACAATTCACTGATTGAAGTCATCTCAACCGGTGTCTTTCTATAACTTCCAAACAATATTTGTGGAGGTTTATCCGCTTTGATTTCATTAGACAAAAACCATAACAACTTTTCACGTACTTTGATAAGTTCCTCTGTTTTTTGAGCTTCTTCACATTTATTTAATACAAAGACAGTTTTGTGCATATGTTTTTGTAAGAGTTTTAAAAGTTCCCTTGACGATTCTCCAACTTTTGACTGATCAAATGTTACAATAATTCCTTCTACACGTTCAAATAAATATTGATATACTTTGTCATATAATTCATTATTATCTTTTGTAAATTCACTTGCTCTATATCCAGGCGTGTCAATTAAGTTAACATATTTGAGACAATTTGCTTGTGAAAATACAATTGAAACCTTGTCATCCATCTCATCACTGATACTATGAATTTGTTTAAATTGGAAATTTGACTCTTTGCATGTATGTTTATTTAAAATTTCAGCACCTTCAGGACCATGTTGTATAACTGTAATCTTGTCTGTTTCCTTTGAACATGCTGAACCTTTGTAATCTGATTCAAGGAAAAAGTTGATAAGAGCTGTCTTTCCTGTTCCAGCACAACCAACCACAATAATTGTTGGTCTTCCAGTAATTTCAGTATCTGTCCATGGTAAAGATTTGGTCACAAGATTTATTGGATACATTTTTTCAAATGGCATAACAGATTTTTGATAGAAGATTGGAACTGTTTTTAATGCTCCGATAACAAGAGGATTAATATTAAGATTAATAACTTCTTGTTTCTTAGGTGAACTCTTCTTCTTCTTTTTTGATGCTACATTTGGAGATTTTGGTCGTGAAATAGGAATTTTTGGTTTGCTATTCTCATGAGTTGTTTTTCCACGCCTATGAGCGGCAGATGGTTTATGTTTTCCGCCACCACACATTTAAAGAAATACGTTTAATGATTATCAATTCACTTAAAATAATCTTAAATATAATTTTTAAAAATCAAATTTTTTTTATATATGAATAAATTTAAATTTTATTAATGTTAACAACCGGTATATGCAATTTTACGAAACAATAAAAATTTCTAACCCTATATTTAAAAATTATAATGACATTCTCGTTATACTCAATAATTCGTGAATATTATTTATAACTGCTCCATCATCATTCTTTTGAGAACAAACTTTTGATATTAAATTTAACTTATTTATAATATTTTCGTAATTTTTTTTTCCAATAATTTTATCTTCATTCTCATATACCAAATGCAATTTTAAAAATGTATTAAAAAATTTACATCCAGTATATTTATTCCATTCTTCTTTACCTGCAATATTTACATCATCCCAATCAACTAGTTTAGGTATATTGTTAACAATGATGAATTGTTGTCTACGAAAATCATTTATCCTCAGTGGTGAGATGGTTAAAAGGAAGTTAAATAGATTTTCAAATATTTGGTATCGTTCTTTAATTGTACTTTGTCCTAATTTAATCATATCAAGTTTATCACCGCGTTCTTCAACAACAAACAATTTATCAATAGAATTAGCATAATCTTTTGGAATACAATAAGCATATACTTTTGGAACGTTATCAATATTTTGATAATTCATAATATTTCCAATCTCATTTATAAAACTTTTCGCTAAATTTTTCAAACAATTTTTTTGACGAATTGTATTTCCGGGGTAATTTGAAAAGCATTCAGTAAAAGTTTTTCCTTCTAAATTAATTTTCTTTATAACTCTATTAGAGTCTATTGCTAAAACTTTTTTATTCCATCCTGAACCAATTACTTTATTCTCATAGTCTAAATTATCAAGATAATCACAATTTCCTAATATATCATCTAAAAAATATTTTAACATAAAAATATATATTATTTTTACCATTTAAATATGAAAATCTCCATTCATCGTCAACTAAATGAATATTTTTGTTAACGATACTTTGAAATAAATCTTCTTGTTTCATGGAAAAAATATATTGTCCATAAATCATACAACTAAATAAAATAGAAGCAATGAAAAATAGGAAAATGCCGATTTTAATCTTTTCTAAAAAACATTCCTCCTTCAGAATATATTCTTTTTTACTACTTTTTAAAGATTCAATATCTATTATAAGTTCTTTTACCATCGTCAAGAAGTTATTTCAAGAAATATTTTAATAGGTTCAATAAATAATAATATCAATAATAATTGCAATTTTAGAAGTAAATATTTTATATAAATTGTCTTTATGGGAAGCTATAAATTTGAATGTCAAAAGAATAGTTCGATTTAACACACTATCTATTTTGATAAATGGTTAAACTTGTCAGAAGAAAATGCTTTGTCTTCTTAACAAGATGATCGAAAGGTTTTAAATTTGCCAATGTATTCTTACTTATATTTATATAGACTCTACTAAGAGAGGTGGTTCTCTAGTCACTTTTTGGAAGTTTAGATAAGAGCTTCAAGCTAAATAATAGAGTAGTGAAGATATGGATTATGGATGTCTGTAGTATATCAAGAGAAGTTTGATACTTCGGGAAGTGTTAGATAAGCCTTGCAGTAGTAATATGATTAAAAGATATAAGTAAAATATACTTTGTCATCTGCTTGATTGATGTTTTTTCTTTCAAGCCATATTTGCAGGTGAAACATTCTAATTAAGATTATTTTCATTTAACATATTTATAGCTTCCGGATTTTGTTTAATGCATTACTCAATCATACATTTTGTTTTCCTATTCAGAGTATTTTTTAAATGTTAGAAAAAAAAAATGAAAAATGTATATGTTTTATACATCTTAAAGCTGTCACAAAATAAGTGCATCACATTTCTATTTCATTCATCAACAGACACACTCTAAATATTCTTTTTTTAAAAAATATTTTGAAAATTTCTTTAAACTGAAACATAGCTTTACTTTATACTTATTTAATAAAATAATATTAAAGTAACATTACAATCGGTACCAGGTACAAAGATAATAATATATTTTAAAAATTTCATGAAAAATAATCATGATTAAGAATACTATATAAAAAANAAAAAAGATGAGAATACTAAAGTACAAAAACACGTAAATATGAGAAAAAATATAATATTAACACTGGTTTATCAATTATTTTTGTTTACATTGAAAAATTTTTTTGGACTTCCTTCGGTACTTTTTTTCTTTACATTCTAAATAAGGGATTATATCTTTACGTAATTTATCTGAATCTTCCCAATCATGCCATCTCTCACTTTTTAATTCCTAAAAACCTTTATATATTTTATTTAACAAAAAAAACATTAAACATACCTGATTGGTAATTACTTGTGCAATTGCTTCATTAGAAAGCTTCATATTGACACATCTTTCAATTTCACATATACTTTCGTACTCAAATTTCTTAATTTGATCTGGTTTCTTATTAAATAATCCCTTTCTTTTCTTTCCTTTTTTTTGAGCCCCCAAATTTTTTCCAAAATTATTATTATTTTGAATTGTACTTAAAATATCACCCATAGTAGAATTGATTCGATTATTGATTTCTTGTTCAACAAGTGATCCATCTTCTCTATATAAAGCTCCATTATATTCAAATGTATATTCTTTCTTAATATCATTTTCATTATTAGATTTTTTATCAACTTCAGTATTCCAATAATAGGATTGATAGTATTTTCTTTCAAATTCATCCATTTCATCTAATTTTTCGTTGGTTTCTGATTTTAAATATTCCAAGTACTCGTCGTTGTAATGCCAATAAATTGGAGATTTCAATGGAATAGAATCCTTAGATATATTCGAACTAAAATAAATATAATTAAAATTAAAATCAAAAAAATTAACGAGACATAATCAAGCATATGGGTAAATAATAAAAGTTATCTAAAATTATAGATGGGTTAGCATTATAAGCATAACATACTTGATTCATGCATAAAGATTGTATATACAAAATGGAAAAGATGGTAGAAAATTTTATATTTCTTAAAAAAAATCTATAATCCTTTCCACCATAGGTAAAGCTAGTGCTGGACATTTATACATCACAATCAAACAGTCAACTTGCCTATATTTCAAATTAAGAATAACTGTATGATTGAACGACTATGCTAGATAGGAGTCTAATGTTAAGACAAATCAATTATTTGTTATGTGATGATAGCTTATTTTTTCAGAATAAGCTCATAAATACCACTTTTTCCTATTATAAAATATCCTTGTCTAAAGTTTCTTCTAAAAATGTTGATGTACCTTTTAATGTTATTTGAATAGAACAAATCATTCGAATATGTGGAACTATGCATTGGTCCTAAAGATTCATAGTGAATGATATTATAATCACTGTTAGGTCTGTCCATAATACTTGACAAATTGATTTATCGAATAAAAAAAAATAATGATGTAAACCTAAAATTAATAGAAAAATTAATTGAGAAACTATTCGTATACATCAACAAATATCATTTCTTGGAATGAAGATAATAAATATATAAAGACTAAATGAAATGGTCATACGACGTCAATTAGCTTTTCCCATTTGACGTTCGTTCCCTTCATGACATAGAGGAGTAAAATGGGAAATATTATCAAAATACAATCATTGCTTGAACTCCGGAGACGCTTTAATAGACATGGTTTGTATTGGTGATACGATTACTACCGACTAATTTAATACCTCCTTGACTAAGTGCAATATTTTCTATGCCCTTTTTGCATATTTTATAAATGTTAATGTGGACAAAAAATCTGTTACTTATATCATGTAAAATATGCACAATCAAAATCATTAATTATAAGAATTTGAACACTATAATAAATCGATTATTTAAGTTAAAAAAATTTCTTTTAATAAATTAAAAATTTTATTAATATAACAACAAAAAAAATAAATTGCATCAAAAACCCGTTTATCGATCTGACTTAAAGTTCATCCTTTTCTTGTTCTTCACCACCTGGAGCAGCTCCTTCACCACCAGCTCCTGGTTGTTGTTGGTAGATCTTACT
>LM523163.1:915779-988799 GCA_000941615.1 Parastrongyloides trichosuri
TCTAAATCTTTTTTAGCTGTCTTTAATTCTTCAACAGTAGCTTCTTTATTGTTGTCCAAGAAGTCAATAGCTCTTTTAACAGCTTCTTCAATTGAAAGTTTATCTTCCTCTGAAAGTTTTCCTCCAAGTTTTTCTTTATCTCCAATTTGGTTTTTCAATGAGTAAGCATAAGCTTCAAGTTCATTACGAGATTCAACAGCTTCCTTTAATTTTTTGTCATCATCAGCAAATTTCTCAGCATCGTTGATCATACGTTCAATATCTTCTGGAGAAAGTCTGTTTTGGTCATTTGTGATAGTAATCTTGTTCTTTGAACCAGTTCCTTTATCTTCAGCAGATACATGGAGGATACCGTTGACATCAATTTCAAATGTTACCTCAATTTGTGGAACACCACGTGGAGCTGGAGCAATTCCAGTTAAATCGAATTTTCCTAAATTATGGTTATCCTTAGTCATTGGACGTTCTCCTTCATAAACGTTGATAGTAACAGCTGGTTGGTTATCAGCAGCAGTAGAGAAAATTTGAGATTTTTTAGTTGGAATAACAGTGTTTCTTGGAATAATTTTACTCATAACTCCTCCAACAGTTTCAATTCCAAGAGTAAGTGGATTGACATCAAGAAGGACAATTCCAGAACTTTTGTCTTCACCTGAAATAACACCTCCTTGTACAGCAGCACCATAGGCAACAGCTTCATCAGGATTGATTCCTCTTGATGGTTCTTTTCCATTGAAAAATTCCTTGATAAGTTGTTGAACCTTTGGAATACGTGTAGAACCTCCAACAAGAACAATTTCATGAATTTCATCCTTCTTTAATCCAGCATCATCAAGAACCTTTTGGACAGGTTTCATTGTAGCACGGAAAAGATCCATATTAAGTTCTTCAAATTTAGAACGAGAAAGAGTTTCTGAAAAGTCGGCTCCATCAAAAAGAGATTCAACTTCTACGGTAACTTGGTGAGTATTAGAAAGGGTTCTCTTGGCCTTTTCAACTTCACGACGAAGTTTTTGAACAGCTCTGATGTCAGATCTAATATCTTTACCAGTTTTCTTTTTATATAATTTGATGAAATGTTCCATAACACGTTGATCAAAATCTTCTCCTCCTAAGTGAGTATCACCATTGGTAGCCAAAACTTCAAAAACTCCGTTATCAATAGTAAGAAGAGATACATCAAAAGTACCACCACCAAGATCAAAAACAAGAATGTTCTTTTCTCCTTCCTTCTTATCTAATCCATAAGCAATAGCAGCAGCAGTTGGTTCATTGATAATTCTAACAACATTTAACCCAGCAATTGTACCAGCATCTTTGGTTGCTTGTCTTTGAGCATCATTAAAGTAAGCTGGAACAGTAATAACGGCATTCTTAACTTCCTTTCCAAGATATGTTTCAGCAATTTCTTTCATTTTTGTTAAAACCATAGCTGAGACTTCTTCTGGAGTAAATGATTTCTTTCCATCCTTAACAGTTACAGATACATGTGGTTTGTTATTTTTGTTTTCAACTTTGAATGGCCATAATTTCATGTCAGCTTGAACAGATTTATCAGTAAAATCTCTTCCTACTAAACGTTTTGCATCAAAAATGGTATTAGCTGGATTAGATGTAAGCTGATTTTTAGCAGCATCTCCAATAAGACGTTCACCAGAATCTTGGGCAAAGGCAACATATGATGGTGTGATACGGTTTCCTTGTTCATTAGCAATAATTTCAACACGTCCATTCTTGTATACTCCAACACATGAGTAAGTTGTACCCAAGTCAATACCAATAATTGTATCATATTTTTTTTCACCTGCTTCTTCTTCAGCAAAGGCAGATCCAATAGCCAATAAACAGAAAAGTCCAGCAATAATTGAGGACTTGAGTTTCATTGTCGTTACTAAAAAAAAATGGGTTAATAAAAATTAAAGAAGTATAATGAGATAAGAATTCAAAAAGTGACTACCACAAATGCTCAATCATCTTTTATATTGGTCTACATGTGTCGTGTACGAAGCTCACTATGCCACGTCATGATTGTGTATGCAAATTTGACATATCACAATGTAAGGGGCGTGGTTCCAAATATACGTGTCATCATATAATAGCATTCTGGCCTTTAAGATAACGTGGCCTTGTTATGCACACACAAGCTTATATGCAGTTTTTAATAAAAAAATAAAATTATCTAAAAAATAAGCCGAAGGTTTTTTTTTAATTTAAAATATGTGACATTTTGAATTTAAAAGGAAGCAACCGATAAATTAATACAATAACAAAAAAATGATAAGAATGTATTCACCCTTTACTAATTAATATAATGACAAAATATCAAATGTTTTATATATTTTATAAATTAATCATTGTAATTCCTTTGAAAGTTATTTATGACTTATTTATGTTCAATGATTTCACCAAATACGTATAAAAAATGAATATAGTTAGTTTTAGTCATACAATTTGGTAGAGAAGATTACTTCCTTGAACATTTCATCACAGTTATTTTTTATATACAATTTAAAAAAAATAAAAGTGCCAAACAATAATATTTAAAAGTGTACTAACAAATTTTATTTGGTTAAAAAATATTATTTATTTTATAATATCAACGAAAGCCTTTATTTAATCTCCAATAAATAATAAAATATTTATTTTTACAGTTTGTGAAGTCGCTTAGCAATAACTTTATTTTTATTTTATTACTACCCTTTATTTTTAGCTTTTATAATATAATAAAATGCTCTTTCCTACAAAAATTATTAATTTTGAACAATATCCATTATTTATATTTTAACATATAGATAATTATATTTTTAATGGTAAAAATAATTTTAAATTTCAGGGATAAAAATTTATTATAAAAGAGATTTCAAAATTATCAAGAATTACAGGAGAAAAAGAATATTAAAAGAAAAGAAGAAGAATGAAAATAACAAATATTTAGGCAGCCATATAAAGTTGCTGCAATTTTGTCCATTTACATGTAAATACGGACATGAAGCATGCTTCAAGTGATGCTACAGCTCGGTTATAAATAATAGCAACATCCTGTGGTTTATATTCATAAGAGTATCGGAGATATCCAATCCATAAATCATCAGATATCTTTCCATGTTCTAATATACCATTGGTATAAATTTTTTCAAGAAGTGGTGCTGATTCTTTTCCATAAGATGTAAATATAGAATCAGCAATTTTTACATAAAATTCTGGAGAATTTGGTTTTGCTTCAATCATTTCTGTAATAATAGATTCAAGTTCAGAGAAAGGTTTAACTTCTACTAAAGATTCAATGTAAAAATATTTAAAATATCCACTTAATGAGGAGTTAAGTCTTTTAGAAAAATTAATAAGTTGTTGATCAAAGTTATCTTTGCAAACTTTCCTTAAAAACTCATAATAAACACGGCATATTTCTTCGAAGTCAAAAAGATCCATTTTTTGAAAATATAATAAAACTTCATCATTAAGTTGATTAATATCTTTATCTCCAATTTCAGTTACTAAGACTTCTAAAAACTTTTTCCAGACAATTTTTGAATTTTGAACGTGTTTTATAGTTTCTTTAACTAGATCATTTGTCCATTCAAATTCTAATGGTAATTGAGGATGTTCTGCTACCTCAACAATGCTGCTAAAATCTTGTGCTTTGCAATACCCTCTTGTAAACATGAATTTCAAAATATCCCCAATTTTTAATAAAGCATATACATCACCTTTTTCAAAGTCCTTATCAGCAATTTTTATAAATATACGACATATTGTTTCAGAATCATTTTTTATGATAACATCATCAAATAATTCTAATAAGTCTGATGTTGGTTTAGCTATTTTCTCCTCGGCTAATATACGATATTCTCCAATTAATTTTCCATAAACATACTCTTTAATAGACTTTGTTATATCATCTGTCTGGTTAAATAAATATATCCAGCATTTAAAAATAAATTCAGATATAGTTAAGTCATCTTTAATGTTCGTAATTCCTTCTTCAATAACAACTTCCGCCAACTTAAATTGAAGAACATCATCTGTTGCACGGTCAGCTTCCAAAATTTGTTCAGATGAAATCGTTTCACCATCGTCATCCTTTTTAAGTAAGAATTCTTTTCTTTTTATTAATGTTTTTACATACTCAACTTCAATTTTAAAAAATGCCTCCCACATAGCAATGTTTTCTGGAAATTTTCTAGCAGCAATTTGAAAAATATTGCGTCCATTAGCAATACTCCCATTCTCATAAAATTCCCATTCTCCTGCCTCAATGTGATGTTTCACAATATCACCATGGAACTAAAAACAATTAATAATGTAAAAATAATGGGACAAAAAAAAATATATTACCCTTAACAGCTTTGAATATGTTTTACTAAGCTCTCCATATAATCTATTCTCTTTTTGAAATTTTATCTGCTTATAAAAAAATTCTGTATCTCCCTTAAATCTTTCTGTCAAATTGTTATAAACAAAATTTATCTTTCTCACAAGTTGACCTTCAATTTCATGCTTCTTAAATTCATATGATGCATTTTTTCTTCGTAAACCAATCAATGTTATAAATTCATTGAGAAATTCTATATATGAAACATAGTCATCAGCTTCTTTCTTCTATAAAGAAACAATTAAAATATCTTTAATTTAAAAAAAAAAAAATAAACTTACAGCTTTTTGTAACCTGTATTCGTAACGTTTACACCTATTTATCAGGATAGCTAATTCCTCAGGTTCGACAAGCTTACAATATTTTAATAACTCAAATACAGGTAGTAGCTCTTCAAGCCGAGTTTGGACAACCTCGGCCATTTCTAAATTATAATTATTTTTAAAAAAATTTAGTGTTTAATAGAAATAGTTTGTAGCTCTTAGAACGACAATAAAATAAACTGTATTCCAAAATATATAAAACATGAGACTTAGTCTTATAAAATACGTAATCTTTGACATCTGGTGAGTGCAGGATATGTATTGAATATGTAAGAAAAGAGAAACTCAAAAGTATATAAATAAAACGATTCAAAAATTAGGTTGAAGGCATCAAAGTTCAATGATGATAATTTCAAAAAATATTATACTAAAAAACAAATTTTTTAAATAATATGTTAATATATGCATAATAATATGTCTTTAATAGATGTGGAAAATATGGGAATTTTAATTCTGCTCATAAAAATAAGATAGGATGTCTGCTGCTGTTAAACAGATAGAATCACCCAATGGGAAAAAAGAAGCTCAAAGAACAGATGCTTCTGGAATACGAACAGCAACTTTATTATGTTTAAGTAGGTTCAATATTATAAATTAATTCCAATAAAAAAAAAATTTTNTTTTATTTTAGTACATAATATGAAAAAGGATGCAAATGAACAGTTATTTGATGAATTAGAATCTCAACTAGTAAATTTGTGTTCAACTATAGTTACACCAAACGAGTTTTCTAGATTAGGAGAAATATTTAAAGAATTAAAACCAATATTAAGAATTTTATCATCTAGGAGAGTAGAAAAATTTTTAACAAAGATTGCAGATGTTGTGTCCTCATCAAAAGGTAGTCACATAAGACGAGCAGATATTCTTCAAACATTAATAATAGTTGTTTTTGATATTAATCGGCAATACTTAGGATATAGCCTTTTATTAAAATATCTAAGGCATTGCAACAATTATAGAATGCATAGGAATGTTGTTAGAAGTGCTAAAAGGATAATTCATAGTCTTAAAATTATGTCAATAAATGATATTTTAATTGAAGTATACCTTGAGGAGAGTGTTGCATATTATTGTCTTAAGAACTATATGAAAGCTAAAGCGGCTTTAATGAATGCTAAAGCTTTGTCAAATGCAAGTAATTTGGAGCCTATCATACAATCTAAATTAGATATGCATAGTGGAGCTATATTTCTTACTGAGAAAGAATATCGTACTGCCTTTTCTTATTTTTACGAAGCCTTAGAGAATTATGATGCTAATAATAAAAGAGAGGAAGCTATAATGGCAATTAAATATTTATGTATAACAAAACTAATGATGAATAAACCTGAGGAGGTAAAAAATTTTATGTCTTCAAAATTTGGGATTAAATATTATGGGGAGGAGTTACATTTTATAGAGGAGATGGCCAGTGCAGTTTCTAAAAAATGTGTGCGACAATTTGACAGTATTGTTAAAAAAAATCCATCGCTTCAAAAAGACGCTGTAATAAAAAGTTCACTAAAAGGGTTGTACGACTTTATGTTCGATCAAGATATATTAAGAGTTGTTAAACCGTACACTGCTGTTGAAATAGATTATATAGCGTCGAAAATTGGTTTGGCACCAAATAAAATTGAACAACGTCTATGTACAATGATTATTAATGAACAGATCGATGGCAAAATTAATCATGATACGCGTTCATTAGAACTAGTCCATACAACAGAATTTGAAAATGATATGGAATTATTCAACTTATCGCACACATTAATAAAAAAGATTGATTTAATAGCTGCTATCTCACAGGTACATGCATCATGTTTAGGAAAGTTTCTTACTGATAAAAATAAACTGCCTGAAGAATGGAATAAAGTGGAAAGAAAGAGTGCTGATATGTGTAAAAAGAAATTGAGTAGTAAAGGAAAGTTGGAAATAAATCATAAATCAAAAACGACATATAAAAATAAAAAAACTAAAAAAAGACATTAGATATATAATTTAAAAATGTAAAAATGCTTTTTCATAACGAATTAACTTATTAATTTTTAGTATAAATTAATTAATTATACATTAAATATTTATTACCGTCATTTTTGTTGTTATATTTATTTATATCTTATTTTTATGTTAGAGTTCATTGATCATCATTTTATTTATTTTTCCTCTTAAACATTTATTGCACTCTTGAAGTTTCTTCAAATTACTCTAGATGTTTTTTTTTTCCAACATATCAGAACATATTTCAGTTCTCTCACAAACATCAATATTTTCTTTTATTAAAATGTTAAAATTGTTTGGTTTAGACTATGTAATATATTTCTTCTTTTTTCCCTTATTAATGGTTCCTTTATAGATGTGTATTTAAGTATCAAATTCTTTTTCTCTAATGCACGTAAAAAATGAAGAATAATCTTTTTTTCAATAATATAATTTAACATTCTTTCTTTCGGAAAAGATTTGATAAATTTCTTAATGGTGTGAAAAAATATTGCCTTAGTAAATATATTATTTTATGTCCACAAATTATAATAACGATATTAGTGTTGTTTTTATTAAACAAAAATTGATATTTGATGTTTTATTAATACAAAATAAGTAGATTACCTTTATTCTCCTTTCCATTTAAAAAATCAACAAATTTATTTATAAATTACAATATTTTTTTATAAAACACTTTTCTTATAAAATTTCGATATGATGAAAATGTGATCTTTAATGGGAGAGAACATGTTTAAATAAAGATGCATGAATAAAATTATTATATTTTATAAAAGTAAAATGTTTTAACAATCATTTACTTATCATAAATTTATCATACGTGCAATATTGAATATATATATTACATCACATTTAAGTTAATGATGGTATTTATATTCATTTAAATTGTACTTAAATTTTTTATATTTCCCATAATATTATACTGAACGTTATAACTTCTTTATTTTAAATGTATATAATTTTTTTTTAAAAAAATTAAAAGTTCAAACAAGTTGATGGTAATACGTAATGATAAGAAGTTTCTGAAATAAATTATTTTATTTGTAAAAAGAGTATCAGATTTATTAAAGGATTAAACATTAATGTATTTAATTAACAAAACTTTTGAATTATTGAAGAATAAATTAAAAGTACATTAAACATAAACAGTTTATTATGGGTATAAACTAAATTTAATAAAACGATTAAATTTAATTTTGAAAAATGACAAATTAATGTTTTATTTTAATAAATAAATCAATTTTTTATGAGTAGCACAGATTTCGTGGTGTAGTCGGTTATCACATCTGTCTAACACACAGAAGGCCGGCGGTTCGAGTCCGCCCGAAATCAAAATACCTTTTTTAATTTTTATAATTAGATTGTGGTAGATTTTTTTGATACAACCTGTTTATTAACAGATTGTGAATTTCCTACTTTAATTTGTTTCTTTTTCTTAACACAACACGGTATTAATGATCGTAAAACACTCCTATAAAATTATTATAAAAAAANAAAAAAAGGAAAGAGTCAACTTACGATAATGCAATAGAGAAAATCCATAAACCATAGGTCATAACATCAAGAAACCATGGAACTATTTGTATAGCTAATGATTCAAGATTCTTAAATCTTCCTAAGATGTAAGGAAAATATCTACAAATGTAATAAAATTCAAAACCCCACATAGTAATGAATGAAATTATGTTGTATAAAAAGAGTTTGGAATCTGCAGAACTTCTTAAATTCTTAGTACTTAAAACTTTTTTATTCTTAAAAAAACATTTCAAGTTCATCCATGTTGTTACTGCGATAAGAGGTATATTGAGGAAAACTCCATAAGATGCGTGAAAATATTCTATACCTGATTCAGTGTAAATCCCCATGACTCGACCTAATGTTGGAAACCAGGTATATTTAAGATTGAAGCATACTCCAACGATTCCAGAAATTAAACCAGGAATAAGAGTGATTCCTATATAAAGATGAAGTTTTCTTAATTCAAAAATTTCTTTGTATCTTGTTGGTTTAAGCATTGCTATGTAGCGATTAAATGCTATCAAGAATGTTATTTGATACATAATACAATATGTAGTACATGTCGTAAAGTATAATATATAAACAGGAAAATTTATTGCCAAATAGACATCTTCAAGAATATGAAATTTTAATATTCTTCCGGTAAATAATTGAACTATATTTGTTATGTTATCAATAACACCTTTATAAAAAATGATAGGATAATATTCGTTTCTAACATCTGGTGTCTTTTTTATATATATTTTGTAACCAAGTTTTGCTGTAAATCCTACATATAAAGGAGTTAATACCACAGTGTATGTTAAAGCAATATAATCGGCAAAAGATGCCATATTTTTGGTTGAAAAATATTTGAAATTTTTAGTCAAAAGTTGGTTAAAAATTATAAATTATATTTACTTTCATCTTCATTTATATACTATGAATCAAAACTTTTTATTGTATTTTGATGTATTGATAAAAATTGTAAGAACGGGTACGGCAATTATTTTATGTATCTCATGGCGAGTCACATTTCTTTTGTTAATAATTATAAAATAATTATTTACACTCCTAGTTCAATACAAAATTTTCTTTTAATTATTTTTCTTATATAAAAATTTAATGAGAAGCCACCATTATTGTTGTAATATTTTATTAATTGAAGAAAAGATAAATCTGTCACACTTTTTTAACTTACAACAATCGTTTTCTTTACTGTATTTGTTTGAGTAACTACAACTTTTTTTTGCTTCTCTGACTTATCAAAACATGGAAGTAATTGTCTTAAAGCTTTTCTATAAAAAGAAATAAATTCACTTTTCATAAGAAACTCACGATAAAACCATTGAAAATATCCATAAACCAAAAGTCATAATATCTAGAAGCCAAGGAATTATTGTTATAGCAATTTGCTCCAAAACTTTAAGCTCTCCTAAAATATAAGGAAGGTATCTTCCAATATAATAGAAATCAAATCCCCACATAGTTAAAAAAGCAATAACATTATATAAAAAAAGTTTTGAATCCATAGAATTATATAAATTTTTTTTACTCAAAATTTTTTTATTTTTTAAAAAGCATTTTAAATTCATCCATGATGTTATCAAAATCACAGGAATATTAAAAACAATCCCAAAAATTGCATTATAATATTCTATTCCACTTTGAAAATACATATGAAGAACTCGATTGAGAGAAGGGTACCAAATATAACCTAATTTGAAACATACAGATGGAATAGCTGAAGACATACTTGGAATAAACATTAATGCCATATAAAGATGTAATCTTTTGAACTCAAAAATTTCTTTATATCTTGTTGGTTTAAGCATTGCAACATAACGATTAAATGCTATTAAAAAGTTTATTTGGTACATTAAACAGTATGTTGTTGCTGTTGTAAAGTATAGAATATAAGCAGGAAAGTCATGGGATAAGAAGAAACTTTCAAGTATATTAAATTTTAAAATTCTTCCAGTACATAATTGAACTATATTTGTTATGTTATCAACACATCCTTTGAAAAATATTATTGGATAAAATTCATTTCTTAAATCAGGAGATTTTTTGTAATATATTTTCCATCCTAATCGTACTGTGAAGTATACATATATAGGTGTTAGCACCAGCAAATAAGCCAATGAAATGTAATCAACAAAATCTACCATTTGGATTAAACATTTGGGAATATATTAAAAGAATTTCATAATTGAAATTTCTTTATATAGTATTTTATAATTATAAACAAAAAAGTTTAGGTGTGAAATTATTGTTTCTTGTTAAATGAAATTTTCGTGATTAAATTATTTATATTATAATGATACCACACCTATTTTATTAATTTTAAAATAATATATTTCAATTAACAATTGAATTTTTAGTCACGAAAATTTGAATTTCAAATTTTTAATGATAATGAAAATTTTACTAAATATATAATTAATAATTTTTAATGGAATTGTATCATTTAAAAATGTTTGTCTGTTTTATTTATCAAATTATAATAGTTGTAATTACAATATCTTTAATTATTTTTACTTGTGTTAAGAAAAAACTTAAAAGTGACACAGTATCTATATTACTTCTTGATAAGAACGGAAAGGTAATTAATAAAGTTATTTCGAGAAAAAGTGCCTTCAATGAAAAAAAAACAACTGAAAATTTGAATGAAAATAAAACGACCATTAATGTTTCTAAGAATGTTCAACAAATATGTAAACCTTTGGAAGAAAATAAAAAATGTTGTAATCTAAAAAAACAAGAAAATGCTGAGTTACCAAAGGATGTTAAACTTATTACAAAAAGTAAGAATTCCTCAAAAGAGAAAAAAAGCCGTGATAATATGGATAAATCAAATAAAAATAGAAAAAACATAAGCAAAGATAACATCATATTTAGGACAGCAAAACAGAAAGAACGTAGTCGCAAATCAAATAGAAAATCAAAAAAGAACGTTATTGAATATCAAGTAGAGATGACACAAAAATCATTATTCGATGAAAATGTTAAAGACTCTAGCTTTAGGAACGTAAAAGAACTCCAATCGGAAGCCAAGAAAGAATTTGATCCCAATATTCTGGTGGATGATAATAATAACAAAAATGATGCAATAAAAATTAAAGAAGGCATAGATATATGGGCATGCCCCTCCGAATCTGCTGTTCAAAAAGAGAACTAATTAATAATTTTTATAAATAAAAAAAAANAAAAAAAAATATATCTTATACTAATACATGCGAATAAACATATAACTATTTAATATCTTTTTGTGTTTATATTATTATTATTAATAAATTAATAATCATCAGCAACACATTTTAATAATAAAATATATTAGTTATGATAATTTTATCAACAAAAATAAAAAATAACAATTACAACCCGTTATGGATTTTAGGCTTATAAGAATTTTGTTTCAATATTTTTGAAATTTCACTCTTTTCATCTTTGGTTAATTCACCTTTAGGAAAGTCGATATCAATTGTTATTATTAAATCACCTTTCTTCAAGTTATTAGAATTATCAGGCATTCCTTCTCCTCTTTTACGAATCTTCGAAAATGGAGGTGTAATTTTATTTCTTTCAAGTACAACTTCATGCCCATCCATATGTTTAATAGTTGTACTAAATCCATTCAATGCTTGTTCCAATGATATGGTAAGATTTGTAAGCAAATCCAATCCTTGTCTTTCAAAAATGCTATGTTTTTCTATCCTAATTTTAAATACTAAATCACCAGAATCCCCATCCATATGAGGTTCTCCATCACCGTATTGGATAATTTCATGTCCTTCATCAAAACCTTTTTCAATTTCAATATGATAATCAACATTTTCTTGTACAAGACGTTTATTAGGGCAATCATCACAAACTTGTACTTGAAACATCTGATAACTTCCTGGGCCCATACTTTGAGTCTTCATCTCCAGCCTACAATTACATTTTCTTGTTCCACTAGTTTCTTTATAATATGCTTTAACCCTCTCAATATCAATAATTGCACCATTATAAAGTTCATCCAAACTAACCCATAAATCAACATTAACATCAGCACCTTTATGTACAACCTCTTCAGCTTCGTCATCACCAAAAGCACCACCAAAAAAGTCTTTGAAAGGATTAAAACTACCAAAATCACTTTCATGTCCATTCTTCAAACCTTCTTCACCATGTTTATCATAAATTGATCTTTTCTTAGGATCCGACAAACATTCATAGGCAGCACCTAAATCCTGGAATTTAACTCCAGCATTCTCATCACCTTGATTTCTATCTGGATGAAGCTCCTTAGCCAATTTTCTATATGCTTTCTTAATTTGATTGTGATTAGCGTTTTTTGGTACTCCTAATATTTTATAAAAATCTCTCCCACAATCAATTAGCGTTAAAAAAATAAATAATAACACAATTGCCACTATTTTTAGTTTAGATAAAAATAGCATTTTCTTGACCTACAAAAAAAAANAAAAAAAAATAAATTAAAATAATTGATAGGTAAATGTATTCAAAAAAAAATTTTTATTAAAAAAACACATACAATGAGTTGTAGAGTAACACGTCATATTTCTTGTGCAGATTTATTTTACATATAGTGTTACAAAGAGAAATATTTATTAGATATTTTTGAATAATGCTTATTAAAAATGGTCATGTACCTATTGATATAAATGAGATAAAAGAGTCCTAGAACATTAGTAATGTATTGCAATTAACTTTATGGGTTGAGATATGTATGTATCAATAATTAACTCATTCCTCTAGGAGAGTCATTTTTAGCCGGGAAATATGAATAAATGACTATTAAAAGGGTAAATTTATGATAGTATTTAATTGAAGGAAAAATTTCTATAAATTGTGTAATTTTATTTAATGGCTGAGGAAGATTTATATACAACCATTCCTCCTTGTGATCCTAATAATGATCCTTTATTTCAACCTGATACAGGTTGCCTTGCTCTAAGTGGTCGGACTCAAGAAGGTAAGTTTAATTGAATTTTTATATAATGAAAATTTTTAGATGATAACACGTCACACAATGGAACAAATCAAAATAATGTCACACAAGATTCTACAAATATAAGTGAAACAAATACTAAGTCAAATGTAACTGATGCTACTACACTATCTTCAACTACCACAGGAGCTCCAGAAGAGTTGACTACACAAACTGAACCTACAAATACTATACCAAATAATGTCGAGTTAACTATATCAACTAGTACTCCACAAACGCCATGGGTTCCTATAGAAAAGACAACGTTAAAACCAGGACTAATTAAAAACAATGATAGTATCAATCCAAATATAAATAAGCCTGGAAAGTATAATAAAGAATTTAATGGGAAACATCAATTTATGGGACAATATATAAATTATATTTATATTTTAATTGGTGTAACAATTTGTGTCATTTTGTTAGTCTTCTTCATAACATTATATTGTATATTCTTTAGAGTAAGTTTATACTACTTCAAATATATACAAATAAATTGTTTATTTCTTTCTAGATGAAAGATAATAAGACAAATTCGAAAAAACATCAATTTAAATCAATGCCTAAAAGTAAAAAAGATAAAAAGAAACAGGATAATAAAAGGATTAACAAAAAGGAAACCAAAATTGAAATATCCAATAAGGTCGATCCATCATTTGAGGTTCTCCAACAGTTAAGGAATAAAACAAAGACGGATGGAAGTTATCACCAATTGTTGTCATATCAATCACCATATAGATCATCAACATTATCATCACATTCATTTTCTTCAATGGATATTTCCACCTTCTCAAATAGAGAACATGGTAGTGAGGGAGATAAACAATGTGAATTTCCTTGTTGTAATAAAAAGCCAATCCCAAAATATTATTATGTATTTGGAGAAGATGGATGGCAGCATGATGATAAAAATTTATCATTATTTAGTTTTCAAATATCTTCTCAGGATAGTAGTGAATCTTCAAGAAAAGGAAGATAACTTTATTTATATATATGTAATTATTATTATTATACACAATTTTTTTTAACAATATCTTAATAATTCCACAATATTATTTGTTTAAATGAAACGTAAAAATAATTTGAATAATGTCTAATATTTTGAATATAGATTATTAGTATATAATTAATTAAATTAATGAAATCTTATCATTTATGAATTTGTTCTATGCAAGTTTTGTGAATTAACTGAATTCAAAAATGGGTATAGATGGTGGTATAGAAAATTTAATTATGAGCATGGCTACCAATGCTGAAGGAGGAGGTCAAAAACAGGGTGAAGAAACTCCTGATAATCCATTCAATGTTGAAGATGCTGGCAAAAAGAAACATAGGAAAGTTAGGAGAATAAAAAAGGAGGGAGGTGAAGAAAAACCTCATGAATATGATGATATTGAAGTTAAAGAGTAAGGTTTTTTTAGTTGTTAAAATTTATTAATGTTTTCAGTAATGAGATGGATGAAATAAATGACCCTGGTGAAGAAGGAATGGAAAAAAAAGAAAAGAAACGTAAGAAGAAGAAGGATGATGATGAGGGTGAGAAAAAAGCAGATAGTGATGAGGATCCCAAGTCTAAGAAAATTGAAGAAGATAGTGGAAGGAAAAAGAAAAAAGATTATGAAGATAGCCCAAAAAAAAGAAAGGATGATGAAGATGTAGTTGAGAGACAAAAGAAAAAAAAGGATAGTGACGATGATGATGTCGTAGAAAGACCAAAGAAAAATAAAGGTGGTGAAGAGGATGAAGATACCACTAAAAGGCGTAAAAAGAAGAAGGAAGAAAAGGGGAAGAAGCATAAAAAATCAGATGATGATACAAATGGGAAGAAAGATGAAGAAAATGAAAAAACAAAAAAAAAAGGTGATGAAGATGGTGATAAACCAAGGAAAGGAGAAAAGAAACGTAAAAAGAGCGATGATGAAGGTGATGGAGATGATGAAAAAAAGAAAGGTGATAAGAGACGTACTAGAAAGAAAGTTAAGGCTCCTATTGATAATGAAAAACTTAAAGAAAATGATGAAGATGGTGATAAGGAAGGTGAAGAAAATAAAAAGAAGATAGAGAAGAAACGTATTAGAAAAAAATCAAAAGCTTCAGGTGATGTCCTTGATAAAATTAAAGATCAGGGTGATGAAAATGAGAAGAAGGGAAATAGTGATGATTCAAATGAAAAGAATAAAATAAAAGATGGTGTGCCTAAAAAGAAGAAAACATTAATGCAAGCTTTAAAGAAGAAGTTGAAGCCTCAAGAAGAGACCAATAAAAATAAAAATGAAGAAACTACTGATAAGAAAAAACCGGCAGATGATGATAGTGAACATTTAAAAAAGAAAAAAGATGAAGAATGTGAAAGGAAGCATACAAAAAGTTCAAGAGATCTTGAAAAAAAGAGAAGTAATGATGATCTTCAAGATAAAAAGAAAGTTATGGCAGAAGTTGCCGCCAAATCAGTTAAAAAGAGAAAAAGTGAAAGAACAGCTAATAAAACAGTAAAGTCGAGTGAATCGGAAGAAAAGAAAAAAACAGATAAGGTTAAAAGTTCAATGGTAACAGAAAAGAAAGCTTTAAATGAGGATACAGATCCGAAGAAATTCAAAACACTAAAAACAACAAAACCTCCAATTACAGATCCAAGTATGGAAGTAGTAAAAAAAACATTAAAATGTAAAACAAAGAAAAAAACGTCAAAAAAACCTGAAGAGAAAATTGAAAAGAAACAGGCACTTTCAACACCAAATTTAGGAGTAGAAAAGGCAGATATTAGTCTTGTAAGAACATCAAAAATGGTTTAACAAATTTTTTTTTTATCAAACTAACAATTATAATTATATGACATTAAGACAATAACTTCAATAATATATTTTAATAGCTATAGATAAACTCTACTATTTTGTAAACATTTTGTTATTATTGATAAAGTATACAATCTCAATTTTTCCGCAAAATATTTCTTATAACGAAATTTGGTATGACATATTTTACTACATCATTTCATTATCTAGTACTACGTGAAATACTTTTCTTAGTGACCAGCTTTTTTCATCATTTTTTTCTTTTTTGAAGTTTACCCATTTTTTATTTATTTTTTCTTAATATTCATGTCTCTTGATACAATTATTGGCTCTAAGAAAATATTAAAATTTTCACCAATTATAAATATAGATGACTTCAGATACAATGCAATATATACAAAAAATCTTATCAAAATGGCATTTCCATGTGAACAAGAAGATATCTTACAATCGTTAGAGGAGAATAGAAGAAAAAGGAAATTACTCGAGGAGGAAGGTGGGAGTGAAACATCAGAAAGCGATATTGATGATGATTCTCGAAGAGAATTGTCTGATCGAGAGAGTAGATCTCAAAGTCTCGCCAGTTCTGTATATAGAGAAGGAACTGATATTCGTAGTGTACAAAAAGCCTCAAATCAGTTATTTCAATTTATGGATATGAAAGCACCTCCAGGGGAGACAGAAACAAAGTATAAAGAAAGATTGAATCATAAAATGTTACGTACAAAGTATTCTCCATATAATAAACCAGTAATTGATGGTAAAAAGATGGAAAAATATAGAAATGGATTTCTAAATTATATAAATCAAATGGGTGGTAATATTGAGGAAGCTAACAAATGTACAAATGATGTCAAGTAATTTTGTTTTTTATTATTTAATAATTTAATCGTTTTAGAACATATGGAAAAGAATGCATAAAAAGGTCCCCACAATATACAACGGGGAATCTTTTTGGTGGTTTTTATAAAAATTCCTGTGATCTTGCATCCCATATTATGAATAAAAAGAGACGTCAAATATTTTTCAATGATAACATTCTTAAAGGGGTATATTTACGTAAGCTCAAATATTTTTACATGGAAAATTATGCCTTGGATACAAGGACTAACGAATTAACTGATGGCATACCAGATGAAGTAAGAGTAACTGTAAGAATGTATAGACCAAAAGTTAGAAAAGATGAAAGATTATCTTATAATGGTGATGAGAGATGTCCTCCTATAGATAAAGTATTTTATTTTTGTGGTGCAAATACATTGAAACAATTACGTAATAATATAATATGCCAATGGGATGTTACTTGTTTAAAGAGTGAAGATAAAGGACCACCAAATTATACGGATTTTATGTTATTCCATGTTCCTTCTTCATTTATATTTATACATGATACTCTTTATATTGATACTTCAAATTCTGATTTAAAGGATATAACAGAGGAGTATAGGAAATTTATCAATGATCGTCCATGGTATGGACCTGTTAAAGTTGCTAAAATGGAGGAAACAAAGATACGTGATTTAAATCTTAGACTTGGTATGGCATACGTTTTTGTTCACATGGGTGGGCGTTGTGAACACATGTTTTCAATATCAGATTTAAGAATGTTATCATATAATGATTATCACAATTTAAATATTTATCCAATTAGAGTCTCGTCAACACGTATGAATATTAAAAAATGCTTTGCATGTAAAGTAAGAGCGCCAAGATATGTAATTGTTGAGTGTTCATTATTAATAAAATGTCCACGATTGATGTGTTCTGATTGTTACAAAAAATTTTATTATACTATGAATATTAAAAATTCGGATTCTATTGCATATCCCTTCATCAATAGGTATTACGTTGCATAATGTGTTATAAAATTCTGTGAAATATTTGTACATTAGTAAACTTATGTTTAACAAAAAGTATTGGAAGAATATATACTCGATTTTTAATGTATGATATTTTTTATTTTATTTTCAAGGTGTAATAAAAACTATTATTTTTTTTAAATATGTCTTTTGACAAATTGATAGGGAGAGAACGGCTAATGAAATTTTCTCCTGTTATTAATCTAAATACATTTCGTTTTAACGGAATTTACACTAAAAATATTCTTAAAATTAATATTCCTTGTCAAGATGAGGATTATCTTGGAGATTATTGTAAATCAGATACTGATGATGAAGTAAAGAAGTTAAAAGTAAAAAAAATTAATGATGAGTCAGATGATGAAGGAAATGATATAGAGAAAGGACAACTATTAAATGATGTTGATGAAAGGAAAAATTTTTGGTGGAGAGGTAATAAAATTGGACAATTATATAAAGAAATGGAAGATAAAAAAAATTTAATTTCTGAATTAATTTATCAAGACCCAACTTATCTTGATATGATTAAAACTGAGACTAAATTTATTGAACGGACAGATCCAAATTATGTACCAGATATTCTTAGTTTAAATAGAAAACATGAAGGAACAATTGATTATGATTCTTTATCAAAATATAGAAATGGATTCCTTAATTACGTTCAATCTTTGGATGGAAATATTGAAGATGCCAAACATGCTTTAATTAGTGTAGAGTAAGTTTTTATCTAATTAATTTTTTTAATAATATTATTTTAGCGATTTTTCATTTGAATGCCTACAAAAAAATCCAAACTTTTCAAAATTGTCTTTATTTGGACAACCTTTGTCAAATAAATCTGACAAATTAACAACTTCAATATCTTCTAATAGATTTGTTATATGTCGTGAACCAAATATAAAAGTATCGCATCTTGTCAAATGTAAATATTATCATTTTTTTGAATATTGTTTTCAAACAAGAACATACAATAGAGAAGAAACAATTCCAGAAGATTTCAGAATAACTGTAAGATTATTGATACCAAAGATATCAAAACTAAGGCGTATTCCTTACAATTCTAACATATGGAGACCTGTAATTGATAGAATATATAATCTACGTGGTGATAATACATTGGTAGAACTTAGAAAACTAATAGTTTGTCATTGGGATTTAGTTTGTACGAAATCAGCCGATCAAACTTTTCCAACAAAAGATGATTTTTTAATAAATCAATTGTCTTCATCATTTATATTTATACATGACACTATTTATATTGATAAAACACGTGATAAATGCAATGATATAACAGATGTATATATAGAATTTTTAAAGAAACGATCTCATATTTTCGGACCTATAAAAGTTGTAGATATGAGTAATGTTAAGATATCTGATCTGAATTTACGTCTAGGATATCCATATGTTTATGTTCATATGGGAGGACAATGCGAACATCAATTCTTTTTTTCTGATCTCAGAATGTTAACAGCCAATGATTATCATCATTTAGAAACTTATCCATTAAAAGTTTCAGAAGTTAATCGTATCAAAGTTTGTGCTGTATGTAAAGAAAATGGAGCAAAATTTATTGTTGTTAATTGTGAAAAAATGCCTAAATGCCCAAAAGTTCTATGTTATAATTGTTATCATAAATTTCATTATGCAATGGATGTCAAAAGTATTCAGTCAACATCATATTATTACTATGAAAAAAGTGGTTATATATAAANAAATAAATTATAAAATATTTATTGAACATTATGGGCCCTTCTTAAAACTATTGTATATCGCTAGAAGTTTTTCTAATTCTACTTTTTGATTAACATGTTCTAGTACCGTTGGTGATGATAATAAGACTCCAAATGTACCTCCTAATGTTACACCAAAAAAAACAAACAGCATAAGGCGATCTATAACCATACCAACATATTTCCAATCATCACGACACATTTTATATTCTTCATCCTGTTTTATATAATCTGTTATATATTCAATTGCATCTATTGCTTTAGATGCTTCAGCTGTTAAAGGATAAAATTGAGCTGTAAAAGCATCTTTACCAGTATCTATGGTTTCAGCTCCATAAACATGGATAGCTGGAACTGGCCATTGATCTTTAACTTTTCCAATTTGTTCATTTGCTACAGAGGGACACATAGGATGATGACTAGATTTACTAACTGTAAATTCACCAACTCCTGGTAATTTACTTTTACTAGCTTTTTGACCTATCTTCTTCCTAACAGCACTAATTTGTTTAGGTCTTTTCATACAAATAAATTTTGGTAAAAATTCTAAAAAAACTGTTCTAACCCATTTAGGCATTCTATGTGTTGTTGGTGCACGAAAATAAACATTGATGATAATGACAGTAATTAAAATAGTAATAACATTAAGAACAAACGTCAATAAAAGATATTTTGCCATTAATGGTATAGTAGATGATGTTGGAGGAAGAATTTTTGAAACAAGTAATAAAAACACAACAATAGATAAAAGAACTGAAATTGTTAATGTAATCTTTTCTGTCGATTCGGTTGGTAAAAAAAATACAGACATTGAAAGGAACGCCATTAGCACAGTTGGTATAATTAGGACAACAGTATAAAATAATGTTTTTCTTCGTATTTTTAATTGATATTCTATGCGAGAACGTTTATTTACCAAAGCAGCTGGTGCATCTAAGACATCCCATATAGAACTAGGAGAATATTCGGATAAATCTATGAATGATGCTTGGTCAAAATCCAATGTTATCTCATTTTCATTGTATGTCCATGAACCAAAGATAAGATGACAAATTTGTTGATCCATTGGAAAATATTCTACATCAATAATACAACTGGATTTGTAAATAGCTGGTGGAACCCATAACATATCACCTTTATGATTAATAACAACATTACACATAAAAGAAACTTCATAATTTCCATCTGCATTATTAAATAAAACAATATCTGGTAACCATACTTTATCTGGTGATACTCTGATATCTTGTATATTACCATAATCAATAGGATTCCATCGCATTTGGAAGTCATACCATTTTAATGTTAACCATACATTTGTTTGCATAATTTGATCTTTTTCATCAACATTAATTAATAATACTAATTGTAATGAAGCTCTAACCACCAATGGACCATCACTAAAATTTTGTATAGGTCTTATCAATGAATTATATCCTTTAAATACATCCTGCATTAACCTCTCTTCGTCCTCTGATCCTTTAACTATAAAGATTATTTTTACTACTTTTTTTATGATAAAAAAACATACCATTTAATATATATAACACTAATACCATCAAAATAAACACATTCATTTTTAAAAAGTTTTACCATTAAAAATATTCTTTTCTATTTAATGTGTAATCTTAAGAACCACTTTTAATGGAGGAATATAAATTATTACTTAAAATAGTCTAAAGAGAAATGAATTAATTGAGCTTAGAAATATTTATAAAAGCTTATCTACTCCAACCAAATAAAACAATTCCCTTTTTAGAACAATTTTGATAATAAATTATAAAGCTTCTCCTTAAAAATTAGTTGTTTTCAAATGGAACACAATTTTCTATTCATTTAATAATTTTCTTTTATCATCAAAATGTTTTATATTTATCCATATATATTTTTTCTCCTAATTGATTTTGATAGTAAATTGAAAATAATTATTTAATATAATAAGATCAATATATATAATATAATTTTATATATTAAAAACTTCTATTTGGTTATCAAATAAAAATATATTTAATATACAACTTTAAGACAACAACTGCTGAGGAATGTTTAAAAAGAGTAGTATATAAAAGTCAGGTTATTAGATTTAAAATATCTATATATTACAACGGCAAAAGAGATATACATATTATAAATATTTTTAATTCATTGAATTTGATTTTATTTTATATCATATATATACACATTATACAGAAAAGGCACAAACCAAAATTTATTTTATATATATACATTAAATTATATAAAATTTAATTTCTACTACTGGCACGATATTGTTTTATTAATCTGGCTAATTCTATTTCTTGATTAACACTATCAAAAACAGTTGGTGCACCAAATAAAATACCACATGTACCACCTAATGTTATACCAAAAAAGATATATAAAAGTAAACGATCAACTACCATTGCAATATATTTCCAATCATCTCTCAATGCTTTATCTTTTTCCTCCGATTTCATATTATCAGTAATATATGCAATTGCTTCAACTGCTGCATTGGCATTCTCTCCCAAACCATAGTCATCATCCTGAGAACAAGTCTTTTTGGTTGCAAAAAGATTTGGATTAAAATGATCCTTAATAAATATAGCTCCTTCTCTATTATTGTTATCAAGACATTTTTCATCTCCTCTTAACATTGTATTAATTGAGGTTGTCGTGTTACAAAAAGGATGATGATGATGATGAGAATGATGAAATAATCCACCATTATTATCAATTTCTGTACTATAATATGGATGCATTACATTCCCTTCTACTAAATTCATAATTTCTTTCTTTCCTCTCATCTTCCTCCTTCCTTTTGGTATTCTTTTGGGTCTCTCCATACAAAGAATGAATGGCATAAATTTTAAAAATATTATTCTTACCCATCTAGGCATCCTATGTGTTGTTGGTCCACGAAAATAAATGTTAATTATTATAACAGTAACAATAATTGTTATAATGTTTAAGACAAATGTTAACAATAAATATTTTGCCATAAGTGGTATTGTAGAGGAGGTTGGTGGAAGAATTTTTGATACTAGCAATAAAAAGACCACAATTGATAAAAGTACATTCATTGTTAATGTCATTTTTTCTCCAGATTGTGTTGGTAAAAAATAAACTGTCATGGAAAGGAATGCCATTAAAACGGTTGGAATTATCAGAACAACAGTATAAAATAAAGGTTTCCTCCTTATTACAATTTGAAATTCCATTCTTGAACGTTTATTTACCAATGCTGCCGGTGCATCTATGACATCCCATATCGAACTGGGAGAATATTCAGATAAATCTATATACTCTGAAGCATAAAATTCTAATTTAACTTCAGAACTATTGTATGTCCAGGAACCAAATATTAAATGACATGTTTGAATATCAAAAGGAAAATAATCAACAACTATTATGCAACTGGATTTGTATATTGCTGGTGGTACCCATAACATTTCTCCCTTATGATTAATAACAACATTACACATAAAAGAGACTTCATAATTTCCATCAGCATTATTAAATAAAACAATATCTGGTAGCCATACTTTATCTGGTGCCACTCGTATACTTGTAATACCACCATAATTTTCAGGATCCCAAATAAAACGATAGTCAGTCCATTTTAATGTTAACCAAACATTTGTATGCATAATCTGATCCTTTTCATCAACATTGATTAATAATACTAATTGTAATGCCATCGATACTATTATAGGTTCTGAGGTGTTGGGGTTTAATGGATGAATATAGGAATTGTATCCTTTAAATATGTCAATCATTAATCTTTCCTCGTCATCATTATCAGGTATCATTAATGACCTCCCAACAGCAGTTGTCGAAGAGGAGGAAGCTGAAAAAAAAACAGAAGATAAATTTTTATTATAAAAAAATATTTGAGAAATGAAATAATATATTATTTTTATTTAGATCCTTAATAATGAATATCAAAAGCAATTATTTTTATCATCAGTATATATTTTATTGGTAGATGATGTGTATATATAATTGATGGTATTTAAAAAAAAAAGAGTATTATCATTGGAAATATTCAATATTTTAAATAAATGATACAAACTTACAATATTTAGCTGTTGAAAATTTGACAAAATATGTTAATAAATGGAAAAAAATAAATAATTTTATAATTATAATTGTCATAATCATATAGAATTTCAATATAACATGATATATATATTTTTTTTACTCAAATTTAGAAATATTAGTATACTTTTTTATGCAAATTTCTTAGTTTTATATTGTTTTTAATTTCAAAAACTTAAAAAGTATATGAATAGGTTGATATGAGAAGTTAAAAATCCAAAAATTAAATTTTCCTCCCCACCATCACACATCTATTCTCTTATTTATATATCTCTCTTTTGATTTTTCTCTCCTTGAAGGCGGATCGTTTTATTGATAATTTTATAATGAATAAGTATCTATACTTTTAACTAAAATAAATATTTTAATGTTTAAAGTAAAACTATTATATAAAGGGAAATGATGATAAAGAAATAAATGTAGATAGATTGTTGTGAATATAATGAAAATAGGGAAAGAAATATATATATATATAATATTTTGTGTTTATTTATTAACTTTATAACTCGAAATATTTTATAGTGGTCTTTTCTCCCAGACTTATTTTTTGTCAAAAAAAAATATATTTATATATTGCTATAAAGTACTTTTTGTTTTGGCAATAAATAAATATATTAATCATATTAATTCTTTTCCTCCACAAATATGCCATTTTTTATCTCTATCACCTTCTAATTACTTCAAATATATCACATTTTAACTGGACGAAGGAAGATGTTGTTATCAGTAACAATATAAATATGGAAGGAAGAAATTGGTTTCTTTAATTTATTCTTCGTACTAATATACATAGATGAAGATAGCTTATATTTTGTTATATATTTATCAATATTTAACAATAAGCCTTTTTTCAAAAATAATTGTATTTTAAACAATATTTAAACCAAAAATTATTTTTAAGTAGTTTTATTAATTGTTAACACAATGATAAAAATAAAATTCTCTTTAAATTTTTTTTAATGGAAAATTATTAAAAAAAATAATTATTAGATTAAATTTATTTACACTTAAATATTACATAATTTAATAAGTAACAAAAAAATTATTTAAAGATTATCTTTATTTTAGATATTCAATAAATTGTATATATATGAAAAAATGAATAAAAAAAAATCATTTTTTTTATTATTAAAATTAAATAAAACTTTTTTAATCAATTTATTTTTGTTTCATTTAATATATATACTGTACATGGAGAGAGAGAGAGATAGTGAAATATAAACAACATATATATATGTGTATGGGAACATTTTTTAATAATAAAAATAATAACAAAAATGTATCTACATATATATATTTTAATATAAAAAAAATAAACCATTTGATAAAAATTTCAATAAAATAGACACGAATAAATTTTTAATGTTAGAGCATTATGAAAAATATATAAAAAAAATCAATGATAGAGAAAAAAAAAATAAAATAATAGTGTGAAAGTTGTGGTAAAAGCTCTTATATTTTTCTAAAGATTCAAGGAAGGAGATTTTTATAATATTGGAAATAATATATATGTAGAGAAAAATTTTTAATAATTATAATAATAATATATATGAAATACCAAACAACCAAATTTTATTTGTTCCTTCTTACATTATTCCTCTTCTTTTCATTCTTCTCCCTTCTTCCAAGAAAGGAAGGATTAATTTTTTATTAATGATTTTGCCTTTTCGCATATAAATATGAAGAGATTACATTTCATAATAGAAATAGAAGTTTTTAATAATACATTTTGATGAGTTTTTATTTTTAAAACTACTTTATATAAATATATTCATCAAAAATACTTTTGAATATTTGAATCCTTCTTTATATATATATATTAATATAATCTGTTTCTTCTCTTATAATAATAATTTCCCATTTATCAGTTATATAAATATATATATATATTTAAATGTCATAATTTATATAATTAATATATCACATATTATTATTACTCATTCCAGATAAAGGTAAATTTGGAAGATTTGATACAAAATTAGCAAATGTATTTGTGAGATCTGGTGGCAAAATTAGTGAAGATGTTCCCTGTCCTTGTGTATTATTATTGTTTCCTTCTCCTAAACCACTGTTATTATTGTTATTATTATTATTTGATAAATTTAGTGATGCTTTCAAAAAAGATGCTGCTGTCGTTGTTGGTATTGATAAATTTTTACCATCAAAATTGTTATTTTTATTATTACTACCATTACCTGGCATCGCATACAGCACACCTTGATACATTTTCCCGTTCAATTCCATTGATATCATCATACTACTATCATTACTATGCTTCATTGAATTTATTTTGAAATTTACTGCATTACTATTTGTAGATGTTCTCATATTTATTGAAGATTCTGAACTATCTCTTCTTATTCTTTTTGCAGAAGATGGACCATTATCATTTACACCACTTTCAAGACTACTGGAACTATCCCTTCCACTATTATTGTGACCTCCAGAAGAGGACATACAATTTAATTGTTGTGCTGCCACAACATTAAGTGCCTGTTGCCTATTAAATGCTTCTGCTGCCAATGTTTGTTGCATAAAACGTTGTTGCATATCTAAATTTAACATTTGATCATTCTTAAAAACTGCAGCAGCCAATGCATGTTGTGAAGGATTAATTGCAAGGCCGGAATCCTCATCTGTCTTGAAACTAAAACCACCAAATGCTTTTGGAAATAAAGCTGATGGATTTGGCCCTAAATGAAAAGGTAAACCACCACCAGGAAAACCTGACGTTGGGTTTCTTCTACCCTCTCTTCTATTACCATCAATAGCTTGTTGTAAATCTTCAGGTCTTGATAAACCTTCCTTTTCACATTCATAATCATACAAATACTTTTGGTATTGTGTTCTTAAGGTAAATGCTGCTGAGGTAATTGATGAGGGTAAATTTAATCCTTTAGTTATTTCCCTCCAAAGTTTTTTATTTATTATCTCTACTAATCCTCCATGATGTACCAC
The DNA here is from genome assembly GCA_000941615.1 of Parastrongyloides trichosuri. Lineage (NCBI taxonomy): Eukaryota > Metazoa > Nematoda > Chromadorea > Rhabditida > Strongyloididae > Parastrongyloides > Parastrongyloides trichosuri. The sequence goes on from LM523163.1 coordinate 942,373, forward strand.
TAAACGATATAGTTCATACAAATCAAGTACCTGTTTAGCCATTATTGGTATTCTTGTTACAGGTTTCCCTATTTTATGCATAAAACTTAACCAATCATCTAACCATTCTTTTCTCTTTGAATCTTCTGATAATTCATATAACTATAAATAAAATAAATATTATCTATCAAAACATAACTATATATATAAAGTATACTGTAAACATAATTAATAACAATTTTAAAACTTAATAATTATTTCAATGATAATTTAAAAAAAAAATCAACAACCTCTATCAATTATAACTTTACAAAAAGTTTCCAATGTTAAAAATTTAATATTTAAAATATAAATAATGGTAATTCAATCTAAAAATCGTCATTCAATTTTTTTTTTCATATTATTACTACTATTACTTCCCTTCATACAAAATGTATTATCAAATTTTTCTTAAACAAGTTATACATATCTTTTGTTACAAAAATATTACAATTGTTCTATATAAAGAATCGGTATATAATATTATCTTTTATTAAAATAATGAAGGATGTTTCTTCTTCTTTTTTTTNTTTTTTTTTCAATCATCATTTATATATTTCCTTTTTATATAGAAAATATTATAATAACAAGGCATCTAATCGTATAGATAAATAAATTAGGTAGCGGTAAAAGAAATTTTATAATTATAGGTATATATTATCATTGTGTCTATAAATATATTAAAAAAAATAAATTACCATTTAGGTTAACCTTTTTTGTATTATATGAAATTACATTTTCTAAGATGATAATATTTAATTATCCATCAAATGTAATGTACTATCGATCATTGATATAAATATGTAATATAAGGTAATTTGATGAGTGATCAACATTAAGAGAATTGATCGCTTCTAATTTATATGTTCAACAAAAGAAAAGAAAATCCCCTATTAAAAATTTTTTTTTGGATAATCATTACCCACGTCCTGATTTTAAAATAAATATAAAATTAACAATTTTATAATCATCACAAATATTTTAAAAGTTAATATATACAAATAGAAAAGGTGCATTTAATTACAAGATTTAATCGCGCCAACATCTTGGAATCATTTAAAGAATTAAAAATTATTTGATATAATATAAAACTAATTAACATCTCTTGTTAATAAAAGTCTTAATAAAACTATTATTATTGCTTTTTTTTGTATATAAAGAGTTTATATACAAATAAATAAATACATATATCTGTGAGATAATTAAAACTTTTATATTATCTCTTATTTTATTGTTATTAAGTTTAGATGTGATCAAATTATATACATATAAATTGTGTGCTGGTAACGACATATTATAATTAGTAAAATATGCCTTTATTTTTGATAACTTTTCATTTTATATAATAATAATTTATATAAAACCCCTATATATATATTATAAAACTACTGTAACAAGAGAAGTCTTTTCCCTTCATTTCTACATGTATAAATGATAAATACAAAATTACCACATAAAATATTAAAATAGATCTAAGTCCAATTGTTCTTTTTAAAAATATATAAATATATTAATAAACAAATTTTATAAATGAATAAATACCAATAATAGAAACAATTAAAGGTCCAAGTATATTTCTTTTTCATAAATAATTATTATTAAACAAAACTAACTATTATTTAAATACATTTACATATTCCTTTTCTTTTCTCTCTCCTTCACACCAAACAATTCATGTATTAGTCCAAATGGAGGAAGGAGATGAATGAATAAAAAACTTGAATAAATCCTTCAATGAAGAATTCGTTATACTAATTATTTATAACACTTAGCTTTTTCATTCATAATTTGGTAACTTTTATCTATTCTATGTTAGACGAGAAAAATATATGTATTATATACATATATTTATTCATATGTCTCATATAAATATATATTTTATAGTTAATTATTTATACAAATTACAGTATACCTCTTCCAAGATGATAAGAGAGTGGTAGTGTAAGTAATATAAATAAATATTACTATAATATTAATTTAATATGATGATTAAAGATATACTTTTTTTTATACTCTTTAACATAAAAAATGCCACAGTAATACTTTTTTGTTGATAAATTTTAGAAAAAAACAAAAATAAAAAAACTTACTTGTTTAAATTGTTCCTCATAACTCCAAGCCTGTGCACCACCTAAGCCATCATCATCTGGTTTCTTATTGATACTTACACTTAAATCTTCTGGTTCACCATCCTCAAGATGATCCATGTCATCATCATTTAGATCTGGTGATGTTCTTACAGAACCATTTGATGTTCCAACATTTCCAAAATGATGTCCTAAATTCATGAATTGCCTTTGAAAAAGTGGATTATTTTGTGTAAAAGCTAAGTATTGTGGAAGGTTGGCAAAAGATATTGGTGAATTTCCAAACGAAGCACCTAAAATTTTTAATTATCATTATATTTTACAATCAAAAATAAGTTACCGGTCATTTGTGATGTTAATTTTTGAAAAGCTTTCTGAGCATCTAACATGGAGGAAAGTGAAGGTGTAGTACCACTAGATAAATCAGTAGGTAATTGTTGATGATTGGATGATTGTTGTTGTGATTGTAATGAATTAAGGATAGAGGGACTTTTAGAATTTCCATTATCATCACATGTATTATTATTATTACCATTTTCATTTTTTATACTTCCATCCTCATTACCTTCTGTACCTCTTCTAAGATTGTTAATAATAATATTACCGCCATCATTCTCACCATCCTCAGAGACCTGTTGTAAGATGGGTGATCTTGGAGAACTGATTGTACTAGAAGTAGAGTGTGCCTTTGACTCAACACTCATATTTTGAGAGGGAAGATTATTATTATGAGATGAGATCAACATGCAGTATCTAAAAATAAAAATATAGATTATAACATATGTTTTAAAAACTTTTTATATCAATATGTTATTATTAATTGATAAAATTAATTAATATTTCTCGAAATATCAAAATATTACAGTAATGATGTTAAGACGAAATATAAAAATAATGACTTTTGTAAGAATAAATAATTATAAGAAAAAATATATGATATCGCGCACCATCATTTATCTTTAAAATTATAACATATACTTATTTCTCAAACAATATATAATAAGAATTATTTCACCTTAAAATCTATCAAAATTATTAGATAGTTATCATCATATAGAAGAGTTAATAATGATAATATAGATATTATATAAGATATTCCTTTCAATCTTTATTTTGTATAAAAATTGAGTAGAGATTGGTTAAAAATTTTTATAATATAATATTTTCTATTTGACAAAAATTTAATTGTATAAATAAAAAGAGACAATTTGTAATATATATATACTTTTATCGTGCTCCATTATCATCATCATCCTCATTATAATTGTTGGAAGTCTTTTTATATTTTATAAATATAATATCTATATATTATACTCCTCCCATTTTTCTATTTAATTTTTAAAGACATCTTTACCATTTGATATGATATTTATCCTTAAATATATTTTTTATAAATAAAATTAATAATAATTTTAATTATTCCTTTTTTCTTTAATATTTTATATAGTTAAAAAAAAAAGATGATAACAATTATTAGAAAATAGATAGGTAAAGAGAATAATTATTGTCATGAATTAATTTTGTGAATATATATATTTATTTAATAATATAATAATAATAATAATCAAAAGAGGGTAATACATAATAAAGTATGAAATATATTTCTTCTTATCATTATTTCAATACTCCATTGGGAGGAGTTCTATATATATATATTACTATAATTTATAAGAAAATAATACATGAAATAGATATCAGAATATATATTTTTATAAGGGAGCTTTAACTTAATAAAATTTTGCCATCTTGTACACATGTATACAGATAGATAAGGCACAATAGGGAAGTCCATATTTAGGGAGTTAGAGATAGATGATAATGATAGATAATATGAGTGTATAAATTTATCATATTTTAAGGTCCAATTGTTTTAAGATAAAAGTTATATATTTTATCCATCATAAATATATTTTTGGTAGGAGTAAGGCGTTTAAGGGGCCTGTTCACATGAAAATTGTATTATTATTATATTATATAATGCCATTATTATGATTATCAAAAGAGTATACGGTAAAAGTTAGTTGTATATCAATGGTTCTTGTTATGATATATATATATATATTTATATGTATATATAAAGATATATATTTAAAGTTAAGGAAAGAATATAATATATATTTATAAAGAAAAGTCTCTCAATATCTCTAAGAAATGTAGGAAAAAAGAGAATGTAAAAAAAAAAGATGAGTTGATATGATAAGAGTTGTATATATATGTGTAAAAATTTTTAGTTAATAAATACAAGTTCCCTTTTTAAAAATAAACTTTGACAAAAGGAGAATATAATATAAGTGACATGGGAAAATTTTTTAATGGCAAATTATTGTAAAGTTTTCTTTTAACTCCTTATATATTATTTATGGATGATTATTATTATTATTATAACAAAAAATTTTTAAGCAGTTGTTTAAAGATTAGTTTAATGGAAACAATATTTTATGACATATATATATGCGAAGATAATATATATATATATATTTTATAATAATAAATAATAAAAAAAATATAAGATGTATAAAAGTTGAGGAAATGAAGGATGATGATAATATATAGGAGTAATATAGGTATTATTAACATTTTTATTATAGATTATAATAATAATTATTATTATTATTTAAAAAGAAAATGAATTTATACATACATTCATTCATTCATTCATTCATTTACAATCTCCAGAGAGGTAACACTTTTTTGATAACATGATCTTCAATCAAAAAAATTTAAAACAAAATAGATATATAATTTTTTCTTTCTAATCAAATGTATTTTTATATACATATAAATATAATATGAATGATGATTGATTTACCATTGAATTAATACTCATTTTTGCCACTTGAAACCTTATACCTTTTGTTTTGTGATTTCAACTCCCTCATCTTTATTATTATGATAAAAATGATGAGATATATGTAAAATAAGAACATATATATTATATCCAATTAAAATAATAAAAGTCAATTTTTTTAACATCCATTATTAATGAAGTTATTATATAATAATTGATACATATATATATTAAATTGCAAATTGTGTATGTCCTCTATTATATAATTTCTTAACTAGTTATAAACTAAACTTTTACACTCATTTAATATAAAAGCTTTTTGTCTTTTATTCCTCTCCTTTCTCAAAAAGAGATATATATATATATATTCATCTTTCATATCATCATAAAAATGATCATTTTTAATATTTTTGATTAACTTTCATAAAGAGAAAGTTAACAATTGATAAGAGATATCAAATGGAGGTAATGATTAAAATTTTTTAGATGTTTAAACTTTATTTTAAGAGTTGAATGTATAACATTTTCACTTTTTAAAACCATTGATGTCAAAGGAGAGGTATATTTTTATAATTATTAAATAATATATTTTAAATCACACTTCCTACATCATATTTTATTAATTTAAAAAATATATACCATCACATTATTGATAATAATAAGATTATCATCAATGATGATTACATACATATTAAAAAAAATAAAATCTTAATTATTAAGGAATGATTGATTTATATTAAATATAAATCTTATATCTTGTTTTAATATTTTTTTTGTAATGACAAAAAATTATGTTTAAAAAGTTGGGTAAATCTAAATAAGATTTGTTATAAAATGGTTGAGAGTTGATATTTTAAAAAATATCATTTGATATTTATTTATATATTTGAGAAATTAATTTATATATAAAAATATCTTTTCCTCTATACGTTATTGTTGTTAAAAAAAGAGTGAGAGAAAAGATTAGGACAGAAGGGTTATATATATATAATAATAATAAAGGAGGGTTAAAAAATCCTATCAATAAAAGGCTTTATTTATATTTGTTTAATAATTTGTTTAATAAACACAAGAATTTTTATTTTATCAAATAATAATCTAACAACTGTGGTATATGCAATATTAAAGTGGATTACTGTAAATATAAATACATAATTTGTTGTATAAAACTAATAGAAAATTTATAAAAGACATTACCAGATACAGAGAGAGATAGTATAAAGAATGGTAGAATTATTAATNAAAAAAAATATTAAACAATATATAACACTAAAAGAAGTGAGAGCTATAAATTATATTTAATTGATATTAAACTTTTTTTAATGTTCCACTATATAGGTGTGTACCTAAATAAATTATCCACCTTACACAAAATAAAATGTTTAATCTCTTTCCACTATCTTAATAAACAATAAATTTTATTAATAAAAAAAAATTGTTTTTTTAAATATTATTATTTGATAACAAGACAATGTAGATATATTTACCATACAAAAATTCTTAATATTAAATTAACTACCTTCAATATATGTTCTTTGTTAATAGAAAAAGATATAACATTGGTTACACAAATAATCTTAAAGATATTATAATACAAGTACATTATTATATTAAAATATCAAAAAAAAAGTTATATTTAATAATAAATAAAAAGAAGACAAAAGATTTTCCACTTCAATTGGTAATGTAATATATATTTTAAATTTACGGGAATGAAAAAAAAAAGTTTTTTTTTTATACAATTATTAACAATAATTTTCAAAGAAATATATATATATTTCTTTTTAAATATATAAATATAAATGATACATATAACACTTTAAGCAACTTTATAATATGTCATATATTGTATAAATGACTATCACTTTAATTTTACTAAATATAAAAACTTTTTATCATTCTTCACGCCCATTCTTATTTATAGAGGTTCTTGATATGTGAGTATTATCTCTCTCATTCTCTCTATATGTATGTATATTTTAATGTATGTGATATTTTATAAGTTATTATTGTATAAAAATACCAAATATGGGATAAAATGATAAATTTTGTTGCTTTTAAAAATTATCATTGATGGGATTGGAAGGAAAGAAAGATTTTGAAATATATTTACTTTGTAAAAGTTAAGTAGAAATAAATTAATGATAAAAGTCAAGAATCAATCTTAAGGAAACCAATTTAACAATAATAATAAAATTATTTACATATATATAATATGGTAGAATTTTAAATTTTATTATAACCATAATATTTTAAAATTAATATTTCAATTGAAGGAAGTATTGTTTTTAACCACCCTGTAAGTATTGTAATAATAAGTTATTAAAATAATAAACTAAAATTATCATTGGCAGGTCCTTTAATAGATTCTATGTATCAATTTATAGTATTGTTTAAAATGATAATTTGAAGAAGTTTTGAGGGGAACAAAATTTGTTAAACAATTAATGTTTATGGTAGTGTGATAGAAGAAAAGTTAATAATAAAAGGGAAAACAATTTATAGCATTGTTCCTTAATAATATTACATGTGTGCATGGTGTGTGGAAAAAGATAACAGATGCATAGATTGGATAATGATAATATAAAGAAGTTATTTTCAATAGGTGGTTAATAAATATTTAATTAATGAGATATATGATAAATTAAAATGTAATCATTTTGTAGTAGTTAAAATAAAGAGTGGAAAAAAATTTTTAAAGGTAAAAGTCAACTGATTATTATTATAACCTATTTTTTGAGGAAGAATAATGAAAATGTTTTAATAAAATAGATTATATATAATAATGAATATATTTGAAATATTCATCTAAAACATTATTAATATCATAAATATATATGTATGCTTACAAAACATCATATTTTTAATAATATAATATCTTACCTTCTTAAAAATTATTATATATCTGATATCAAAAATGTTTTATCTCTAATAACTAATCAACAATTATTAAAATAATAATAATATATTATTTATTATTTAATATCTCACTTACCTATGTACTTTTTAATTTTGAATCATTTTATATGATGATATGAATGAATGAGATATATTATGCCTTCAAAAATCATACCAGGTTGGCTTTTTTTAAAAGATAAAATATATCCTATATATCTAATGAAAATGATGATAAAGATTTTAACCGGTGTGATAACTTTAAAATAAATCATTATTATTATTTAATAATAAGATAAATTTTTAACTTTTAATATAAAATCATATCATAAATTGATTATTAAAAATGTTTAATAATAATAATAATATTTGTCATCATTAATTAATAACTAAACAATAGAAGAAAGTAAAAAAAAAGAAAAGTTAACAGTTAATTGTTCTTAATATCTATTCTTTTAAAAACCTTTTTTAATGAAATAAATTAATCAAAAAGATTATTCACTTTTAATTACTTATATCAAAATACATATTATACCTTCTTATCATTATTTTTATATACAAATCAAAAGAAAAGAGATGATATAAAACAAAATGAATAATAGGTACATGTAGATTTATTATGTATAAAGTGACTTTTTCTTTTAATTTAATATCAAAAAAAAATATAAATGAAATGATTAAAACTTGGAAATTCTTATTAATAATAATATTTTTGGGAATGATAAAATTATTCTTTTAATAGATATATGATAAAAATAAATTGAATAATATTATTTACCAAAATTATATTATATAAAAGTTAATCAAAAATCCAAAGCAAATTAAGGTTTTTACTTATCATTTAAAAGTTTTCTCTCTTTAATTTCAGTTCCTTATTCTATTATTATTATTATTGTTATCATCATGATATATATATATATACACATATAATATTGAAGAAAGAGATATAAATACACCATAACTATATGCATATAAAGACAATGGAAAAGTAGAGTTAATAATTTTCTATTTTATTATTGTTTTATCATCATTTAACTATAACTATATTAAGATAAATGGTAGATATAATATATATGACTATTTTTATTATTCTTTGAATGGGACATAAATGGTTAGAAAATAGATATATTTTAAAATACATTTACAAAATAACTTTATATCGAAAAGTTATTCTTCAATTAATTATTACTGTATTTGTTATCAAAAAAAAAATTAGTACAAAGCAATTTATCTTTTTATCAACAACTTTTACACAAACTTTTGATGAGGATAAAAACTAAAATAATCACAAATCTTTTATATCTTCTTTATTAATATAAGATATACATATATTTACCTATATATATTTTTATAATACACGAGGTTCATTTAAAAATAATAAAAAGCTAGTTGGTTAATTGTTTTATAATAAAAATGTTGTTGTATTGATAGATAGATGTAATAAAAAAGAAAGTTTTTTGATTATTTAGACATAATTTTTTTATATAGATTCTTCAAAATGATAAGGGGTGGTGAATTATTATTTTCTTTGAATATAAAAGAATTAATTTTGATTTGTGACTAGAGTAATATTCATGAGGTATTGTGGTAAAAAATATTTTATCAAAAATGGGTGTACATCCTATTAGTGAGGAATAGAAAAATTTTTTATAAAACAGTACCAAGAAAAGATATAAACATGGCATTATCATAGGAGATATATGTAGAGAGAGAGACAATTGTTGTATATAATAATAATAAAAATGAAAAGAAAAATGTTATAAACAAATTAAATATTTTTCTCTTTTTGATATAATGTTTTGTATATAAAACGGTTATAATATAAATAATAATTTGGTACTTTTAATCTTTTTAAGTATTAAACAGTTGATCAAAAAGTTTTTGGCGGTACAAAGGGTTTTGATGGCTTTTTAATCTGTTTTATAGTAACATCTTAACTTTAAAGAGAAAAGAACCATTGAAAATTACATTTATTTATATTAATAATAATATAATTATATAAATTATAACTTAGTTAAGGATATATATGTATCTTCAAATATCATAATATAATTTAAAAGAAATCAACTTCATTATTTAGAAGAGAAAGAATCCACCTCCTTCAAAATAGACATAATAATATAATGAGATATAACAGTTTTTTATCAATTAATTTTATATATTTTTATAAATGAGAAGGAAGGTATTTTTATTAAACGATTGAAATAATTATTATATTATCTTCTTAATTGTGTATATCGAAAGAGGATGAGATACACATTAATATAAAATACATATAATTAAAATGTATTATTTTCTATATGCGAGTACTGTAGAAAGTATAATAAATAGATTGGGAGTAAAAAAATTAATGAAATAGAACAGAAGGTAGTTTTAAGTATATTAAAACTGGTGGGTTAAAAATTAATAATGGTATCTCTTTCGGCAACTTATGTTTTTATAAAAAATTAAATTCTCCATTATCACTTAATGAATATATGTTCATTATTATATATATATATATATATTTGAGAAGGAATGTCTCTTCTAATAATGTTTTAGAAATGGAGTTTATGAAATATAGATGAAGATAATGGTAAAGGGTTTGAAAAGGGCAAGAAAGTTAATTAGATGAAATAAATCAGTGATAAAAACAATGATAATATACACATATTAAAGTTAATGAGTTTTCAAAATAGGAGGTCTTTATAATGTATAAATTAAATATGTTGTTGATTAAGATGTTTTGGAGAATATATTCTTTATAATCAGTTATATTTATAAATTAATCAACAAATTTATATATGTACTTTGGCGCACCTTTAATATATACATTATTTATATATTGTTTTACAATATAGATATTTTGTTAATAAGTAATATTTTATATGAGTATGAAGAGTCATAATTAATAACGATATGTTTTTGAGTACATTATAAAGATGATGATGGTGGTTGTAAGTTGATATATATACAATTATCTTAAGAAGGAGGTATAATAATATAGTTAAAAAGATTTTGAAGTTGATAAAATATTCATTTATCTTCCCTCAATGAGGTGATATGGATATGACTACTACTTAATTGATATATCCACTTAAATATTGTAAGAAGTTATGATGAAGTGGTGTAAATATTGTAATTATAATCATTCTCATATATATATATATTCTTATTATTATTAAAATCAAGAATAATAATATTTGTAAAACATAGATTACAGATAGATATATATACTTATACACAATTTATTAATTGTTGATGAATGTTAATAAATAATATATGTTATAAGTGATTAAAAAATAAATCCAACTTAAATATGGAAAGTCCCTAATCACCAATTCACACATATATACTTAATCAAATAAAAACTTTCATTAGGACTACTACTAATAATACAAAAATTTTTATTAAAACTCTACAATAAGAAAGTTAATATTTAATTTAAGATACAATATTTTCTTTTGTAAGAGGATATTAAAATGTATATATGTATTATGTAAGCTCTTTACAAAGATAATTAATCTAAATATATTTAAAATAACTTTTAAAAATGTCATATCAAAATGATTATAAAAATAATTATAAAAATAAAGAACGTTGATTAAAATAGGGATGGAAAAAAAATTTTAAGAACTCTATTATTTGTTGTGTAGAAGTTTTGATCATATATTGGAAACATATGATTTTGATAAACTTTAATGAAGTGCCAAGTAATAAAATACACCATTGTTTAGAATCAAGCTGTGACAGATTAGTTTTGAAGAAGTTTAGATAAACAAAAAATCATATTACAATACTGATTTTATCTTTCAATAAATTTATTATTTGATAAAAAAAAAAATACAGACAAAAATAATGATGATAACAACTTTTAATAAGTCACTTCAAACTTAATCAACAATTAATGTATATATAATAAAAGACAAAAACAATAGAAGTATATGTATAATCCATTTTGAAGCTTTTTAACAACCAACTAACTACTACACTTCTAACTACAATAATTTTACCTTCTCTCTTCCTAATAACTAAATAAACTTACAGTGTATTGTGTCAAGAGAGTTGTGATCTTCTCTCTATCTACAATCATCATAATTCTACAAGTGAAATCAAAAAATTTTTATATTCATTCTAAGCAAACGATAACGGATTAGCTTACATTTGTTAATTACTCATTTATAAATTTTAAGTAACCTGAATTATATATCTTATAGTATATATATATATATTTATTAAAATCTAATATGTGATGATATTAATGATGTACAGTCATATAACATATAATAAGAAGGTAATAGTATGAATTTTTGTGATTATAAAATAAGTTAAACGATTGACAAAATATTATATAGATTATTATACATAAAACTTTGTATAATATTATTATTATAACTCTTCATTATTTATACAAATGTAACATTAAAAATTTTTAAAGTATTTTGTTGACAACTTTTTATTTTTAGATTTTTTAATAATTGTTAATACAGTTATAAAGATCTTTTATTATTATATAGATATTAATAAAGAGAAAAAGAGAAGGAGGTAATGAAAAGTTTACATTGAGTCGTTGAAAATTTATTATTTTATTAAATAAAAAATTTGTTATAGATATATATATGGGGCTGTTAAAATCTTTTCCAATAACTAGTTAATTGTAAAAATTTGTTAAAAAGGGTTTTTAGTTAAAAATTAATATTATTATTACAGTATTAGGTATAATGTAACCACCTTAATTAGTAGTCTGGTACTACAAATATATTATAACTATTTCTTTTATATAAATAAATATGGAGAATTATATTTAAAAGTTTAACATTTTGTTAAATAGTTGTAACTTGTATAACTCGATTAACTTCTAATTGTGATAATGAAAAGGGTCCTTTTATTGTAATTTTTGGTTAATAAAATTATAACAATAAAATAAATAACTTTTTGTAAAATATTTGATATAATTTAATAGAGTTATTAAAAAAAAAAGATTTTTTGTAAAAGGTACCATGTTGTTTACATAATATTACTGTATCTTAATATATATATATTATTTGATGTTATGATTTTAACTTTTGAAGAGGTTACATATATTTGATAGTAATTAAAGTAAAAGTGAAAGAAACACAGCATGAGGTTAAATCAAATATGAAAAGTAGTGAAACTATAAATATACATCTATACATAGATATTATTTAATATATAGGAAGGGCATTAAAAAGTTAAGATGTGTTAAAATTATTTATTAACAATGCTTCTTGGATTACATTTAATGAGTGGATGGGATATGAAGTGTATTAAAATGATAATAAATATCTTGTTTCGATAATAAATAATTTTTTGAACATATGAAAAGAATATCTAATTTGAATGTTACCGTAAGAGTAGTAAGAAGATATAATATTGAAAATATGAAAAATAAATAAATAAATAATATTAAAATGGTATTGTTTTTATAAAAATATATATATATACATATTGTTTTATAGGAAGAAAAAAGAGGGTAAAGATAAAGAAGGAAGATTATAAAACCATTAATAATTTGAGGAATCAAGAAATTAAAGTATTAAATATTTTATGTTATGGCATGCCTATTATTATATATTTGAAGATTAATATATTTAAAAATATTATTAATAATAAAAGTTGAATTATAATAATCTAGAAGTAAATCTACACAGACAAACTCAGACTACCGGAAGTTGTAATATTCAGGGTGGAATTGTAAAATATTATATTATTGTAACTGTTATCTTACTATTTATATGATAAGAATAATCTTATTAAAATTAAGACTTTTCCCAAATAATTATAATTATTAATAATAACGTTGTTGAGGACATTTTTATGGCATTTAACTTATGGTTTTATAATATGGAGATATTGATATGCTATAATAAAATACCAACCAAAGAGTCAATTGACAAAAATTTTTATAACAACAATTTGTTGTATAAAAGAACAATAGAAAATACAATAAATCATTATATCCATAACTTCTACAGATGGTGTGGTAGTTGTAAAAATATCTTATCACAAAAATAATTATTAATTTTATTAAATTTAAATACTTATTGTGGGGTCAAACAAAAAATCAACTATTTCAATAGTTTAATCAAAAATTTAAAAACAATATAAACTTTTTCAAAAAATATATAAATAAAAATTTATATGTATAAAATTTTCTTATATACAAAATAAAGATGCACACATTATATTTTATCTCAAATATTTTGTGTCATCTCATTTGTCATGATATCAAAAAATTTTTAACCCAACTTTTCCTCAATTAATCACATCTTATTTTGATATAACTTCAATAACCGAGAAAAATTTTTATATATGCGTATAAGTATATATATGCATATTTTTGATAAAAAAAAANAAAAATAGAATTGGATTTATAAAGTATAAAGATATTATTCAAGTAAAAAAAGGCCCCCTTAAATTGTGATTTTATTTTTATTTCATGGAGAGGAGAAACGCATAGATATATATACATAGAAGTAATATGATGGATTGGAGTATCTTGAAAATGAAAATTGTTAAGTGATGAATATTAATATAAAAATTACATTCAAACAGTTTTACAATACACATATCTATAGATAAATAAAATAATTCTTTATCTTTTTTTATTAAATTTGAAAAATTCATTTATATTTATAACATCAAAATATGGAAAGGATGTAAAAAAGGAGAAATAAATATTTGAAAGTACATATAATATTAATTTTATAAATCTCTATTATATATATAATAATTTGTATGTTGATCTTATCACCTAATAAAGAAAATTTTAACGTCTCTTTTATTATATATCAAAATTTGGTATATTAAAATTGTATTTTTCAATTTGTTATTACAACTTTTATTATGTACAATTAAATGTTTTAATATATATTAGAATGGAAAAAAATAGATTATGATCAATGGATAAAGGTAGATTTTTGAAAGATATTAAATTGTAATTAAATTTAAATTAAAAGGATTAAGAATGTTTATAAAAAGATAGATGGAATAGAGAGAAAAGCGTGATGGTAATATAATTAATATTAATTCGTAAATATTTTTTTCATATTTTTTATATTTATTAACAATTAAGGTGTACTTTGGAACGCTATAATTTGGTAAATAATTAAAATAAAACCAATTTTCTTTTCAATAATAAAACAATCAAAAATTATTATCATTACAATATAACGAAAAATTTATTATTATTAAAATATTTTATACATAATCTAATAAAAAAATATCTTTCTTTTCATCATTCACACTTCAATAAAAAAGCAAATAAAGATCATATCTCTTGATAACAATTTAAATAATTAATAAAAGCAACTTGATTTTTATATAATTATTTAATAAATATGTTTATATAAAAATTATATCAAAATATTCATTATACCCTCTTCTATCATTAATATGTTCTCTCCTTCCACATATTCTCCATCTTCAAAATATTATATAAATTTTTTTTTTACTTTAATAAGTGTATCAATATTAAAAATTTTATCACTTTGTTATCAATCTTTTTCAATATTAAAAAAATATTTTTTTTTAATTTAATTTTTATTTTATTATTAATTAAAATTTTGTTTTTGATTTTATTACATACACCTTACTTCTATTATTATTAAAGGTTTATAATATTATTTAAGTTTTTATCTATCAATCTTTTCATTTGTTGTACCTATATTGTATGTACATATTTTACTTCATGTCATATGCTTTGGTAGAAGTTTAATTACAAAAAAGGTTTCATTGTTAAATTTTAAAATAATATTTATTTTAATTTTACACCCCTAATCAATTTTATTTTTATCATTCCAAAACTACTCCATTTTCTTATTTAATATTAAAAGGTACTATTATATTTTTAATCATCCCTCCTCCTTTATTTTCTTATATAGAAAAAAGTATTCTTTAAAAACCAATTTGTATTTTCCAAAAATCTTTATTCAAACCAATGTTATCACAAAAAGGAATTAAAAATTTTTTATTTCCTCCATTTTTTATTAACCATCTATATTGTTTTGTTAATTTTTCTTTAAAATTTACATCATAAAAAAAAANAAAAAAAAATATGATTAATATATTTTTAATCATTAATATTTTTTATAAAAATAATTTTCTAAACTATTTTTTATTCTTTATAATAAATAGGAATAAAATAAATTTAAAAGCATAATTATACCTTTATTATTTATAAAATATTTCTTTTCTTAAAGTTTAAAATCTTATAATTATAATAAAACTTTTTCTTATCAAATATATTTAACTTAAATATTTATATAATCTTAAATAGTATTATAATAATATTACATATATATATATATATATTGGTTTATCATTATTATACAAATGTTTAAACTTTTCTATACAGAAAATAAAATTTTGAACTGATAAGTATAAGAGTTTTGGATTAATAATAATGATGGTTGAAGGGTGTGTATGTGTATGTTGTTGGGTAAGTATTGGTGGAGGATGACAAATTGAAATGGGATTTATAAATGCCATATGGATTGGTTATGGTTACTATATAATGAATTTTATTCTCTTATCATATTATAATGATTTTTAAGAAGAGAGTATCCTCTTTTGGTGAAAATACATTCATTTTATATTTTTCTTTTCATATAAAAAAAAATTAGAAGAAAAAAAATTACCTAAAAATTATAAATCTACCACATTATTTTATATGTAAACACATATAATAAACACAGACACGTTCCATCATTCCTAACCACCATCAAACAACTCCACTAACAATACTCTATACANACTTTTCCCAAAATGCAATTTTTCTTATATCTCTATATATTATAATTTCTTTTGTCCACAACTCCTATATCTTATATTATTCCCGCCACTGTCTTGAGATGACCCAAAAGCATATTTTATACGTTCATTGGCAATGTTTAACTGCCAATATCTTATATATCTCCTTCTCCCACTACTAACCATAAGGCACATCTTTTTCTTATCTTTATACATATATATTTTGTCAACTACATATATTCATATAACAAAAAGGTTCAGTAGTTTGAGGAAAGGAAGAAAAATATATATATATATACAATTATATACACATCACCCTTCTTGTCTATGTATTTTTCTTTTATTTATTTTTTTTTTCCTAGATGACTTTTGTCTTAAATTTATATGTTGGTCCTAACCATAACAAGAAAAAGAAATGGACAATAGGAGAAAAAAAGTATATATATACTCATGAGATAGTTAACAATGCGAATTAAATGGATTTAATTAATTCTTCACTCCTTCTTCTTCCTAGAGCCATTATACATTGATTACCCTTTTTATTTTCCTTTTTACAATTTATATTATTAAATATCATTCTTAAGATCTTTCTTTTACTTAATCTATCAAATATTATTATCATTAGGTAATACCTATAACAAAGTTTTTAAATCCATTCTAAATAATGTTATTATTTTTTAACAAAATTTTTATTATTTAAAAATATTGACAAATCACATAAATTAGTCAAAATTCCCTCATAAATATAGAAATTCAATCAAATTTATTGTCATATTGTATTATTTTTCTTATTATTTAACTAAATATATATTGTTTCACCAAAATATGTTAACATAAAAAGTTCTCTAAAAATAAAAAAAAAAAACATTCTAAAAGATAAATACATATATCCAACAAAATCATATCTAGTTACTTTTTCTTCTTTTTTCTCTGTTACATATCTTTTCTATAAATTTTTTTTTTGTCAAAAAATCTTATCAATTTTTATCATCTATATGTATCCAAATATCACAAAACTTTAATTTTCAATTTTATAAAAATAAATATTTTATATCTATTCTACAGTCTCTCTTTTTAACGCTATACATTCATTCATAAAACATTTTATCCTCTCACATTAACAAGAGATATCATTTCTCAATTGATTAGCCACCATATATCAAAAATGCCTAAATCATTATATTATATATCTATTATATATTGATACTACACAATAGATGTCATCTATTTTAAAATAATTTTAAAAATTTTTAGCAAAAATGTACCTTTAATATTTTAATAATAATATTATATTTAATATGTGTTATCATAATTATTTCAAAAAGTATATGACATGTCAATCAAAGGCATTTTCTCAAACTCTTACACTTGAAGTATAGAGCAACATAGATATTTTAAAAGTATTTTATTAACCACCTCATTTTGTTATTGTTATTAATAAAATATCTTTTACCCATTATTTATTATTTTAAAATCAAATTATCATTATAAAAATATTGATAAAATCATATTTAATAATACGATTATAATTTAAAAAAAAATGTAAATATAAAATTTAATATTTCTTATATTTTCAGCTTTCAAATTTTTTTTCCATTACTATCTATTGTCTTCTTCCTACTCCCGTCACCAACATACACATAATATTAATATAATATCTCCATATGAAGGATGCTGGTGAGGCGGAATTCCGCCTTTGCTACAACACCACTACCATTATTAATAAATCTCAACATCACTGGAAGCTCAAATATTTATTATTATTATCTTTCAATGGCACGGATAATATCAAGTATTCTATTATCAATAATTAATAATAAATCATTCCTAAAAATAATATTAATATATTTATCTCTATCTATACCTTTATTATCATCGAAAGCGGAAGCATCTAAGGATGCATCAAGATTATTTGAAGATTTATTATCTGATTACAATAAACTGGTAAGGCCAGTTGATAATACCAATGATACTGTGGTCGTCAATTTTAAACTCAAATTATCTCAACTTCTTGATGTTGTAAGTTGGCATACTGTTACTTTTTTTTTNTTTTTTTTTGAGATAAATTGATAAATACCAATTTTTATCATTTATTTTTATTGCACTTTTAATATAATAATAAAATTTTAGCATGAAAAAAATCAAATTATGACAACAAATGTATGGTTACAACACGTAAGTTTAATATTTATTATTTTTAAAAACTATAAATATATATTTTAACTTAAAGAAAATGTTTTAAACATTTATTCCCTAAAGATAACTTTTATATCCCTCTTTACAACATTATTTTTGTCAACAAAATAAGTTTTATAGAAAGGAGTAATAAAAATATAATGTATATTTTTTATCTTATTAATAATAATATTTTTATAATTATAGTCATGGGTTGACTCCAAACTACAGTGGGATCCCTCTGAGTATGGAGGTGTTGATGTCCTCTACGTACCATCTGACTTAATATGGCTACCGGATGTTGTTTTGTATAATAATGCAGATGGTAATTATCAGGTATCAATTATGACCAAAGCAAAATTATCTCCCAATGGAACCGTTGAATGGGCTCCACCAGCAATCTATAAGTCAATGTGTCAAATTGATATTGAATGGTTTCCATTTGATTTGTATGTTTTTGATAATTATTTTGTTCTTATACAATATTTTAGACAAACTTGTCATCTCATATTTGGCTCATGGACATATGGAGGATTAGAAGTAAATTTGAAACATAAAGATTGGCATCTTCAAAGAGAAGAACAAGAGTTAGTTATTGGTTACGATAGAGAATATTATGAAACTGTATGGATTGTAGATAAAGGAATAGATTTAAGTGATTATTATCCTTCAGTCGAATGGGATATATTAAATGTAC
The DNA here is from genome assembly GCA_000941615.1 of Parastrongyloides trichosuri. Classification (NCBI taxonomy): domain Eukaryota; kingdom Metazoa; phylum Nematoda; class Chromadorea; order Rhabditida; family Strongyloididae; genus Parastrongyloides; species Parastrongyloides trichosuri. The sequence continues at coordinate 961,784 of LM523163.1, forward strand.
CAGGAAAAAGGCATGAAAAACGATATCCATGTTGTGAGTCTCCATTCATAGATTTGACATATGAAATTCATCTAAGGAGAAAAACATTATTTTATACTGTTAATTTAATTTTTCCAAGTGTTGGAATAAGGTAAAGACTTCAATTTAATCATCATACATTTATCTTTTTTTTATAGTTTTCTAACAGCTCTTGTATTTTACCTCCCATCAGATGGAGGAGAAAAAATATCTTTATGTATATCAATATTAATTTCATTAACTGTATTCTTTTTACTTCTAGTAGAAATTATTCCTTCAACCTCTTTAGTAATACCTTTAATAGGAAAATATTTACTTTTTACAATGGTAATGGTAACATTATCTGTTATTGTTACTGTTATAACATTAAATATCCACTTTCGATCACCATCAACACATACAATGCCTAAATGGGTTAAAAAAGTTTTTATACAAGTTTTACCTTATTATTTATTGATGAGGAGACCAAAGAAAATTGTTAAAGAGGAGGAGAATGCAGTTAAAAATTGTAAAGGAATCTTAAAAAATGCTATGATGAGTGGAAAGAAAGAGAAGGAAGAACAAGAACCATCAAGTGTTATCAGGAAAAGTGTAGGTTTTTTTCTTATTATTATTTAATTATTCTTTTAATAGTCATCCATCCGACGAAAATCTTCATTTGGTGATAGAAAATATTCAATGAGATCAGGACATACATCAGCTCTATTTGAACAAATGGATTATTTATCACCACATTATATAACAAATGCCATGAATAGTTCATCCTCCTCCAGTAGTATTATAAATGCAACAGGATCATGTAATGGAAATACAACAAATATAACTCATAAAACAAATAAAACCCAACCATTCGGGTCAACGTTTGGGATTTTATCTGATCCTTCAACAGTTGGTACAAGTAGCAACATAAATCAACATCAATATTCACCTTCTACTTCAAAAGAACACCTCTCCGTCAATGGCAATAATAATACATTTGGAGAAGGTCCAATGAATAGTAATACTAAAATTTATACACCAATTCAAAGTGCAGTAGACTCTGTAACATATATAGCTGATCACCTCCGGAACGAGGAAGAAAATCAACAAGTAATAGAGGATTGGAAGTATGTATCAGTTGTTATGGATCGAATATTTTTGATGCTTTTTACATTCTCTTGTATAACTGGAATTATAGCTATTATCCTTCGAGCACCAACAATTTATGATAAGACTGAGGCATTAGCTTAATTCATATTATATATGGTTTTACAAAAAAATAAGGAAAAAAAATTTGTTTCATTTTTGATATGGGTAAAAAATATACAAGTTATATAATATAAATAGTAAATTTTACTCTCGAAATTATTACATATAAATTATTTAAATCATTTTTATTTTTAATAATAAAGGAGAGAGAATAATTTCTTTTTTATATTGTATTACAAATTAATTTAATTATTTGTTAAATTAGAAGAAAAAAAGACTTGTCATATATAATGTTCTCTTATTTAATTAGAGAAAAAGTCTTTCTTAAAATATATATAATAATTTTGTTGATATATAATTTAATAAAAATATATTATTATAAAGATGATTTTTTAATTTTTTTTATTATAAAAATCATTAAAGATAAAATCTGAGAATCATTAACAAATATCTATATTTGTGGAATATATAAAAATGTGGAATTTTTTTTTATAAGAAATATATGGCTGAGAAAAAGATAACCGAGAACAGAGTGATAGATACTGCTGAATTTATTGAAGCACTGTTACCTTTAGTTGTTGTCGTTGGAGATACAGTTGTAAGAGAATCTTCAGTTGTTGTAGTTGTTTCTTGTTGAGTTTTTGTTGTTGGTACTGTTACTGATTCAGTTGTTGATGTTGGTTTTGAATCATTAGACTCTCCTGGCGTGAAATTCATTGTTGATTTAATATTCTCTAGGCTACATTTGTCATCAAATTTTCCAAGATAATTATCATATAATGATGAAGAATGAACAACAGCTTCATGGGTACATTTATCTTCAATAAGTGGAGCAGCACATTCAAATGCTTGTGTCATACCTTGACAAATTTCTTTGTATCCTTCCTTAGATAGTACATCTAAAACTGTAATTGGTTGTAAACAATTTTTTCCTTCAAATGTATTGAATATTGATGAAATACAATCTCCATGTTTAATTTGATTTTCCATAAATGATCCACATAGATCGTCAAATAGAGTAAGTGAAGCAGATGTAGCTGGTTCAAATTTACACTTAAGGCTTTCAAGACATTCCTTGTAACTTGATCTGGTCTCATTACAAAATTCTCCAAGTTTTGAATTATCAGAGAGAACAGCAATTGGAATGTAATGATATTTATCAATAATAGCTTCACATTGTAAGTAAGCAATAAGATCTTCTTCTGAACATCCTGTTTGAAGTGCAATTGATGGTGAAATAACTTCACATGTATTCTCAAATGTTTGTGTATATGAATTAATTGTATCATATGAAAAATTAACAGCTTCAGGTCCACATGCTTCATAAACAGGTTTAGAAAGACAATGAGATGCTTCTTGAATTGAACTACACATTTCATTTTCAGAATCTGGTTGAAGGTTATAGAATGATTCTAAACATTTGGCACCTTCTTGACTAGAAACAACATTAGAAAGACATTCTGTATGATTTTGGAAAATCTTGGAATTTTTACATATAGAAACTACAAGATTCTTTAATGATTTGTGGGCCTTTGTTTCGCATGAACTAACACCTTCAGCTTCAACGCATAAACTTAATTCTAAAATATCTTCACACATCTTAATTGTATTATTTGTACTTGTTACAAGTTGAACAGGAACAAATCTATATTTTCTATAGAAATCTTTTTTACACACGTCATATTTTCTTGCTGTTTCAACATCGCATACAGTACCTGTTAATGGAACAATTGATTTATTTTCTTCTCCAGGAATTATTGGAATTAATTCAACAGGACAAACATCATGAGTTCCAAATGACTTAAGAACATTTAATGGAATAGGACCACATTTTTTAAGAATCATTGGTTCAACACATTCAACGAATTTTGGTAAAATTGCTCTTAATGTATTAATATTGAAATCTTTAATAGAAGCAATTCCACTTCTTAAACATTTAGCAAAATCAGGATCAGCAGCATTACTAAAGACACAATTTAAATTTTGATCAATTGCAGCAGCTACATCTTCTTTGTCACAGATACCATTTCCTGCCCTTATAAGACATGATGAAGCAACACATTCTGTTGGAGTAGCATAAATAGGAGCAATACATGCCCTAAATTCAGATGTCAAGTTACAACCTTGAGCAAAAATTGGAGCAAGATTATTAACATTCTTCATGAATGTTTGAAGACCACCTTCAAATAAATCATCCAAACGACTACTAATGTCATTAAGAGGAGCAGCGCATGTATAAATCATTTGTTTTTGTGATGGTGAACAATTAATTGCTTGTATATTGGTTGTAAATGGTGCAGCTTCCAATTGACATGATGGGTCAATAGCTGAAGCAAATCTTTGAACATATTCCTTTACCCAAGTTTTTGCTGTTTCACCACACTTATCACGAATTATTTCAACAGAACATTCAAGTAATGTTCTTGATGATGAACAAGCTTCTGATGGAGCACCTTTGGAGAATACTGTAACACATTCACGAATATCATTTCTTGTTGTTGTTTTTCTAATACATGCTTTTATATTTTGATATTGATCATATCCCTTTCCACAAGCATAATCAAACATAGCTGACATTCCCTTAGCCCAAAGTGGATTACATTTGACATCTTTAGCACAATCTTTAAAATCTTTATAGGTAAGACATGCTTCATCAATTTGACGTGGAATCTTGATAACAGCTAATGGATGTGGTTGATAAGAAGTTAAGTTTTGTACACATATATGGAATTTTTGTTGTTCTTCTGGAGCACATACTTGATTAACTATAACTGATTGTTTTGGATCTTTCTTTCCAATTGGTTGAACAAGATTTGGTTTGACTGGTGTAGCAATAATAGCATCCAAATTTGACGGAATCTCAGCTGGACATCCTTCTTCTATGCCAATATTTTCAAAATCTAATTTCAATTCATTTAAATTTTTGTAAGCATCAGCAGAACATTTTTCTTTAATAATATTTTCACCACATTCAAAGGCTGAACGAATCCCATAAAAAACTTTACATAATAAAGCTTCAGCGTGAATTCCTTGTAACATCATTTGAACTACATTTCCCATATTTTGTAATCCACTATCTTTGCATGTCAAATTACCATGAGTGACAGTTCCAATAGTTTCAATACATTCTCTAGCCTCAGAAAGTCTATTTCTATTTTCTGTATTGCAAATTGGAGATAATCCAATTCTTGCCAATGAATTTAATGGAGAATTAAATGAACATCTTTTACCTTGAATTTGTGCAAAAACAGTTTCTCCAAGGCATTTTTCATATTTATCATATAATTCACAGATATTGTTCACAAATTCTGAATCAATATTACTAACTTCAAGTAAGAAATTAAAACTAGCAAAATTGGACATTTGTTTATTCAATTCAACCAATTCAACTAAACATACTAAAGCAGAGTTCTCTTGGGCTCCCGTACATCTATTATTTTTTGGAGTCAAATTAAATCCATCACTTGAAACAGATTCTGTTGTATTTGAAGATTCTTCTGGTTTATAACATTGTAATGTTATAGCATCATCATTGATCTTTTCTTGAATACCAACAACAAGTTCCTGAGTTTCAACAGAGCATTCTTCATTTAAAGTTGTTATGATACAATCTATATTTAAATTAAATGCTTCAATAGCAGCACATTTGGAATTAACATCTAATGGAGATTTTCCCGGGCAATTGACAAGAGTTTTAATTTTGTTAAAACATTCTGCTTGAGATTTTAATTTATTTTTATTCTGACATACATTTGATTTTAATGTTAAGAAAGCATCATCTTTTTTTTCTTCTGAACAAATTTCTTCTAAATTGGTAAAAAGAGAAATTGCATTGAGAACATTAACAGAGGACAATAATGGTTCATCTTCATCAGCTTTAACTTCTTCTTCTGGAATCTTTTCAGTAACTAATGCTGGGCTTTCTTTATTTTCTTCAATTTTCTCTCCTTCTTGTTTTTCTTCCTTATCTGAGTTTTGTGGTGATTCGGAATCATCTTCATATTCATTATCATTTGTCTCTCCACGACTTTGTGCGTCCTCAACTGTTTCACAAATTAATGTTTCCATCATCATATGATCAGTCTCACTTTTCAATGGTCCCAACAACTCCATAGCCAATTCTCCACATTTTTCATCAGTCTTACTACTTTCTACGCAATCAAGGTCACCAGCAGTGGCACGTACTAGACGACAGAATGGCGAGGTCAAAGTAGGTATTACGTTACTGAAGATATATATATACCATTAACAAAATTTTAAAACTTACTCTACAGGACATTGACTATTTCTAACAAGAGAAAAGCACCCAGAACCATGTTCTCTTGACGCGGGTAAAAGAAGTTGACAAGCATACATTTCGATATCAGACCATTCTTTTAATTTTTTTGGTAATCTACATCCCTCAACAAATTCACCCATACAATTACGATATTGAGATAACATCTCACAACCTTGTTGTAAAAGATCGACAGAGTTAAAATCATTAAGAATAGAAATATTGGCAAAGTCAATACTCTCAATATCTCCGTACCATAATTTTAGGTTAGATGTACATTCCTTACGACGATCTTTACCGTCATCAGAACATTTTTTATTTACAGATGTACCTTTAGACGAATTGCCAGCATCTTTATTATCTTTAATTTCAAGTGTTGGTAAACTTTCAAATGGATCTTCTGAATGCTCTTGAGTAGGTTTTGGTTCTTCAACACTTTTGACTTCAGGTTGAGTAGGAGGCCCTGTTACCAAAGGAGATTGAGGTTCTTCTCCTTGTTCATCTGAACCATCAGCACACTCTTTCTTGCCATTACCAAAAGAATCTAAAGGAATACAGGCACCATCATTACATTGAAATTCTTCTGGTCCACATGTAGGAGCAGTTGTTGGAGCTGAGCGTAATGTAGCAGCAAATACATATATTGAAAAAATAATGAGAATGAAGGATGTTATAGACCTAATCATTCTGAAAAATATAAAAAAATTTAAAATATTAATTTTAATTATAAAATAAAAATTTAGGCAAAATAATTAGTTATAAAGATAACAGTATAAATTATAATAAATTTATTATCTTTCACATCATCATGATTAATTATAACTAGAAACGCCACCTTTCTTTTATACTTAAATGATTTCCTTAAATTAACTATAATGCCGTTTTAATAAATTATTACTAAGACATTCCGCAATATCACACTATTATATATAGATAAAATGAAAACATTTATAGTAATGAAGAAGAGGAAGATATAGGGGTATATTATAAATGGGGTGTTGTATATCAAGATCATCTTTAATATATATTATATACGTATATATACCATGGACAAGAATGATAAAATAAATTCAAAATAATAAGAAAGTGCCGCTGTGTTAACACTCCTACTTTTAGGTTCAATCAAAAATGTTATATTTCTTGAAGAAAGGTTACTGATCTAGGAAAAGGGAATGACCTTCAGCGTTATAATTTTGTGAAATATTTTTGGAAAACATTTTATCTGGAATAGAAATATTTTTAGTTAAAAAATATAGTTTCATTTAGAACGTCTGTTGACATTAAAAATAGATATATAAATAGGTATAAACCGTTTTGTTTAATAATAAAATTTGGTACTATTTACCGAAGAGGAGATGATTTAATGATAACAATAAATTAAAAAAAATAACATTTTTGTAAATTTTGTAATAATGGTTAAAGTACTTAATTAGTAATATATATATATATATAATATACTTTTAACTAAGAAAATTATGTTTTATAATCAAAGTACAAAAGAATGGATAAAAAATTAAATTGTCCTTGACCGTGATAATAATATAACAGTATTATCTTATCCCATAGCAGGTTAAAAAATTTTTTATCATTCCAGTAAATAATATATTTCATGTTTTATCTTTTTATGTAAAAATACTTGATTTATAATGTGCCAAAGAAAGTTTTTACAATAACTTTTAGGAATTTAATGAATAAAAATAAAATAGTAATAGGTCAATTTTATTGGCATATTTGATGAAGCGTTTTGTTTATATATTTGTTCCATGTAAAGGGTTACTATATATATTTAATGAATATAATGGTGTAAATGTGAAGGTAGAAGAAAATGATCTTCAGTATAAAAATTTTTAAATATAGACTATAAACAGTGGGAAGTATCAAAAAAGAGTTTTTATTGTAGGGAATGACAAATTGAGAAGATAATTAATTGATATTTTAAAATAATTCAAATATTGGACAAGATGAAAATTGTAAACATGTTAAAAAAAAATTTAATGTAATCCGTTTTGTATCCATAAAATTGTTACAAGGTGAAAAGTTTTATAGTATAATACATTTATTAATGTTATTTGATTTTTAACTGACTAAGTTTACTAGATAATTATGTAAAATAAAATGTTAAGTGGTTTTTTTTGTATTTTAAGAAACTTATCAACAGAGCTTTATAAGTCATTTGATATAAATCAACCTAATTATAAATAGATCATATTAATTAGTAAGAAAATAAGTTAAAAAACAATAAATGTTATCATGATATTTGATAATAGAAATAATTATAATAAATATTACCTACTAATCTAGATTAATACTAATGAATCCTCAATGTCATTATTGTAATAAAGCATATATTTTATAGTTTAAAGATGTTATTTTTAAAACAATTTTATTACATATTGATTCTATATTATTAAAAGTTTATATTGAAATGTTTAAAAGAAGATTTTGAGGGAATAATTTAATGTATAGATAACATATTGATAAACAGGATACAATGTAACTTTCATCCTATTCGTATAAATTATTCCTTTTAACAGTTGCTGATCCATGAAGTGATGTCCACTTATAAAAGATTTTATTAGAGCACTTGTATCTTCAGGTAATTTTAATTATATACAAAAAAATGTTTCATGATTATTATGAATCATAATATTATGATTCCAGTTATGTAAATTCACTGGATACAATATACTTATCTTATTAATTACAGTGAGTTGGTTCTTTGACAAAACTTGTGTGTAAAGGTTTTTTAACTTAACATATCAAGTTCGGTCACTGCTAGATGCATTTAACTTTCTATAAATGAATGATATGATTATTGTTATTTATTTAAATTGAAATGCTATATTAAAAACGTTTGTTAAGCGATCACAGACACCTGTAGTTATGTGGCATCTGCACTCTCGAACAGTTTTATAATTTTTTTCTTTAAAATAAATTATCACATAACGAAATATTGACGTAACACCTAAGCATCATTAATTCAAAGTCATAAATTTCTTATCAAGTTTTTCGATGATTGGAGAATTTGGAGCAGTATCACTCTAGCATTGTTAGATATTATATATTTAAAGTACTTCTCTCCTTGTTTATTCAATGCTACCAATAATATTTTTGGATTTAACAATATTTATAGCCGTTACCATTGGAATATTAGGAATATTCTTTTTTGGTCTTGCATTTTCATTACCATCAAAAAAACGTATCAATTTTAAAGGGAAGCATGTGTTGGTAACAGGTTTGTAACTTTATGTTGCTATTTTTATATTTTTATTAATTTATGTAGGTGGATCAAAAGGAATAGGAAAACAAATTGCTATAGAATCAATTAAAAAGGGAGGAAATGTTTCGATTATTGCAAGAAATGTTACTGATCTTAAGAATACTTGTGACGAATTAAATAAACTTAGTGAGGAATTAAAAAATGGCGCAAAAGCTTTTTGGTATTCAGCTGATATGAGTGATGATTATAAAATTATAGAAAAAGTTATAAGAGAATCAGAAGACAAATGTGGGCCCGTAGACATTCTTATCAATAACGCTGGTGTCTCTACACAAGCTACTTTTGATAATTTACCTATTGAAGCATTTGACAAACAAATGAAATTAAACTACCTTAGTTGTGTATATGCAACAAGAGTTGTTATTGATAATATGAAAAAAAGAAAAAGTGGTCATATTGGTTTTGTTTGTTCTGCTGCAGGTCAATGTGCTATTTGGGGATATACAGCTTATTCTCCTTCCAAGTTTGCTGTTCGTGGATTTGCTGAAGCTCTTAATATGGAATTATTGCCATTTAATATTGGTATTACAGTTGTCTATCCTCCTAATACAAAGACAGAAGGATTTGAAAGAGAATGTATAGAAATGCCGGAAGAACTTCAAATTATTGGATCATCTGCTGGAACTTTTGAACCATCTTATGTAGCACAAAAATTTGTTGAAGGAATAGAAAATGGAGAATTTGCTGTTAATATTGGTTTAGATGGATGGATGTTAGGACATCTTACATCTGGAGGATCTCCAGAAAATAACATTATTTCTGCAGCAACACAAATATTTTTTAACGGCATCTTTCGCGGAATCTTACTTTTCTACATTGGTCATTTCAATAGAATAGTTGCTAGATGCAAAAGAAAGAGAGAAACAACAGAATAACTTGTATAGAGTAAAAAAAATTACCTTCTTATTTTCTTTACACTTTTCTATTATTTATAAAAGTTCGTATATATATCTTTTCTAAATATTTACTTGAAAATACTAAAAAATTTTCTCTGTTCAATAAATAACAAACCATGGTAACGTTTTCTCTGTTATTGACATGCCTTTTTAAATTTGTCCATATTTATTTTTTTTATTAAAATATATATAATCATATGATAAGACAAGTAAAATTTATTTTTCTTTACAACAATATTTTATATAATTCTAGTTTTTTTTTNTTTTTTTTTATTTTGTAATGGAATATTTTAGAACAATATTCATATAAATTATTTATTTTTCACAAAATATTACTAATATTTGTTCAAAAGTAATAATTTTTAGTTTAATTTCAGAGTGGTGTTGCTGTCCTAAAAGTTTGGAGCAACAATTGTTAAGTGCAAAGGTAGAAAATATTGTTAAAAAAAAGATAATTAAGATTTTTAAACTGTTTTAATTTTATTTTTTTATTTTGTATATATAATAGTATCCTGTTATATTATATAGTTTTTATTAAACTTTTTATGATATGGAAAAAGAAGATGAATATAGTGAATGGTGTGGTAAATTTAATAGAAGTTCTCAATCATTAAAGATGATGTATCAACTTAAAAAAATGCGTGAAAATAATGAAATGTGTGATTTTATTATTAAATCTTCTGATGGTAGAGAATTTCACGTTCATAAGCTAGTTGTTCATGCATCAATCCCTTATTTTAATTCATTTAATACCTTTTATAGTCATGATGAAAATCACAAAGATATTGTTACTCTAGATATGTTATCACCTAAAGCTACAGAATTAATCATAGATTATATTTATGATGGTAAAATTCAATATAATAAAGACATCGTTCTTGATATTGTTTATGCCTCTGATTATCTTCAAATGGAATCATTGAAAAATGAAGCAATAAAAGAATTATTTAATTATGAAGATAAAGATATGTTATTCAATGAAAAAGTTATGGCTGTTATTGAAGCATCAATTCTAACAAATGATAAAGCAATGAAATTTTATGCTATAAATTTTTGTGAATTTAGTGAAAAAGAATCTTTTTGTATACTTAGTTTAAATTCACTTATTGGAATATTAGAAAAAGATTATCTTGATGTACCTAGTGAAGAATTTGTTTTTGATAGTGCTATGAAGTGGATGTATTTTGATTACGAAAACAGGAAACAATTTGTTTTGAATATTTTTTCAATATTAAGAATAGCATTTCTCGATTACTCAATTATTTTTGATAAACTGTTAACAGAACCAATTATTATTCATAATGAAGAAACCAGAAAAAAGATATATCATTATTTAAGAGTATGTTTAGAAGGTTCTCCAAAATTCGAGTATATACAAAATTATTCTCCAGAAAGAAATAATTATCAATTAACATGCCTATCAATTGATAGTTCTTATCGTCAAAATGTTGCATGTGTTAATATGAAAAAATTTGTATTAAAATCAAAAATGTGGCATTCACATTTTTATGAATTATTTCATAAAACAGATCACATAACAGGAATAAAATATAATAATAAAATTTATTTTCTTCAATATGAAGAAAATGAAGATTATGGGAGTGGTGTAATACTTGATATTGATCAACAAACAACAAAAAGAAAAACATTTTCATCAGGTCCAAGGTCAGGAAGATGTATGGCACAATTTGAAGATAAAATTTTTACAATTGGTGGTCTTGATATGCAGGGAAGAAATAATTTGGTTGAATGTTATAGTTTTAGAGATAATAAAATAACATCATTAGCTCCAATACCAAGTGGTGTTATAAATGCAACCTCTGTTGTTCATGGTAATCATATTTATGTTATTGGTGGACAATTAGCCCAACCATTACGTATAGCAAGAAGATATTTTATCTTAACAAATTCATGGGAAGATATAAATCAGATGTATTATCCAAGATACAAAGCCTCAGCTATAGCTCATAGAAAGCAAATATTTGTAATTGGGGGTAGAAATTACAATGGTGTTTTAAATAATTGCGAGGTATACGATGTTGAATCAGATAATTGGACGATAATTCCTAATATGCCATATAAAAGGGCTGCTGCAAGTTTATCAATAAGGCAAAATTTTTTACATGTTGTGGGTGGTTATGGTGAATCTTCTGAACAGATAATGCAATATGATTTATTACAATGTCGATGGTATGAAGGACCAATATTAGAAGATTTAAATTTATTGCATATTGCTGTATAAAATAATTGTAACAATAATTAAAAAATATATATATATATATGTATTATGAATAAATTACATGTCATCTTCATCTAAAAACATATTTGATTCGTTTTGAGAACAAATTTTATCCAATGTTGATTGAAATGAAAATAAAGCTTCATCATAGTTTGGTTTTTGAGTAGGATTGATTAAAGAAGGAATATTTTGAATAACTTCTGCATACAATGAATCGTCAATACATATAATTTCTCCTTCATCGTTTGTTTTTAAATGTTTGATTATCTTATAAAGAATATCTATAGGTACACGTTCTTCCTTTTTCTTCCAAATTCCACCTGCACATAAATTGAATAATGTTTCAGGCATCTTATTTGAACATCTAAAGGGACCATAATTTTCGAACATTTGTAATAAACAAAATTCTGGTTCACATTGCTCTGATGGATGTAAACATTCATAATAATAATCGTAAAATTCATTATAAATGTTATACATAATAATTCCAAAAGCCCAAACATCTTCTTCCTTAGTAAATATTTCGTTAGATTGTATAGAATCAGGAGATTTAAAATATAAAGATATTTGTTCTCTAAGGTCACTTGGAGAACGTAGATGTGATAATATTGTAAAGAAACCAGTATATGAAATCACCCATCTTCCATCCTCTTGAAGATGTATACAGTCCGGAGTTAATTCACCATGTACAATTTCTTTACTATGTAAATATGTTAAGGCATTTGCAATTTGCTCCAACAAAGATAATACAGCGTCACCATTTTTTTGTAATATTTTTTTTTCATGAGTGATAATATCAGTTAAACTAATACCCGTTGATCTTTTATAAACAAAAAATAATCTTTCCTCTTCTCCTATCTTTTTTATGTCAGATGGTAAGAAATATTTATTATGAAAAATTAACGGTCCACCGTTAATATTTAGATGTCTAATTTGTCTCAATTGATCCATAAATTCGTTAAATTGCCCATTGGAATAAAAATATACCATATTTAAAGGAGCAACTTCTACTTGTCGTATGATTCCATTATAAAATTTAGTATTATCGGGATCATCCATTCTTGATATTTCAACAAGACATGACTTAAGTGTATACACTTTTTTCTCATCAATCATATACGTTCCCAACAATTTAATATTATCAATTGTGTATCGTATTTTTTTCAAATTACAAATATATTGTAAATAATTTTTAAAACGACGCAAATACGCAGTTAAATTTTCTGTAAGAGCTTCAAACATTTTTAATGATGAAAGAAATATAATAATATGAAAATTGGTTATATTTATATATTCATTTTTATTATTCAAATTTTATGTTCCAAACATATTTCGTGACGATATTATTAAAAAAAGTTTGATTAAAAATATTTGACCTTCATCAATATGTACATGATATTTGCTTGCCTAATTTTTTCATATTATGTATATCATTAAATGATCATTATTTAAAAGACAACTAAGTTAATTAAAGCGTTTTGGCAGAGTATAATAATAATTACATTTTTATCAATGTCTAAAAAGTGTTTTAATAAATTTATTGATAGAGGAATTATATAAAAATGAAAGTCGTATATTTCTCTGCCTATAAAAATATATATAATGCTAATATACATAAAAATATGCAATGGACTTTGCTTTAGCATTTGCCAGAATAAGTTAAAGTATGTAATATTTTTCTTATCGAATATATCAATTGGCTTGGTCATATATTTACAGACTTTGATAGGCACTTATCAATTTAAAATTACTTTTAAAACAATTTTGAAGTATTTTCTTTTTAACAAGTATATAAAAATATTTAAAATTAGACATTTATATGATATTACAAATATATCATCTAAAACGTGTTAAATATTGTCTCATTCCTACATCTATATGTCTTATTATATCAGAGATGTTTAAAAAAGTCATTCCTTTAGTTGTTCCAATATAAGTATATATAAACAATTTTTTGAAGAAATTCTATCTCGATATATTTTATTTACACAAATATTCAAGTTAAAATTTTTATGTTTTATAAAGAAATCACATTAAATAATTTGTATATTTAAATCGAATTAATTACACTAAATGTTATTCTTTAAAGAAAACTAATTTTAATTCAATTTTTATAGATTTACAATATTATTGATTTTAAAAAATGATGAGTGACTACGAAAAACGTAAACAAATATCTGTCCATGGTATTGCTGAAGTTGAGAATGTATCAAATCTCAAGAATGCTTTCAATAGGCATCTTCACTTCTCAATTATTAAAGTAAGTACTTTTCTTGAAAATTAATTTTTAATTATCATTAAGGATCGTAATAATGCTACAATGAGAGATTATTACAATGCTCTTGCACTTACCGTTAGAGATCACCTCGTTTCAAGATGGATACGTACACAACAATATTACTATGAGAAAGATCCTAAAAGAGCCTATTACTTTTCTTTAGAATTTTATATGGGAAGAACTCTCTCAAATACAATGATAAATCTTGGCATTAAAACTGCATGTGATGAGGCACTTTATCAATTAGGATTAGACATAGAAGAGTTAGAAGAAATTGAGGAAGATGCAGGTTTAGGAAATGGTGGTCTTGGAAGATTAGCTGCTTGTTTCCTTGACTCTATGGCAACATTAGGGATTCCTGCATGTGGATATGGATTAAGATATGAATATGGTATCTTCAATCAAACTATATGTGATGGATGGCAAGTTGAAGAACCAGATAATTGGCTTCGTTTTGAAAATCCATGGGAAAAAGCAAGACCAGAATATATGATTCCTGTTAACTTTTATGGCCGTGTCGTAAAAAATGAGGAAGGTAAATCTGAATGGGTTGATAGTAAGGTAGTTTTTGCTATGCCATATGATACTCCAATTCCTGGATATCATAATAATGTTGTCAACACCCTTCGTCTTTGGTCAGCTAAAGCAGAAAATCATTTCTATTTAAAATTTTTCAATGATGGTGATTATCTCAAGGCTGTAATGGATAGAAATATTTCTGAAAATATTACACGTGTTTTGTATCCAAATGACAATAAATTTTCTGGAAAGGAATTACGTCTCCAACAACAATATTTCTTGGTAGCTGCATCTTTACAAGATATTATTCGTAGATTTAAAAGTTCAAAATATGGATGCCGTGACGAGATTCGTAATGATTTCTCAACATTCCATGAAAAGGTTGCTATCCAATTAAATGATACTCATCCATCTATTGGTATTCCTGAATTAATAAGACTTCTTGTTGATGTTGAAGGACTTAGCACTGAAGAAGCCTGGAAAATTTGTAATAAGACTTATGCTTACACTAATCATACCCTTTTACCAGAAGCCCTTGAAAGATGGCCTGTTAGTTTGATGGAAAATCTTTTACCAAGACATTTAGAGATTATTTATGAAATAAATCAAAAATTTATGGATGAAGTAGCTAAACGTTATCCAGGAGATTTTGATCGTATGAGACGTATGTCCATTGTTGAGGAGGCTGATGGTGCACATGAAAAAAGAATTAATATGGCTCATCTATGTATTGTATCTTCACATGTAGTAAACGGTGTTGCAGCTTTACATTCAGAACTTCTTAAAAATCAGACATTCAAAGATTTTGATGAATTTTATCCAGGAAAATTCCAAAATAAAACTAATGGAATTACTCCAAGAAGATGGCTTCTTATGTCTAATCCATCTCTCTCTGAACTTATATCAGAAAAAATTGGTGATTCATGGATTACAAAACTTGATGAGTTACAAAAGTTGAAACAATTCGTTGATGATCCTGGATTTATTAATTCAATTATGAGAATTAAAAATGATAACAAACAACGTGTATCAGAATGGTTAACTAGTGAATATGGAATTAAAATAAATCCAAATTCAATCTTCGATATACATGTTAAAAGAATGCATGAATATAAACGACAACTTTTAAACGTCCTTCATGTTATTACACTTTACAATCGTATAAAAGCAAATCCAAAAGCTAAAATAACCCCTCGTACTATTATGTTTGGTGGAAAAGCAGCTCCAGGATACCATATGGCCAAACAAATTATTAAGTTAATAAATTCAGTTGGTTCTATTATTAACAATGATCCAATAATAGGTGATAAATTAAAGGTCGTCTTCCTTGAAAATTATCGTGTATCGTTAGCTGAAAAAATAATTCCTGCTGCAGATTTGTCAGAACAAATTTCAACTGCTGGTACAGAAGCTTCTGGTACCGGAAATATGAAATTCATGTTAAACGGTGGATTGACTATTGGTACATTGGATGGTGCTAATGTTGAGATGGCCGAAGAGATGGGAATGGAGAATATCTTTATATTTGGAATGAATGTTGATGAAGTTAGTGCCCTCGAAAAAAAAGGTTACAATTCCCAAGATTTTATTAATAAATCTCCTGCATTGAAACAAATAGTTGATCAGATTGAAGGTGGTCTTTTCACACCTGATGAACCAGATCTTTTGAAAGATGTTGCTAACAGTCTTAAATATCACGATAGATTCCTTGTTTGTGCCGATTATGAATCTTATATTAAATGTCAAGATCAAGTTAGTGAAGCATATGAAGATAAAGAGAGATGGGCTAAGATGTGTCTTTATAATATAGCTTCATCAGGAAAATTCTCAACTGATAGAACAATCTCCGAGTATGCTACAGAAATTTGGGGAATAACACCAGGAGAAATCCAACTTCCAGCTCCATATGAATAGATATTATTTCATTTTTGATTACCAAAAAAAAAATCTATAAATCTATGATATTTTTTAATAAACTTACTAGATTAAAATAAAATTTAAGCATTCGTTTTTAATTATTTTATTTCATTAAAAGTATTTTTATATTACATCAAATATGCTTTACTCCAAAACTACTCTTACAACTATAATTTTAAAAATACAAGTGGAACATAGTTTCAATTAAATTATAAATATTATTTTTTCACCTTCAATATGGTAAGTTATTAATATGTTAGTTATAAATTAAATTTTTTTAGCCACAAAACGAACATATAGATCTTCACCGTAAAAGATACGGTCGCCGTTTAGATCATGAAGAAAGGTTACGTAAAAGAGCTGGACGTGCTGCTCAGGAGCGTTCACAATTTGCTAAAAAGATAAGAGGAGGTAAAGCTAAATTGTACCATAAGAAGAGATATTCAGAGAAAGTTCAAATGCGTAAACTTTTGAAACAACATGAAGAGAAGAAACAAAAGAGTACAGTTGAAGAAGGACCACAAGGAGCTCTCCCATCATATTTACTTGATCGTCAAAAACAAACACAAGGAACTATATTATCGAATGCTATTAAACAAAAGAGAAAGGAAAAAGCAGGAAGATTTGAAGTTCCATTGCCTAAAGTACGTGCTGTTTCTGATGCTGAAGCTTTTAAGGTAGTTTCATCAGGTAAAACAAAAAGAAAATCATGGAAAAGAATGGTTACTAAAGTTACATTTGTTGGAGAGAACTTTACAAGAAAGCCGGTTAAATTTGAAAGATTTATTCGTCCTATGGGTTTACGTTTCAAGAAAGCACATGTTACTCATCCCGAATTACAAACGACATTTTGCCTTCCGATTGTTGGAGTTAAAAAGAATCCATCATCACACATGTATACACAATTAGGAGTTATAACGAAGGGAACAATTCTTGAAGTAAATGTTTCAGAATTAGGTATGGTTACACAGGGAGGCAAAGTTGTATGGGGAAAGTATGCACAAGTTACAAATAATCCAGAAAACGATGGTTGTATTAATGCTGTTCTCCTTCTTTAATTTGTTTATATACTTTATTTGTTGATTTTTTATTGTTCTATCTTTTTAACTATTAAATAGCATATGTATAATATTAATTAATATTCCATTATAAAATTAATCAAAAAAACATGTTAGTTCTACTTTCACAATATTATTATACGTCAGTATCTTTTTCCTTATAATATTATTTTTAAATTTTGTAATAAACTTTGTAATGTACATATAACCAATTTGATTCATATAGAAGGAAGGATTTCAATTTTTTAAATATATGGATAAAGATAGATCCGATGTTGGTTTTGTGTTTATTTATAACAGAAATTTACATTCACCCTAATTTTTAGACTTATAAATTTTTTTAACTTTCAATAACTTCATTAAAAAATTCAAAGTCTAATTATTTTTTTCTGGATGATATATATTCGGCATATTTTTTATAAAAAAATTGATAATAAATATTAAGTGCATACAAATTCTTTTTTACATACATATTTTAAAAAAACGTATACAAAAAAATTCATCAGAACTTATTTGATCAGAAACGGGCATTTCAAAATGTTGCCATAAATGTTTTCTCGTAATTGTTACTGATTTGATTTTTCAAAATTTCAAAGTATTCAAGGAAAGTTCCATTCTTTCCGATCTTAGTATTTATCTGAATTATTAATATAACTAAAAGACTAATTTTTTAAAGTTCGTTTCACTTCGTAAGGTGAATCACAAAATACCTCTTTTTGAATTAATCATAATCAGTTCCTCACCACTATTTAAATGCTCTCTCAAAAAGAAAAACACTTTGGCTTACAAAAGAAAAATTAAATTCGATCCAGTATATATGAAATTAATTTTCAACCAATAGTCTCTCTTAAAAAAAGAATAGTTCTTGGTTTAAAACATTTTCCCCATTTTTATTGCCTCTTATTTTACAACGAAAAGGTGTCATAATTTTATTAATTTACTTTTAGACAAGGTATTTCTAAATACATATACTATTTCTTAGCATCGTTTTCATAACAACATTTTATAGTTAATTAGAAAGATGGATAATCAAAAAGATTCTCCTAAAAAGGGATTAAGCGATGAAGAAAGTAAGTTTGAAAATAGTTTAAACATTAATAGTTGTTTTAGAGGAAAATCAACAAAAGTCTAGTGCTGAAATTGTTGGCCATAATAAACATTTGATGAAATTAATTATAAAGAATATCCCAAATGCGCGCGAAAGAAAAAACCTTAATTTGGTTTGTAAAATGTTTCACGAGATATGTCATGACAAACATACCTTTGTTGAGTGCTTAAACTTTTCAAAAGAAAGTTTTTTAAATGAAAGAAGAAGACTTTTGGATAACGAGATAATTTTTGATGCTGAAGAAAATCCTATCGTACAATTCTTCGAAGATTATATTTATATAGAAATATCCCACTTTAATAGATGTGTAGTACATGATATTCAAGGTTTATTGTTGAAACTTAAAGGCGTTGGATTACAATACAAAATGCTGGACCTTGGATGTATTCCAGAGGAGTTCATAGATGTATTGGGATCATTGAAATGTTTCGGAAATATTGAAACTGTTGTATTTTCAACAGGTGAATTAAAATGTACACCACTAAATATTTTTAAAAAATGTTCTGATTTAAAACCAAAAAATGTAATTTTTAAAGGTATAAATGGATTACAAAGTCAACATATTTGTAATGGAGAAGTTGGAGATATTTCAAATATACTTCCTGATTCAATTAAAATTATTAAATTATGTTTCGAATTCGATGTTGAATCAATGTATCAAATTATAAAATATTATGACAAAGGACATTTTGATACATTGATAATTAACGATCGTAGTGCATATAATGGTTTTTTAGAAAATGCTCAAGCTATGGAAACGATAAAGTGCTTTAAAAGTGTAGAAGTGTTTCTTTTGGATTTTTTAGAAATGGATATAAAGGAATGTATTTATTACACTATGGCTGATAATGAAAGATCTCTTTCTATGCCAGGAGTAAATATTTCATTCAATTTATTATTAATTCACGTAATTGCACGTTTTAGTATTTCAAACAGGTACTATGATAGACCAAGTAGAGAAAAGTATTCAACAATAAAATTATTAAATATAGCTAGTGAAGAAGGCAGTATTCATGATAATTTTATTGATATTCAATCATTATGTGAAGAATTGCATTATATGAAAAACCT
The DNA here is from genome assembly GCA_000941615.1 of Parastrongyloides trichosuri. Taxonomy (NCBI): domain Eukaryota; kingdom Metazoa; phylum Nematoda; class Chromadorea; order Rhabditida; family Strongyloididae; genus Parastrongyloides; species Parastrongyloides trichosuri. The sequence goes on from LM523163.1 coordinate 981,632, forward strand.
AACAACATTAATTATAGATTATAGTATCATCAAGTCATTTTCACAACTTTGTACAGCTTTAAAAAGGAACTTAAAAAATGTTGCAATATTAAGTTGTTCTTTGTTGAATATTTTTGATATTAAAACATTATCAGAATCCGAAGCAAACATTGAAAATTTATGGTTATTTGACGTTTTGGATTCAAATATTACATTCAAATCGATTATTATGTTGTTTGGAAACTTAAAGGGATTATCAATTGATTATAATTCTAATTATAATCCGTTGAATATAATAAAAGACTTGAAAAAAGAACAAGGTGAAGGTAAAAAAGAATACCTTAAGATAGAATGGCCTGATATTTATTTTCTCAAAATAACATGTCGTGAGCTTAATGAAGAAGAGGAAAGATTATTAAAAGAAATGGAATACCAATCACCTAGAATACCTGGTTATTTTTTAGCTGAATATTTTACCAACGATGAAGACATACAATTATTTCAGTTTGTTTTTCAAAAAAATCTTAAATATTTTGACGTTTTTAAAAACTTTTATTATATTCCTTATATGCATCCTATTTTTCCATAAAGATCTAAAAAAAAATAATTGTCTGATTTGAATCAAGGTAGAAAAAGATTATTTTTAGTAATTTCAATTTTTTGAACCGTAAAAAATAGTTTTAAATTTGTTTCTGAACAATATTATTGTCTATTAAAGGAAACAACTCAACTTAAGCATAATATTTTCCATGTTAAAAGTAAAACATATTAAGAAAATCTTGTAAATAACAAAACGTTTTATTAATATAATTTTATTTTAGAGTAAAAATTCATAATAACACTAACATATGCACTAAAAAGTAATTTTTGTCTATCCAAGAAGAGTTTCTCTTATTCTCATCCTACTATCTGTTTGAACTATTAATGCTAACAAACCAATTAAAGCACCAGCTCCACCAGCCTTCAACATTGGTTTTAATCCATAAGGTGAACGATACAATGCTCCAGCTAATGCTCCAGCACCTATACTATTGATATCATCTTCAGCTCGTATTGAACCAAGTAATATATTTAATGCAGAATAATATACCATTAAAGTTCCAGCAGGTTGTGCATATCCGGATCCATACTTCATTGTACCATTAATCATTCTTGTCAACCATGGTTTCATTGATAATTGTCTGGTATCTGGATTCAAGAATTCACCAATAGCTCCACGAGCACACCCTACAGCAAAAGCGCCACCCATTACCCAACCGATTCCACTTAAAGCCATTTCAAATTTCCCTCGACCCTTATGATCTTGTCCCTCTGTATATATAAATTCAGGAGCACTATTCTTGAAGATACTTCTATCAATCTAAAAAGGATTAGAAAACATTTTTCAACAATAATAACTTACCTGTGTATAATCCATTTTTTTTACAAGACCTTTATTTTAAAATAACAGCTAAGATATAAATTTTTTTTTTAAATTTATTTTAGTATAAATGGAATAATGTCATTCTTCTAATTGGTCTTATCACGAAGGGCATATATTGTGGAAAATTCAAATCAAATTAAAAAGTTGTTTACATATAAAAAAAATAAAAGTTAATCTATTTTTAAATATCAAAAATGCAATTTAACAAGGAAGGAATGTGTACTTTAGGTAAAAAATGTAATTTTTTTACATTTAAAAAATAAATAAATATATGTATATATATATTTTAAACCGTTGATGTAATGTATTCAAAATTTAATTTGACATGGAAGAAGCAAATATTTTTTGAATTTAAAATTATTTTACATTTATTATTAAAAGGTTTGTCTAAAAATTTTATTTTTATCTATTTTACCACCCAAAGATTCCAGCAACCATTTTGACATATTTATCTATAATTCCTCCGAGATATCATCATAAAAATTATAAAGATTGCTTTATTTAAAAACGAAGTAAAGTAACTGTTTAAAAATGAATATTTTAAAAGTGTACATTTTGTTTATGAATAAATAAAACATATGATATTTTAATGGTAATATATAAAAATTCTTTTATAAAATGAAATAATTAATTATATATACATGTTGTGGGTTGTTATTTTTGCAGAAAGTTAGGCAAAAAAATGATTAAATTTAAATTTATTCTTTCTTAACCGTGTCGATAAAATATTACTTATGTTTAAAATTATAACTTTTATTATGTATTTATGTAAAAGAACTATTATTATTTAAAGGTGGAAACTGAATATATTTCAATTGACATTTAATAAGAATCTTTTCAGTATAATTTTTATTATGTTCAAATATACTTTTAAATTGATGGCTCCATTTTTTCTTACAATCCGATTTTTTTATTTTCCTATTTTACCAGTTAATCTCTGTAAAATAATGATAATAATAAATATTTATCTTGAATTATATAGATATAATATACAACTGTATATCTTATTAAAATAAAAAAAAAATTAACTGTCCTATTGTATAATGTTCTTTTTTTTTATGTTTCCATTTTAAATATTTATTATTATTATAATGACGAAAAAAATATTTGAAATTGTTCCACCACTATAAAATTTTATCATCCTAAAAAAACAAGTCTCTTTTATATTTTATGATTATTTTTTAAGATGATAAAAAAATGTATAATATATGAGTATGATAATGTTAAATATTTTTATTATTTCTTTTTATTTTTATTGTCATTGAATCATCACAATCATCCTCATTTTTCTTAAAATAAAATCTAATTTTTTGTGAAAATATATGGATGAAATTAATACCTTATTTATTTATTCAATTTACCAACTACTTTTCATTTTGTTTAAATAAATCTAGTTATATACATAAAAATTGGTGTGGACAGCTGTTTAATACATTTGATTGTTTAACTGATAATGATATTAATGAAATTTAACTTAAGTTATAATAAACTTTATTTTTTTACACTTATAATTGTAAAAATAATTGATAAAAATTACTTTACCTTTTTTTTAATTCCATTGTTATTATATGAGTATAAAACTAGTTTTTTGGGGAAACATTTATTAACAAGGAATATACATAATAGTATAAATAAATTAGCTAATCCAGCAAAAGTATCATTATGATTTCTAAAATGTAATTATCCATAGTAACTAGTTGATTGATGTAATCTAAGGATATTTATCAAGATATATAAATTAGACGGTTTTGCCTTTGAATATATTGTATAGATGAAATGTCCTTGAAAATTACGAATCATGAAAATGATGACTGTAGTGTATGTATTTTTGTGTTGATTGATCACAAAATATAAAAGAGACGATTGTTCGCCTATCATTATAATAAGGCTTTTAGAGCTTAATGAGCTTTAAAATGTAATTTTATATTATATAGAATATATATATGTCTATTATTTTGTTTAATACAAGAATTTAGTACCAATTTAAACATTGAATATTGTATTTTTAGTTGTTTTTACTATTTGTATAGTGATTAATATATAATATATCCATTACTACAATATTATTTCCCTATAAATGTTGTATAAAAGTTGGCCGATTTTATTTCTACTTCTTCTCTAATGTTATATTAATATACTCTTGTCAAATTGTTTATACTTTGAATTTATAATTTTAGCCACTTTATTTCTAAATAAAATAAGTTTTTTTTTTATCTAGAAATATTTCTAGAAGACATCAATGAAAGAGGTCATTAAAAGAAACATCATAAAAGGCTTGTATAAATCGTGTATTTGGTTATCTTTAACTTTTTTTTTTATCAATAAATCAATTTATAACGTATATAAATGCTTAAAAAAGTTGTTGAATGAATTTATGATTTTTTAGACAAATAAAAAGTTTATATATATATATATTTTGAATAAAGCAATACGTGTGTATAAAAAATTTAAATTACCCCACTTAATTTGTTTATCCTATCTAAAATATTCAATAAATTTTTATTATTTTTTATTATCTCCTATGAACTATTTGTATTTGGATGAAAGAATTTAACCTTATATTGAAAGTATAATGTTTAAGTAGCTGAAGAGTATTTATCTTTGATAAGTCAAATAATATACAATAAATATAAATTCTTCCACTTAGATTTCAACTTATAAAATCATTTACAGAAGTTTAACTAAGTTTTACGGTCAATATTACCTTCCCTAAACAATCATGATCCATAAAATGGAATTTATTTAGATATTGACACATAACAGGTGCTACCAAAAATCTCAATAACATTTCTATTATAATAATTATCCTCAATAACACATTCAACCTATAACCTTATGATAACCAAGTGTAATCAATTTCCTCTTTATGTTATTTTACATTAATATCTTCAGACAACAACTGTATATTAATCTAATTTCATTTTCAATATATTAATGTGTATACATGTATAAAGTTATCCTTTAATAATGTCATTTCTTTGAATTATGCCATTTAACTACTAACTAATTAAATTTTGAAACATTTCTATGAATATTTACTACACAAATATTTTGTTACAATTTCATCATCTACATATTAATTTTCAACTAAGGTATTAATTTTAAAGTGATGAAGGAGATACATTAATGATATAGAAAATTTTGATTAATGATATAGTAATTATATCTTTATTAAAATAAAATGTATTTACAATGATTATCTCTTAAGATTTTTACTATTGCCAATACTTCTATTTCGTCATCATTTATAATCTTTTTATACTTTTAATAAGAAATATATTTAAAAAGGTTTAAAAATTATACACATTTTCTTCAAATACATAATTCTAATTATCTTTTTTTTTTTAAATTACTATTTTAAAGAAAAAAGGCAAGACGTGTAATAGGTATTTCTGTTTATTTTTAATAAACCTTAAACTAATGATCCGGTTTATGGATTTAGAAAGTTAGAATTATTTAATAAGGGAAAAAGGAACTTTGGCTTAAAAATAATCAAAGATTTAAAGAAGATTTAGGGACTTGTTAAGCAAATATTGTTTTGTTTTATTTTAATGTTAAATGTCACTACTAAAATATATTTTATATAACTGTCACTTTCTTTGTACCGTTTTGTTAAACAAAATTCTTGTCTCTATGTAAATTGTAAATTAACTTTTGTTTGATCTTTAATTTAAATCTTTAGACATCAATCAAAAATTATGATAAATTTTTATATAATTTATAGGCTATCAATATATAATGATAAATAATGAGGTCTCTCCCCTACACTTTATACCATACAAATCCTACCTTCTTATGATGAATATTAATAACAATCAAGCAAAATAACAATGTTATAAACTGCCCTATATATTTCTCTTTTATATTATTCTTTCTACAAACACCAAAGTCTTGTCTATAAACAAATCTTTCATTGTTATAAAATTTTAAATTTATTGTCATATTGTCACATTTATCTAATCCAACCACTTAATTTATTTGAATCATTCATATACCGATTCAATGTATTCTTACGATATATATCTTTTTCATTCAAGACAATTTCTATTTTTATGTTTGATATAATTTTCTCTATTTATATCTTCATATTTTTTCTCATTATAAATATTGTTAATAAAACAAAATTTAGTTGTTCTATAATGTTTAAATAAAAATTAAATATATATATATATATATATATATCTNTATCTGGAAGGCAATTTTAATATATTTTATTGATATATTAGTGATGACATTAAAATAGTTTTAACTTTGTAATATCTTCATCTATCATTTCAACATAATCAATCAAGATAAAATTCTCCTTTTAATAACAAAAACTTTTAGAAAAAAAATTATTTTTACAATAAATAAACAACTATTACAATGTTTAATAGTAAATTTCATAAATTTATATTTGATTTATATTATTTAAATATTTTATTGTATACTTTTCCTAATGCATATCAATGATCTTTCCACTATTGCGCGAAATACTCAAATTCTTTTTCATCATTTTATACAAAATTAACTCTTGATTTTTATACCCTTTACTGACATTTTAACATCAAAATGTGTTATACAAGCTTGTTCCTTACAATAATTTACTATTAATGTTTATCCTTAATTTATATCATCTGATTTTTTACACATATTCTATTGAACATTTAAAATTTTTATTAAAATATTATCTAAATCAATTGTTCTCGATTCATATATTTTTGATAAATTTTTAATATTTTAAATTAAAAATTATTAAATGTTTTAAACTTTTACCATTACATTTTTAAAATGTTATTTTTTCTAATACATTTATAATATTACATGACGATACATTCCTGTTTTCTTAAAATTTATTATTTTAAAACATCAAATATATATTTATCCTGTAATACACAAAGTAAGAATATATAATATATCGTTTAAGATAGATAAAGATATATTTTTGCAAAATAACTGTCAATTTAGTAAATGAATTTATAAATCTATTTATGATACCATTCATCTAATTATTTTAACTTGGAACATTTTAAAATACTTTTACAATTTTGAACAAACCAGTTATCTACACATAAAAAGCATTCATAATTATTGAATAATTGAGATATATCATAATGTCAAACAAATTTTATTAAAAAATTTTTCCTCCAACTATTACACTAACTTTCTAGAAAAGCTTTTTATTTTTAACTTTAAAGTTTATTATTATATTTAATATTATATCATATTCAATCTAAATAGTAAACTTTTTTATTCCAAATATTACGTCATCAAATATATACTTATAATCCCTAAAGGTCTGATTTTACAGCTACTCTTTTTTTTATATTATTTATTTTATATATATTAACATGACTCATTTTTAAAATATATATACATCAAAATATCTTTCATTTAATTATCAGCATTTCAGCTCACCTGAGAATTCTTCTAACATCTATTTAACAAATACATATACAAGCAAGGATATTTTAGTGAATAATACAACAACACAAATATTTTATTAATATTCACCAAAAACTATTTTTGGAAGGAGAAACAAAAACAAACATATTTTCTAACCTCGATATGTTTTGTACTGTAAATGGAAATATAACATTCTAGATTAGTTTATACTGGTATAATTTTATATATTTATATATATATATAGAAAAAGAGATTTTATTTAACCTTTACATAAAAGAAAAGGTTTTAAAAATAATTTAACAATATTGTGTGTGTAAAAAATATACACTACTATATATATATTGCTTATTCAAGTGATGCATCTTGTTTATTCATTTGCCA
>LM523163.1:988843-1054481 GCA_000941615.1 Parastrongyloides trichosuri
TTTGTAGGGACGTCCATTCTTAGAAGCAAGTTATTTTGTTGAGCATAATGATAATAATCATTATCGAAGAAAGAGATCTGTTATTCATGAAAAAATTAACTCTCATCCTGAAGTCTTATCAATAACTTTACATCATGAAAGAAAACGTGTCAAAAGAGGATATTTGTATTCAGATGGGAAAAAACCATTCTTTGGACCAGAAGATGATGGGAAACATTTAATTAATAAACGTGATAGTAATGATTTAGAAATACCTTCTCTCCCTTTCAAGGATCCCCTTTATAAAGATCAATGGTATTTAATTGGTAAAGCTGTTGGAGGATATGATATGAATGTAAGAGAAGCATGGTTATTAGGATATGCTGGTAGAAATGTTAGTATATCTATTCTTGATGATGGTATTCAAGTTAATCATCCCGATTTAGCAAAAAATTATGATCCTATGGCATCGACTGATATAAATGGTGGGGATAATGATCCAACACCACAAAATAATGGAGATAATAAACATGGAACTAGATGCGCTGGAGAAGTTTCTGCTATCGCTAACAATAACCAATGTGGAGTAGGAGTTGCTTTTGAATCAAAAATTGGAGGTGTTCGAATGTTAGATGGACCAGTTAGTGATGCTGTTGAGGCAGCTTCATTGTCATTAAATCAACAACATATTGATATATACTCTGCTTCATGGGGACCAGAAGATGATGGAAAAACATTTGATGGACCAGGCCCACAAGCTCGACAAGCTTTCTATAGAGGTATAAAACAAGGTAGAAATGGAAAAGGTAATATTTTTGTTTGGGCTAGTGGTAATGGAGGTTCAAGACAAGATTCATGTTCTGCTGATGGTTATACTACTTCTATTTATACTTTATCTATATCTTCAGCCACATACCATAATAGTAGACCATGGTATCTTGAAGAATGCCCATCAACTATTGCTACTACATACTCATCTGCTTCTATAAATCAACCAGCTATTGTTACTGTTGATGTTCCTAATGGTTGTACAAAATCACATACTGGTACCTCAGCCTCTGCACCAATTGCTGCTGGTATTATTGCATTAGCATTAGAAGCTAATCCATCATTAACATGGAGAGATATGCAGCATATTGTATTAAGAACAGCCAATCCAACACCATTATTAAACAATCCTGGATGGAGTGTTAATGGTGTAGGTAGAAGAATTTCTAATCAATTTGGTTATGGACTTATGGATGCTGGAGCACTTGTTAAATTAGCTAAAGTTTGGACAACCGTTCCGGAACAACATCTATGTACTTATAAATATCAAATGTCTGAACCATCACCAAGATCTGTAAGTGGACGTTTTGAAATGAATTTTACATTAGATGTAAATGGATGCGCTGATGGAACACCTGTATTATATCTAGAACACGTTCAAGTAATTTCATCTATTAGATATTCTAAAAGAGGAGATCTTAAATTGACATTATACTCACCAAAAGGAACTAGATCTGTTATGCTTCCAATTCGTCCTCAAGATTACAATTCCAACGGATTCCATAAATGGCCCTTCCTTTCAGTTCAAATGTGGGGAGAAGATCCAAGAGGAACATGGACATTAAAAATTGAATCATTTACGAATAACAATAAAATTGGAGGAACAATTCATGATTGGGATTTATTATTATACGGAACAGAAAAGCCTGCTCAACCTTCTGATCCAGAGTATCCACCTGCTATACCATCCTTTAATAAAGCTTCAACCAAGAAAGGATTCTTTGATCAGGCCGCAGAAACTCTACAAAATAAGGTGAGTTCTTTGATAAGTCTCCTAAAATTGAATAACAAAAAATGAGACCTTGTGCGCTTTTATAAATACCTAAAACTTAATTACTTACAAAAAATAACCGACTTAAATGTTTTTATTTGTCCTGTCCTAATTTTTTTCTAAAAATTAACAAATTGAAAATAAATGCCATATTCATCAATTTTCTCTATCAACAGATATCTCTCCCAAATATGATGACTATTATGCAAGTGGTCGTTTTAATATTAATCCCCTCAACCTTGATATGCTTAATATACCATACTTGTATTAAATCATCCAAGTCTTCTATGCCTGCTCGAAATGATATTATTGCATCCAATTCCACAATGTATTCTATCAATACAAACAATGAAGATGATCCTATTCCAGAGGATGTCATACAAGCGTCCTTAATTAGTAGTGGTATTCCACCTGAAGTATTAGCTGCATCGATGGAAGAGAATTTTAAAAAAAATGAGGGAAAGAAAAAAGAAAGAGAATAATGGATGAATATTTTATCAAAAAAGCGATATCTAATACTACTTTTTAACTCTCTTACCGAGATCTTGAACACTTATCACAATCTTGTCTTTAAAATATTTTTTGGTTTAAATTATTTTTTGAATAGTATATATTCTTAAATAATTTGTTACCAACGACATCTAGTCAGATAAGGCGGTGAATAAGTGTTTTATTCCTTTATTCTATCTACTTAATTTAAGTGTATAGCTTTTCAAAAATCTACTTTGTTTTCCAATTTCCCTCCTTTTTTAATTATCATATATATATATAAATATTTCATCCTATCATTTTTTTTATATTGTACCACTATATCTATTCTCACAATTTGCTATTCTAATTAGCTTACGGGTTTTCAATCAAAAACTATAAAGCCACTATCGCACTATTCAAAGCATTTAAAAGCACTTTAATTAATAACCTTATTACTTATTTTCTAAAATTTTTCCTCTAACACTCTTTAAGCAATAAATGTTTTCATATACACACGCTACTTATCTTATCTTTAAATTATATCCTCCATAATCTAAATCTTGAGATCCTTTTTAGGACAATGCAGCATCCCGGTTTTTTGCATCTATCCTCAACTTTGTTCGAAACAGTTAAAATAATAAAAAGATCTAATACTTAAGTGCATGAGTTTTAAAAGATAATTTGTATGGCATTTTATTTATATATATATATACCACTACTTATATGATAATATATTTTACATACATACATATTTGGAAGGAATATACTTAAATTTTTTTTTAATCAAAAGTTATTTGTATATGTACATAATAAGTTCCATATTATCAATCTTTTTAATTATTATCGTAATTCATTTTTTTTNTTTTTTTTTAAATAATAAAATATCCTTATCATATATATGGTGATTTTTAATTTATATATATATATGATCTGTGCACAATATATATGTATGCAGTCTATTACTATATATATATTTATAATATGTTACTAATAACAATATATATGTCTATGTTTTTTGTTATTTTTTCTCTTTCTACTGTTTTCCGGGTTTTGGGTGGTAAAAAGTGTAAAGGTGCACAGATCCAGTTTTATTTTTTTTTGAACTCCTCAATGTAATAATCACACAGTTGCCAATACTAAATAATTACATAATTTCTATAAATATCATTTGTTTAGGAGGAACAAAATGATACACGTACGTCAATAAATAACAACAAAGGAGATAATAGTATCTCATTTGGTGATCTTCATTCTGTTGGAAATTGCCATGAACAATGTTTAGGGTGCAGCGAAAGTAAAAGTGCCGTTTCTTGTTTTGCATGTAAAGTTTATACACAAAGTCTACGTAATCGGTATGGGTTCAAATGTGTTGATAAATGTGATGATGGTTACTATCTTGATGGTGACAAATGTAAGCAATGTGGTAAACATTGTAAAAGTTGCGTTAAAGCAGAAGTATGTGAGACATGTTATGGTGCTCAATTGTTAATAGATGTTGATCATTGGGGTCATTTTGACCATGGACAATGTGTTGATATATGCCCTGAAGGATTGTATGCAGATTGTAAGTTTTTATACTTTTGTAAATAATTATTGTTCAAATTTAGATGATACAAATAGTTATCAAGCTAGGTGTGTTTTAAAGAAAAATCCATGTTCTGATGGTTATTATATGCCATTCACAGGAAAAGCATGTCAAGTTTGTGACGAAGCATGTGGAAAATGTCATGGTCCTGGACTTCAAATGTGTGATGAATGTGCAAATGGATATGGAAATAGAACTATGGGGTATTGCAGAAAGTGTTGCGATATGAGTGAAAACCCTCATACTTCAAATTGTGAGGATTGTGCTAATTACAAACCACTTCCTGACACTAAAGATGAACACAGTATATTATCAAATTTCTTATTAAAAGTTCTCCTCTTTGCTATAACAATCACTGGTGGAATTATGTATTGCATATTCAAAACAACTGGCTCAGAGTTAAGTAATTCTTTCAGGAATAGAAGTTCAAATTACACTCAGCTTCCTATAATGTCTTCTTCAAAACTGTTAACATCTGAGGAGGATAGCGAATCTGAGGATGACTTGGATGCTACTTTACGAGTATAATGTGCCAAGGAACAGTATATAATAAAATTCTCCAGAAGCAATTTATATATAACATTTAAAATGGATATATTTTTATGGGTACCAAAGTATTTTATTTTTTACCTACTCTATTGCATAATGAAAGATTATTTCTTTATATAAATTTACAGTATGGGTTTTAAAATAAAATGTATAGATATATTCCTTGAAAATGATATAATTTAATTTAATTTTTTAAAAATTATTATAAAGATTAATTTATGTCTTTTTTGTAATATGAATATGTAACACAATAAATATTCAACTATTGTTTGAGAATTACATTTTTACAAATATAAAATATTTTTTAAAATTTAACACGCAAATTTTATATAAATGAATTTAATAATACAATATATTTTATAAAAGACAGGTTGTTAACACTACCAGAATGTTTTTGCAATATATCTATCAATGTCTCTCCATAAAATAATATTTTTTCTAAAAATAATATTTCGTTTGAATGTTGAAAAGAGAATGACATTTATGAACAGTACAAAGTATATTTCTTTTATTTCTATTTTCATTATCAAACATAATTTTCTCACTAGTAAGAAAAGGTGTTTTGTAATAGAATCAATTTAACATTGATAACGTTATTGACAAATAACCTAACCTTGCTTTCTTAATATTTTAAGTCTTTTTCATTATCTATCTTTTTTACTATTTTTATTCATAATATTTTATGTTCTAGAATTATATCATCGATATTACATAATATTTCATACTCAAAATGGATGATGATAATAAAGGATTCTTAGATGGTAAGTTTTTAGAATTATACATGTTTTTTACTAACTTCTATGTCTTAACAGCTTTTCATTGTTGTCTATTTAAAAAAAGATCAAATAATTATTCAGGTAAATTTAAAATAACAAAAAAATGAATTAATATTTATTCTCATCATATTCTGGTCATCTTATCAATATTTAATAGTACTCACATATTAAAATTGTCCCTTTAATATAAATTTCGAGAAAATTTATGTTCACCTTATCAGTATCGTTTTTCATTTTTCAATTTTGATATAAAAATTTTTATCACTTTTACTTCGTTCTTATAAATATGGTACTTTAAATAACTTAATAAATAAAAAGGAGATATATTGGGAGATAACAATAAATCAACATTATACACCTTTTTATTAAATAATAATAATAAATTATTATATAATAAATTTAAATTAATAGAAAAATTATCACTCCGTTAAAGAACCTTCACCATACATCAATGTTATATGCACAGCAGGTACCATTATATTTTGATTTCCAATGCCAATTGCATATGTATTTCAAATTTCGATTGATATATACACTTCTTTATATGCATAATTATTTTAAATGATGTAAAAATACCGCGCCATAAAATTAACAATGAAAGATTTATTTGATACTTATTCTTTTTATTTGAACCATATTCTTAATTCCAATTCTTCTATCTTTTTATTTGATGACAATATCAACTTTAATCGGAAAAAAAATCATCCTTTTTTCCATTTGTACTGACATTCCTATCTCACAATTTTATTTAAAATTATATTAACCACTAAGTATTACATTAACAAGCTTTACCCACACAATTTTAATTGCCTAAATAACCAGTAAAAAAGGTTTATACATTATATAAATATATATATATACACTATGCCATTTGAAGTATTCAAAACTCCATCTCGTATAGCCAAAAAATGTGCCGAATCATCCAAGACACTTAATGGTATGTTCATCTCAATTAACTAACTACTTACTAATACTAATAATTTGCTTCATTTGTTCATTCTCATCAAAGTTTCTCTTTACTTTCATGGATGTCCTTTCAATTTTTGTTTTAAAAATTTTTGTTCTAACATAAATGAACAATTTTTAATACATATCTATAATATATCTTTATTACATTTTATTTTTTTAAATTTCTATTTTTAGAGACAATGCCTGATAAAGAATGTAAAACATTTTCAGCTGCTTCCTTCTCTGTAAGGGTACAAAAAAAATTGGCTGGAAAATTATCAAATAGAAAAATGATTAAAGTGTTAACAGGAAATGATGTTAATAAACTTTTTGATGAAGTTTATAAAGCATTGAAATTACATTATAATCAGACTTGTGCAGAAAAGGTATCATTTTACTGATAAATGTCTTTTTAATATCCTTAATTATATAATTACAGGTAATAAAATATATGATTAAGATCTCTTTGAAATTATACATTATTGATCAAGATGGTGGGGTTAGTAATGAGAATGCCAAATTATTTCAATCATTGGAGAGAATATTTAAAAGTTTTGTCCTCACCTTTATATCATTTAATCAAGTAGACTTTAGTTATGATAGAAATTTCATTGCTAAACAACTTGATCAATTACAAGGGAATGCAACCATTCTTGTAGATACATATCTTAGTGATAAGTCATCAAGAAGGTGTGACTTCATATTTGAACAAATAAACAATCCTCAATTTTTGGATAATCTATTTAAGGGAAAAGGTGAAATTCATAATTCATTAGTAAAAATTAATAAATGTCTGGAGATATTAGTTGATACTAAGCAAATTTAAATTATCAGAAACAAACAAAAAAAGAATGTAATTGTGTATGTAAATGTAATTTCTTTTATTCAATTTTTGATAAATGCGCAAAAATGTGAGGAGGACAAGTAAATAATTTGTTTTATTTTATATGTAATGCCATCTATCAAAAAAAATAACAATTTAAAATGTAATATTTTGTTTTTCTCTCTAAAAATACTTATGTGACAAGAAATATGTTGGATTTTTTTTTNAAAATTTTTTTATTATTTTGAATTTTTGTATTTTTTTGACAATAGAGACAATGTTATTATAAATTTATTACTTTTTTCTTTTGAATAAATTATATTTATTTGTTTATAATATTTTTAAATTTGTCATTCGATTTCGGTCCAGTAATGTAATACTATAATAAGAAAGTTATTTAAAAAATAAAGCTATCAAAGATGTAACATTGGATACAAGCGGTTCTGATAATATCAGTCTTTAAGGTAAATAGGAGTGATCATTGATCTAATATTTCGTAATATATACAATTTTTATAAGGAAATCATGTCATTTTATAACATTTTTTTAGCTTAATTTTGGGTATTTTATGTAACACAATGTTAGGAGATGCAGAAATTGTATGTTTAAATTTTATTAATATATAAAATTTATATTTTAGGATGTTATGTTTAAAGCTTTAAGTAATTTTAATAAAGAATCTTTCTTTGAAGTGTGGAATTCATATTTTTATAATGATGGTAATTTAGAATTTATTGACTTGGATTCATATCTTCACATCTTATTCTTTGTAAAAAAATTTCATGGAAAGGAAGAACAGACAGAAAATTATAATAATTATGCTATGTCCTTACTTACATATCTTAGAAATAAAAATGGTACCAAAAAAGAAATTTTGCAACTTTATGTTAAAGATGAACATTTTCTACCACAGATGTCAAATTCATTGTCTATTTTTAATGAGGTCTGTTTTTATTTATTTAAATTTAATTATATAGTAATTACAGGTAACATTTATTGACAATATTAAAAAAAAGATTTTACAAAAAATTCGACCTTCAAATCAGGTAGAAGTAGATTTGGACTTTGTGAAGAAAACTATAAAACATTACAATAAATTGGGAAGTCTTCTTAAAAATGCAATTGACCAATTTCATGGGATTCAAAATTTAATAAAGATTGAATTTAACGATCAAAGAAAAGATATGGCAAGGAGTATATTTGAAAAAATTTCTAGTGTATCAATTATATTACTAACAAATTTGTACAATTTTAACAACGAAAAATTAATTTTTACATCAAATGTTAAAAATCAACTAGAAATATTAATAAAAACCACCAATACTTCAAGAGGATATTTGATGGAAAGAGATAAATTTGATGATATTATTGATTTTTTAAATAACATTTCTATAGTTCCTGTCGATAGATCGTTTACGGATCCAAATATTTTGTTAGATAATGTTGATATAATCAAAAAATTTAATGAAGAATATTTCCTACTAATATTTGATGGTACGGAGAAATTATTTAAGAATACAATACTTAATTTTAAAAAATTATTATTACGTGTTAAAAATAGTGATGAAACAAATATGTTCGATATGAAATTATCATGTATATTCGAAAGTAACTTGGTAAAATCATATAATATTGTTAATGTGAAGAAAGAATTGAAGGAGGAAATAAAAAATTATTTGATTGATGGAAAAAATTTAAGTCAAAAGAGTGTTGAAACATCCAATTTACCTATTTTTGGTGATAATGAAATTCTAAAGCTGATGGAAGATATTAAGAAGACAAGAGAGGAAACAATAGAGAAATGTTTTAATGAAAAAAGTTGTTTAGATTTTATTATGTCAAATTTTAATAAGCATATTGAACAAATTCATAAATTTGATACATATATGTTACAGTGTGAAATAGTATGTTTATATAACAAAATTGAATCAGAATTATTAAAAAGCAAGAAATTAATTATGGAAGAGGAGCTGTTGCAAAATAATATACCACGTCACCTTGCAAATGATTTCCATATCAAAGAAATTAAAATAATTCGTTTAATTTGCAAAGAGTTTTCCAATAAAAGTAATGCTATTATTAAAGAAGAGATACGAGAAACAATTAATTTTTGTCTCCATCAATTAGTATCCAAGTAATTTTTTAACAAATATTAAAGTTAAAGGCAATAAAATTTTCTTTATTTAACAAATATATGTATGATATATATATATANAAAAAATACCAAGTAATTTATAATCTGAGACACACATATTTTTCTTCTAACATGTTTAGTTTAACAATTTCTCCAACCGATATAACAAATTTTTGAATTAACTACCATTTCATTTTTTTTTCCTTTATAGCAATACATTTTTTGTGTATTTTAAAAAAAATAGATTATTTTTAAATAATATGGAGTTTCTTCAAAATTTAGTATTGTTTAAAAGAGATCATAATAACATCGTTGGGGAAATAGATTAAACTTTTTAGAAGTTTATCTTTGAATTGTTATAATATAAATTTGTCCATATATAATATATATATTTTTTTTGTGTTTGAAAAAAATAGAAGTCTTCTTTTTAAAATGTTTGATTTAAATAATAATAAAATAGAAATATTAAATTTTGTTAATAATAAAGATCATAATAGAATGAGAAATCAAATAAGGCCACTGTTTTCTCAACATCATTGATGTGATGGTTTTAATATTTTTGCTGGTGTATTTTAAAAGAATGAAATAAATTTTATAATATCAAAAAATGATAATATAAAATGCTGATAGGTAAAAATTATATATATTCTATCCAGAGAGAGAGTATAGGAATTATAAATATATATGTGTTTTTTCAGTCTTTGTTGATAATTCGTATTTTGTTCCGAAAAGAAGGTTCCCTACACATATATGTAATTGGTTTCTTCCCTATATAAAATAAAAACCCTTATAGTTAAAGGACATATTTCTTTGGTGACTGATTGTATATTGGGATAAGACACACAAATCGTGATTCTCCTATCTTTTCTTAATATCACTAATTTAAAAATGGGATGTTCAGATGTATTAAATGTTGAGAAAATGAAAAAATTTTGTAATAGAAGAATGATTGACCCAGCTTTAGTTATTTGCCATCAATGATGTTGATTTGGAATTTACATATATATAAAATGTAAAATTGAACATAAAATATTATATATATGCATAAACAATATATATATATTTGATAGACAGTTTTTGTAATTTCCCGGCGATACTTTGAAGACATAATGTTTTTATGGAGAGATGTATTACAATATATATATATATGCACATCAAGAATCGCTCAATACGAAATAGTGAAATTTTTCTACTCTGTTTAAATATTTATGTGCAATATTGATGAATAATAATGCATTTTGTCGATAGGTTAAAACTTGATAGGAAGGAAAAAAAGATTTGAAAATATTGACTATGTTGATGTGACGGTGGAGATCAATTGACGATGGACATCTTCATTTGATCCAAATAGGTAGTCATCATCCTCATCATCTGAATCATCAGAATTTAAAATTAAATCAGGAGCCAATTGTTTTACTGACAATGTCTCATATCTTCGTATTCTTGGTGGACCATTCTTTTTCCTACAAAAATAAATAAAATATAACTAGAATTATGATTATTTTTAGAAATAAAATATATCAGATGTAGGTAAATTTTTAAAAATACAGTTATAAATTTTGTGACATTAAACGATTTTGCTATACACCGGGCTTTTCTATATGTATAGAGCTCTGTACATTTCTCTTTATAATAACCTTTTGCAAAATAAATAATCCGATAAATAATTTATACTGATAACTTCACTTTTCTCTACACCCTATCCTTATTAAGTACACAATGATATATATTCTCATTAACAATTACATTTTCCGATAAATGATGTCAAAAGTCATATATATATATATATATATGAATCGTGTTTTGAATCAATTATAGGAAAAGTGTTAAATATTTATTTCATTAATTACACAATTAAGGGTAAAAACTTACATATAAAATTTTGATATGACATAAGATGCTATAATAAGGATGATAGCAATAAGAAGCAATGTTAAACGAAGATAAGTTTTATCATCCACAACATTATAATTGGTCGAAGGTGTGGTGGATGGGATACCTTTATCTTCATTATACTTCATGTCATCTCTCTTTGAAATTTTATGTATATAATATTCGGAGGAAGGTAATGATAAAAATTTTGGCCATGGAGGAGCCATATTTTATTATCATTAGATGAATGGTTTGATCATTAGATTACTTTCCAATCTGTTTCTTTTATATAAAAATAAAAGAAAATTTTTCTGTAATGATATAAATTTAATTAAATGTTATTTTTATAAAATGATAAGTGAAGGATAAAAATGTTTTAAGCTGTATTTTTCATGTGAGATGAGGGAACATTACACGTGGATGGGAAATATATATGCTATACTTTGTTATATATAACACCTACATGTTTTATATAAAATAAAAGTTTAAAGAAATTATGGAGGAGAAGAATATATATATATGTCTGGTAAAAAAACCATAACAATAGTTGTATATGTGACTCATTAATACTTAGGAAAAAGATAATTTTAAAGAAAATTGTGAGACTTGTCTAAATAATGTTGATCATAATATATGTATAAATGTATTGAGATTATAATAAGATTGAGTTAAATGTTGAAAAAATTTCTATGTTTCAACTGTTCATTTATATAATAATTTAAGAAAGGTCCCAGTTTTAATGTGTTGATTAAGTATATCTATTCATTGTGAAGAAGATTTAACTTAAGTCGAAGTATTTGAAAAGAAGTTTAAAAATATATAGTATTATTTTTGTATCATAAAATTGTGAAAATATTTAACATAATAATTATATAACATTTTTTGATATATTAAAGAATATCATTTTCATTTTGAAATGGATAAACAAAAACGAGAAATTGATATAAACAATAATTATTTATAGGAATGTGGTAAAGTTTCTTTGAGTTGTTAGCATAACGATGTATGTTATAAAATTTATCATATATTATTAATTCTATTTGTTTTAAATGTAGTATCATTAAAAGGTATTTACAAATTTATTTTTAAAATGGAAATAGGAAAGAAGACACGATGATAGATTGAAGAATTTAAGTTTTAAATTTATTTTAGAGGACAATGTCATTTTAAATTATAAAAAGAAAGATTTATTATATAAAAGTTTGTGTAAAAAAGTGAATTTAACTAAAAGCTTTGTTTTTTTATATGTTTTTTTCTTTTCTAAGTATAGTAAAATAAAATATTCCTATTATAATAAAATATGTATCGTTAATTTTTACTTACAATACATCAATAAAGATATAGATAATGTTTCAAAAGATAGTCATATAGATAAGTGCCAAAATATAATGGCATATTGAATTGTGAAATTGTTAATAACTCATGATAAAATGTAAAAACCATGTTGGTAAAGAATATGCAGACTATATAGCCACAGTATTATATTAGAGAAAAACATTATATAACATCTATTTTGTCTCCAATAATTTATACACTCTCAATTTTTATTTGGTGTAAGTCAAAATTAAGCATAAGAATGATGTATGTATATGCTTAAGAACATATTATTTAGAGATATAACAAATATTTGAGTGAAATTATAAAATTAAATAGTAAAAATGTATGTATAATAGATGAAATATATATATATATATATTTAAAAACAATAGTTCAATATTTATCAATTAATTATAAAAGTAAATAATATTTTATAAAATAGAGTATCAAAAATTATGATTTAAAAAAATAAACAAAAAATTATATACGTTTTTGTACTTTTATGATGACTAGGTTAATTTATTCAAACAAAATTTATTTTATTCATATTAGCCTACCAAATAAAAAATGATTACAAAAATAATTTTAAATATTAAATGACAAATATAATATTTGTATCAAAGGATGTTTTTAATATTTTATGGAGCTGTTATGATTCTTAATGTATTTGTATTTCCAGAACCTTTAGTCCATCCAGTAATAAGAATAATAAAGTCACCGGATTTGATAAAACCACGATCTTGTCCCATTTTGATTCCAAATTCGATACGATTGTCAACATCAGTTAACCAGTTGGAATCTCTCTCAGTAACATTGTAGTAAAGTGGAAAAACACCTCTATACAAATGGAGGTCTGCAACAGTCTTCATGTCACGTGAAACAGCAATAATTGGTACAGGTGGCTTGTATCTTGAACATAATTGAGCTGATGTTCCAGTTAATGTCAAAATAAGTATTGCTGAAGCTCTACAATTAACAGCAGCTGATACAGAAGCTATAGCAATTGTATGAGTCATTGGTGTTGGTTTTGGAGTATTAATAAGTAACTCTTCAAAATATTTAGAATGATAAACAGCAGCTTCAGCTTCTTTACAAATGTAATGCATAATTTTTAAAGCTTGTACAGGATAATCTCCTTTAGCTGTTTCACCAGAAAGCATAACACAATCAGCACCATCAAGAACAGCATTAGCGACATCAGATCCTTCAGCTCTTGTTGGTCTTGGTTTATGAACCATTGATTCAAGCATTTGTGTAGCACAAATAACTGGTTTTCCTGCTTTATTACATTTTGAAATAAGCATTTTTTGAGCCAAGAAAACTTTCTCAGCTGGAATTTCAATTCCTAAGTCACCACGAGCAACCATAATACCATCTGCAGCATCAATAATGCTATCAGCATTAATAACACCTTCCTCATTTTCAATTTTAGCAATAATTTTAATTCTTTTTCCTTCTTCACCAAGAATTTTTCTAATTGTATGAATTCCATCAGCATTTCTTATGAAGGAAGCAAAAATTATATCAACCTTATTCTCAATTCCCCATTTAAGATCAGCAATATCTTTTTCACTAACAGCTGGTAAATCAACTGATGTCCCTGGAAGATTAACACCTTTTCTTGAACCAAGCATACCTCCATTTTCAATAAGACAAATAATACCATCATCTCTTATTTCGTGAACAATCAATGAAATTAATCCATCATCAACAAAAACTTTACCACCAATTTGAACAACCTTTGTTATATTTGCATAATCAACATATAAAACAGTTGCCGTTCCAGAGGTTTCATAATTTTTATTTGTTGTTAAATGAATAAAATTTCCTTTAATTAATTCAACCTCAGCAGATCCACCACCTGTCAATAATCCTGTTCTTATTTCTGGGCCTTTAGTATCCAAGGCAATAGCAATTACTCTTGAATCGGTAAAACTATTGACAGCTTCTCTAATATTATTAAGAGTTTCGGAATGATATTCATGGGATCCATGAGAAAAGTTCATTCTAGCAATATTCATTCCACTTGCAATCATATTTTGAAGCATCTCAATAGATCTACATGCTGGTCCAATTGTACATATTATTCCTGTTTTTCTAATTTGATGTGGAGCTTCTCTAATGTCTAATTGACACATATGCTCCAAATGTGTTGCTGTAGTGATTTTGGATAAATTTTGTTCCTGTCTAAAATGTCATAAACAATTATTTATGATCAAAGAAAGAGGAGTGTTTAAATTAAATTTTTCCTTTATTTATTTATTTTTATTAATACTATTAGATTTTTGACTTACTGGGCATAAGAAGTCTGCTCTAATTCTTTTATAAATTTCTCATCAATATTAAAGGAAGCCATTTATGTTTATTATTTTTGAAATTTTAATGGATAAAGCTAACTAAAATTATGATATTATTAAATTATATTCAGATCTAATATCAATAAAAATTACTATTAAAACAAGGAACTATGAAAATGAGTCAAAATTTGCTATTAATGATAGTATATTGCGGAAAGAAAATATAATAAAAATATTAAAAGAAAATAGCAATAATCTTAAGAATACTACTCACAAAGTAATGAAATGCCAAGATTTTAGAGTTTGAGTGAATATATTTGTCGAGAGATGAAAACAAAAATTAAGAGGAGGTAACCTTAAAATTTGAAATCTAAGTAGATGTACACAATTGTCCTATTTAAACGTATTATTTTTTGTTAAAAATTCAATGAGTCAAAAAGTTAAATTTTTGAAAAAAAGATAGTGATTATTTCAAAATCATTATCTTTTTATCAGTATTTAATTTACTTTTCCTTATAATATGTTAAAAATAGTAACTTATATAACATATATCTCTTAATAAAAATCAACCAAACAACAAATGTTACTAGTGTATGTTGTTAAAAGTAATTTATAACAAATATAGTAAACCTTATCTTTCTTCTTTCTTTTGAAAAATAAGATTCAATTAACAATATGAAATTAAGTTTCAAAGAAAACTATAGTTAATGCATGAAATATATTTTTTTTTATACATAAAATATTTTATATTCATCATTATTTTAATCTTTTGATAAATGACATAACACATGAACTATCATTCAAATATATGTAATTTTTCATCGTTAATTCGATCTTTATACAAGAAATCAGGAGACCGTAGAATGAAGATAACTTTTATTATAATTATTAATGGCATGCTTTTTAATAGGTAACTTTTATATTATACCTATATATAATTTAAAATTGTTTAACCTTATCATAATAATATACGCTTTTTAACAACACATGAAAAGGATGTGTTTTTCATATGCTTTTGTTATATAACAATTATTTAGAAATAACTTAAGAATATT
This sequence comes from Parastrongyloides trichosuri, assembly GCA_000941615.1. Taxonomy (NCBI): domain Eukaryota; kingdom Metazoa; phylum Nematoda; class Chromadorea; order Rhabditida; family Strongyloididae; genus Parastrongyloides; species Parastrongyloides trichosuri. Next base: position 1,004,469 of record LM523163.1, read on the forward strand.
TTTATTACCTATTCAGATTACACAAAATTGAGATTAAAAAATTAGTTTTTATCTTTAGTGGTGTGTTAGATAAAAATACATATGTTTGCACAACTATCAAATAATATAAGAGTATTAAAATAAAAAAATTACCAAAATAAATAAATTTTTTAAAATTAAAATATATTGTTTTTTATACTTGGATACAACACTTATATATACTTTTGATATAAACACATTGTATGATATCATATTTAAACAATTATTTTTTTTGTCATGACAAAATATAGCAATTAATTGAAACTTTTATAATAATAACAATAATTTATGTTCTTAATATCCATTGTTTATTATTTCAATAATAACTAAATTATATGTAACTTTCCCTTCCGCATGTAAAAGTTAGTAAAGAAAATGGATTAATGGCTCTTATATTATTTAGTACTCACAGTTTATATTATTTCAAAAGACATGTTTTTATGGGATAAAACTAAATATTGACTATAGTTAAGGAAAGTAGACAACTTTTTTTATACATAAAAAAATCATATTTGTAATAATTTTTTATTACATTTTTTTAAATTTAGTATATGTCTAAAACTTACATATAATAATCATTCTCGTGCTGCTCTTGAATAGTAAGTTTTCTAATTCTTGGTTTAAATTTCGTATCTGTAGAATGCTCCATAACTTTTAAATAAAAGACGATGGTTAGAAAATATGAAAAGTAAGAAATAACCTTTTTATAAAAAATAATAGAATTAAATGTATTCTATATATCTATAATAAATAGATAAATTTAAAGTTGTTTAATTTCAAAAGCTTTTAAAAATAGTTATGACATAACACATTCTCTTCCTTATGTCCTTACATATAGAAAAAAACCGGAGTAAATTTAACAACTCACTTTGAGTATATAATCATATTATAATTATCCATTTTTAATAAGCAAAAGTGTTGAAAAATGCATTACAATTATATATATTTTGAATTGTCAAAAGAGTAGGGTGACATAAATTTTAATTATTAGAAAAAATGTGATAATATAATTTTTTTTAATCAAAGTATGCGTTTGATATGAAGAAAGATAAGAATAAAAATTATTATTCTTGCAAGCTATATGTATATAAAAGTTGAAAAAAAAAATGTATGAATATAAAAGGAGAAAATATAAAATGGAGCGCATACATTTTAAGAATTAAGAGACTTAACTGAAAATTTTAAAATACAAATAAATTTGTTAAAAGTGTTATTATATTATAGTTGTCCCAATAAAAGTTATGGAAGTGTCAAATTTTTAAATATTTGTTATTTCATTTTTTACGATCTATTTTATATATATATATATTACATGTTGTTTTTTTTAATGATTTGACAAAAGCTTTTCTATTAATCACCATATACTAATATAATGAAAAATATTTGTTTGATTATCAAAAACATTGTTTCTAATAATACCATATGTCAATATATTTTATTTATTATTGAATTCTAAATATTTACTTTAAAATATACATTGAATTTTATAATAAATTCATTTTTCCTCATTTCGTTGATGTTAATAAAAAATGTCTTTATAACGAGAGATATGACTAAAAAAAAGATGATTTTATATTTAATGACATTTCGTAAAATTTATTGGCATACACTAAAATATATGTTAATCATATATATCTTGAAGATTAAACAATATTTTTGCATTCTATTGCCACTTTTAAATAATTACACTATATTTAAAGGAACCAACAACGATGAGAATGTATAAATTTTTATTACCTATGAAGGTTGATATGACCGCTAAAATAATCAGTAAACTTTAGTATACATATATTAAAAGAGTAGCGTATATTTAAACTAATTAATTTAAGTTTTACCACTCATTTCCATATTCTCGTTTGTGAAAGATGCCTAATAAAGTTATATGGGTTCTATGTTAAAAATAAAATGTGTTCAGGAGATTTAGCTACATATAATATTAAAATAAAATATTTATGACACTCTCTTCAACACTTAATTAATCACCCTTTTGAAAAACACTTTTTTTTACAGCGAACATATTTTGAGGTCAACGTAAATTCCACCTAAGTATGGCCTTAAAGGTAAATACTAAAAGATTTGATGTGAATGTAATTATAAATTGTAATATTTTGGCGCGTGACAATATATCAAGAATGTGATATTGTTAGCTATACATCAATTACAAAGCTTTTACTTCTTAAATAATTTTTTAATGTGATATATAATGTGATATATTAAAAATTATTTCCCACAATTATTATATATAATATATTTACTTAAACAAATTTCTATCATTTATCCACTATTTATGATTTATATATAAAGTTGAAATTTTAAGAGTTCTTTTCTTTAGATAATCTATCTTACAAATAATTTAGTTATCTTTAAATTTGAGATTTTCCTTGTTCTTGAAGATGATGTGTTTGTATATGTATCTTATCTTGTAAATAATAAAAAGGGTGGATATTTTTATAAGAGTGAAATGACGATTTTTGTAGAGATATGGAAGTGAAGTCTTAAATAAATTATTGTAAACATTTTTTGCCCTCACATTTGGTAAATGAAATACACAAATGTACATCTTACGATTATACTCATTTTTAATATAATTTTTATTGATCATCTTACGATCCTATCATATTTTATTATTATTACTTTGAAAATAAAATTGTTTTTGTTATTTTTAGATTTATATATTCATATTTTAATACAAACAACTTTTTTTTATAACAAATTAAACAAGGATGACGTTATCAAAAGAGAGTAGTAAAGAAATTAGAATTGTCGTTTTGGAAGAAGGTTTTGATGGAAAACATAATTTTTTACAACTTAAAAAAGGTATAAATTTATTATTGTCAATTTTATTATTTAATGATTTATTTTAAGGATGGTTTGTTCGTTTTCAATTGGGTGAAACATTAATTACACAAAATGTAGTCTTAACTACATATAGGAATGGTGAAAAAGAGTTTGAAGATCAATTAAAATCAGGAAAATTTGGTAAAGATTCATTTATTGATGTTGAATGTAAACATGCAGGAAGTTATTATTTTGAATACGAAGGTGAAAGTGGTATTAAAGGAAAAGGTTACTATCATGTTGAGCCAGAGTTAACAGTTAAACAAGATCAAAAAATTCCATTAGATGCTATTTCGTGTCAAACATATCTTACAAAATTGCTTGGTACATTTGATTGTTGGAAAGATAGATTAAAAGTAGCTAGAGAACTAGGTTATAACATGATTCACCTTACTCCAATTCAAGAACTCGGTATCTCAGATAGCTGTTATTCAATAGCTGATCACTTGAGTTTAGATAATAGATATAAAGGGGATTTTAATGATGTTGATAAGTTATTGACAAAATTGCGTGATAAATGGGGAATGTTAGTTATTCAGGATGTTGTATGGAATCATGCAGCTAAAAATGCAAAATGGTTAGAACAACATCCAGAATGTACATTTAATTGTGTTAATTCTCCTCATCTTAGACCAGCTTATCTTCTTGATCGAGCTTTATTATATTTTTCTCAAGAAATAGCAGATGGAAAATGGATAGATAAAGGTATTCCAACAGTAGTAGAAAATACAGATCATTTAAATGCTATTCGATATGCTCTTCAACATACTGTTATTCCTTCTCTAAGATTATGGGAATTTTTTCAAGTAGATATTGAAACTATGATTCAAATTTGTTTAAGAGAAGCTGGGATAATGGAGGTGTATGGTGGTATATCAATAGAAAGTGTAGGTGATGAGGAAATTAAAATAATTCAAGATCCTGAATATAAGAGATTTGGATGTACAATTAATTATGATTCAGGAATAAAATTAGCATTACAAAAAGGACAAAATGGATTAATGGAAAGATTAAGAATCTTAAATCACGATGTATTTTTATATATAAATGATATGATGATTGATGCAATTAATGCAATTATGGGTCATATTACTTATGAAAGAGTTGCTGATCATGGACCAAAACTTGGTTTAGTAACAGATAATCATCCTCTTGTGACTAATTATTTTGCTTATGCGAATGGAACAACTAATATTGAAGAGGATGAAGAAATTATTTTTGACAAAATAAAAGGGCAACAATGTCGTGCATGTAATGGATGGGTTATGGGAGATGATCCATTAAAAAATTTTGCTGAAAGCCATTCTCAAGTTTATTTAAAACGCCAACTTATTAGTTGGGGAGATAGTTTAAAACTTAATTATGGAATGGAACCATCTCATTGTCCATATTTATGGAAATATATGAGAGAATATACAGAGATATGTGCTAAACTTTTTAGTGGATTTCGTATCGATAATTGTCATTCTACTCCAATACATGTAGCAGAGTATCTTTTAAATGCGGCCAGAAAAATAAAACCAAATTTGTATGTTGTTGCTGAGTTATTTACTGGAAGTGAACAAATAGATAATGTATTTGTAAATAGGCTCGGTATAACATCATTGATAAGAGAAGCTCAAAATTGCCAAAATAAGGAACAGGGAAGAATGGTTTATAGATACGGTGGAAAACAAATGGCTAGTTTTTTGGGACAAGAATGTAAAGCATTAAATTCAGTGGCACATGCATTATTATACGATCAAACACATGACAATCCTAGTCCTGTAAGTAAATTTGGTAGTATGTATTGTTATCTTCCAACCGCAAGTCTTGTTTCTACAACAGCATGTGCAATTGGGTCAACTAGAGGATTTGATGAATTTGTAACATTTACAATTGATGTTGTTAAAGAGAAAAGACAATATAAAGATTGGGCGGAAGTACAAGAAGATAATTGTGGTTTAATTAAAGCAAGAAAATTAATAAATAATTTACATTCAAAAATGGCGTATGAAGGATTTACAGAAGTTTTTGCTGATCAAGTTACTGATACAGTTGTAGCAGTTACAAGAAGAAATCCAACTACCAATGATGTCATAATTATAATAACTCATAATTGTTTTGGACAATTTGAATGGAATCCTCAATCAAAAGATATCAATGTTTGTGGAAAAATTGATAAAATATTATTTGAAATGAAAACTGTTGAAAATACAGAAAATGAAGATAGAAAGGTACCAGAAGATAAAATAAATGGTGTTACAAAATTTAAGGTTGAAGTAAAAGAAAATTTAAAACCAAGTGAATCAAATTGTCTTGAAATTTTAAATGAAAAAACTATAAAGTTTAAAAATTTTCCATCAGGAAGTGTTGTAGCAATTAGTATTAAGCAAGATGAATTAAGTATGAAAGCTATTAAAGAAATTGAATCTTTTATTTATGATGAAAATTCTCCAAGACTTCAAAAAATTAGAAAAGCAATTGCAGAACTTGATTTATATTATTTCAATAAACTTCTCTTTCGTGTAGATGGAGAGGAACGTGAAGATTCAAATGATCATGCATACAATATTCCACATTGGGGATCACTTCCATATTGTGGTTTACAGGGAGTTCGAAGTTTATTAAAAAGAGTTGCCTCAGATAATGATCAAGGTCATCCATTATGTCACAATATCAGAAATGGAAATTGGTTAGCTGAATATTGTTACAAAAGATTACAGCGTGGTAACGAATTAAAAAAAGTTGGAGAATCTTTTCAAGAAATTCTTGAAATACTTCATGATGTACCATCAAATGTAAGACCAGCATATTTTGAAAGAGTTTTTACTATTTTATACAAAGAAGCTAAAAAAGGATTCTTGAAGAAATTGAGAGGAAATCATGATTTACCATCATGTAATTTGGTAACAAGATTATTACTTTCATCAGCATCATTTGTGTCTTTTGTAAAGAATGCAGAATTATCTCCAATAAGTGAAAAATTGTTTACTACAGAACAAAATCCAGCATCACTTGCAGCTGGATTACCACATTTTACAACAGGAATATGGAGAAATTGGGGACGTGATACATTTATTGCTTTACCTGGAATATTGTTATTATCAGGAAGATTTGTTGAAGCGAGAAATATTATTCTTAGTTATGCAGGAACGTTAAGACATGGTCTTATTCCAAATCTTTTAGCTGCAGGTAAAGGTGCCAGATATAATTGTAGAGATGCAGTATGGTTTTGGTTAGCAGCAATTATGAAGTATATTGAAATGGCACCATGTGGACCAGAAATATTGGAAAGACCTGTTATAAGAGTTTACAAAAATGATGATGCTGAATTTAATCCACATGGAAATGAACAACCATTGAAGGATGTTGTTTATGAAGCCTTATCAAGACATTTTAATGGAATTGATTTTAAGGAAAGAAATGCAGGAAGAGAAATAGATGAACATATGCAAAATGAAGGTTTTAATGTTAATGCATTTGTTCATCCTGGAACAGGATTTATTTGTGGTGGTAACCAATATAATTGTGGAACATGGATGGATAAAATGGGAAGTTCTCTTATTTCCGGTAATAAAGGTCACCCAGCAACTCCTAGAGATGGTGCTGCTGTAGAAATTCAAGGTATAGCTGTTTATGTTCTTGAATCTCTGGATAAGTTACATGAAAAAAATTTGTATTTTACAAATAAAGTTACAAATTCTAAAAATGGTATGAGTTGGAGATTTAAAGATTGGGCTGGTAAAATTAGAACACACTTTCAAAATTTCTTTTATGTTCATGAAAATGAAACAGATGAAATGGCTCATCGTAGAGGAATTATTAAAGATTGTTTTGGATCTACAGCACGATATACTGATTTTCAATTAAGACCTAATTTTACAATTGCTCTTTGTTACGTTCCAGATCTTATTGAAACGAATAAATCATGGAATTCGCTCAAAGTTGCAGAGAATGTTTTAATGAGTAGATTAGGAATTAAAACATTAGACCCACAAGATTGGGCTTACTGTGGTAATTATAACAATAGTGACAGTCAAGATAAGAAAACAGCATGTGGATGGAATTATCATCAAGGTCCTGAATGGCTATGGGTTGCATGTTATTATTTAAAAGCAAAATTAGAAATTGCTTGGAGAAGAAAATTGGAAGGTCATAGAAAAGATTGGACTGATACTTGCAAAGAAATTGCAAAACAATTATATATTTATGAGGAGTACCTTGATAATAGTTTATGGGCTTCATTACCAGAATTAACAAATGAAAATGGGGCATATTGTCCTCCTTCCTGTGAAGCTCAAGCTTGGACAATTGGATGTTTATTAGAAGTAATACATCGATTTAATCAACTTAATAAATTAGATGAAAAATCAGAACAATAAATAAAATTAATTTTTATAATATTTTATGTAAAAAAATATGTTCATCTTTTTTCTTAAAAAATAAATTTTTAAAAACATACAATCAATTTAAATAATAATAATAATTTATTGTGTCTGAAAATATATCTTTCGATGAAATAATAATTTATGATAAGACACTCAAAAAAATATCAATCATTTCTAAATCACATGTTAATATTATTACGTTTATTTAAACAAAGTTGATTGTAACGGTATTATGGAGTAAAAATTGATGGAAGAATATAAAAATAAATAAAATGAGTAAAAAATTTGCATTCTTTCAATTCATTTGATAACTTTTGTTACTAAGCGACAATGTCCCTTCCAGAAATATATATCTCTATACAAAGGAACTTTATTCCAAACATATAAAACAAGGCCAGCTATTTCGTCAACAATATTATTTCTTATCAATTATTATACATTATTCAACTGCTATACTTTTTCAGCATTGATAAGATATTATTTGGCAAATTTTATATTTTAAAAATATTTAATTTTTAAAGTTGAATTTTTATATTTAAATATAAAGTATGATATTCCATGATGTAACAGATTCTGGAAAGGATTTGAGTGACAACGAAGATACAGGTTTGTTATTTATTTTTATTTTTTAAAATTTCTTATAATATTTTATAGATATTTGTAGAGTATGCCGCCTTTCCGGTGATGAACCTTTATATTACCCATGCAAATGTATAGGTACAATTAAATATGTTCATCAAAAGTGTTTAACTGAATGGTTGAAGCATAGTAAAAAAGAAGCTTGCGAATTATGTAATCATAAATTTTCATTTAAACCAATATATAAAGCGGATATGCCATCGTCATTACCATTGACAGTTATGTTTAGAGGTAATTTAACAGAGACGATTAAATAAAAAGTAGTAAAATTTTAGGAATGAATAAATTTATACAAAAAGCTTTCAAGACGGCCTTAACATATATTATTGTTTCAATATGTTGGACGATATTAGTGCCGTTTATGTCATTTAGATTATATTCACTTTTTTTTAATCTTGATTACCATTATTTGTTACCCAAAGTAATCGAAGAGGATTTTATAAAAGCTTTTGCAAGAGATGTATCATTGGGATGGATTGTGATGCTTATTATGCTTGGAGGCTTTTTCAGTTTTCTTTGGATTAAAGAACAAATAATGCAAAGTGCTCCAAATGACTTTATAAATTTACCAGAAAGAGACCATGAAGTTGTTGAAATAGATCCTTTACATTTAATTAACGATGTATTACGAAATAATGAAAATCCTAATGATAATAATTTAACTAATAATACCGATAACTTTCCAGAGGAAAATAATCTTGGAAGAGCATTTGAAAATAATGACAATAATGAAGGAAATCCATTATTGAATGAAGAATTACGAAATAGAAATATTGGAAATAGTATTGAAGATTTGACAAATGAAGATTTAAATGAGCATGTAGAACAAAATCATTTGATAAATGAGGATGAACCTAGAGAAAATATATTTCAATTTGAAAATAGAAATGAAGAAGAAAATTTTTTAAATGAAAATCAACAACCACGACCAGATCCTATAGTTGAACCAGAATTGATAAGAAGAATTCGTGATGATGGAGGAGAAGAAGAAAATAATGAAGATTGGGGTGATCGTGGTGATGATTTTACCTGGAGACGTTTTTTAGGTTTTGATGGTAGTTTGCTTTTTCTTGGACATATTGCTTGGGTTTTAGGTATAACAGCCATAATAACTGTTACATTTGCAACACTACCATACAAAGTGGGAATGTCATTTTTTCCAATGGATTGGATTCCTGATCATTTAAAAGCATTCGAAGCTATTGCCGGAATATCTGCTGGTTATTTTATGGGTATGATAGCAATGTTTATAGTTCATGCTGTATCCGGTGTATTAAGATATGATCGTATTTACAAGATGTCAGGAATAGCATATTTGTTAGTTAAAGTTGTAATGTTAATAATTATTGAAATTGTTGTCTTCCCATTATTATCTGGCATCTTATTGGATATGAGTTCTCTTGCTGCAAACGGAGCTACATTGAGTGATAAAGCTTCATTTCTTCAAGATATGCCATGGGCTTTTGTTATTACAAGATGGACCTTTGGAATGAATTTTATATTTTATTCAGCATCAATAATTATGAATTTGAGAGATTTACTAAGACCTGAAGTATTATGGTTTATAAGAAATTTAAATGATCCTGATTTTAATCCGGTTCATGAAATGATTGAACAACCATTAATTAAACATGCTAGAAGAACTGTACTTTCAATATTTATATTTTCAACATTGGTTCTCCTTGTAACATTTTTCCCGTTAACAATTATTTCTAAAATTTTACCATCAATATTACCTTTTAGAATATATTTATACAAAGATGTTGAATTGGTTACAGATTATGCTCATGAATTATTCATTATTAATTATGTTTTACCAAACATTTTGAATCATTTTAATGCTAGAGCTTTTACAAAATCAATAGCTAAAGTTATTTGTTTAACAATTGGTAAATATCTCGGATTATTAGATTATTTATTGGCACCAGAAGATCGAATATTATTTAATGAAGAGAATGATGATAGAATTCATTTTCCACCAGAATTGGGGATTGAAGATCCAATTGAAGAATTACATTTAGGAATGCAACACCATGCTTTACAACATAATCAAAGAGAACGAGGTAGTCAAACCAATAAAGAAGTTGTTAGACCTAATTATTTCAAATTAAGAATAATTGCATTGATATTATGTGGTTGTGCAACTGTTATTACTATTTCACTTGGTTTCTATGTTCTACCAACAGTTGTAGGAAGATTTATTTTTATTACTGCTTTTGGATTTGAGAATGTTCATGAATTTTATACATTTGGAATTGGAATATTTGCATTGTGGCCGATATTCCGTATCTCAATTGTTGCATATGAATGGGCAATGATGGGATGGGAACATATATTAAAAACGATAAAATCATTTGCAAAAATAACATTAAACATTATTTTTGCAGCAATACCAATAATTTTTATCTTCCCAGTATTATTTGGTTATTATATTTACAGTGTTGTTGCAGTTCCATATCGGCTTTATTATCATCAATCAATTGTTTTCCACGTGATACAATATTATGCGAATGGATTTATACTTTGCAAAACGATATGTTCTTTCATCACAATAGGACCCGAATGGTGGTTTAAAAATGCACTGGAAAATTTGTATCTTCGTGGATTCCGCCAAATACGATTAAAAGAATTTTATGTTGATATTGTATTACCATTAGCTGCCTTTATCTTATTTCAAGTATCATTTCCAGTAGTTTTAGCAGAAGTTGCCTTTCTATTTACGGGAGGAGGTATTTATGAAAGGATATGTTTATCACGACTAATGCCTCTTCTATTTTTATTCCTCCAACTTTTTGTTTGCTTCGCTTTTTGGCAATATAATAAATGGAGAACATTATCACAAAAAATAAGAAATGAACAGTATTTAATCGGAAAAGAACTTGTCAATTATGATAATTTAAAATAAAATCTTATTTTTGGAAATTTTAAATAGAAATGATTGAATAACTTAATGAATACTTGGGTATATTTTTTATTTATATAGTCTATTTTTAATAAATTTTTTAAAATTAAAAATCACTAACACGTCCTTTACGTTCCCAGTCTCCATAACGAGTTGGTTCAGGACCTTGTGGTCCACCTATTTCTCCTGTCTTTTCATTATAATTCTTACTTTTTGGTTTATCATCTAATTTTCCAGCAATTTGTTCGTTTATTGATTTTTTCTTGTTATCATTTTTTTTCGTATCAGTTGGTTGTTGGAAACGACATGTTGATGTTGAGATAAATCTTTTTGGAAAAACATTTCTTAAGAGTAACATATTCTAGAAAATTAATATTATCAAAAATTATTAAAATTAAGATATATAAAAGAAAATACTTGTATATTACTATGATATCAATAAAATAAATTAATTAAATTAAATAGATAAAACTTCTTTAAGTTTAGGAACAATTTTAATAAATAAATCAGACCAAAATTCAGGTGTATCATCCATTGAGAGATCAGTATTGACAAAAATTTGTTTCCCTTGAAAAACTTTCGATAATTTCAAATTAAAATTTTCAACATAATTTTGAGAAATTACTCCTGGTGTTAAATTAAGTAATGTAGATCTACCAAAGTTTCCCATTGTCATAACATCAATTTCATTTTTTCTACCAACATATAAAATATAACAATATTCTAAAACAATAACTTTAACGTTAACTAAGTCTGCTTTCAATTTTAATTGGAAATCATAGGATGTCTTATTATCTGAGGACATGATTAACTATAAATTTTTTTAATTTTTAATATAAAATTTGTAAAGATATTATGGTATATTTACCTCATATTTATTTTAAATACAAATTGAAATGAATATTATTAATAATTTAACGAATAGATCTAAACATTTTAAGTATCTTAGAAGAACCATATACAACAGATTTAATAAATCCTGCTGACGCCATATTTTTAACAGTTTGATTTCTTGATGATTTTGAAACAATGCTGTATGCCATTTTACTAATAATTGTATCAAAATCAGGTCTATGTGCTAATGAGAATAATGTTTCTTCAAGATCTTTTCTTTCTCTATAACGTTTTTTCCACAGTTCTTGAACATTATTTAAAATTGCTGATGGAAGCAAATTTATTCTATGAAAGATAGCTTGAGTTGTATTATCCTGTTCTATTTTCTTTGGAAGAACAGTAACTCTAGCATCATCTTCTAATAATGGTTTGTATATTTCAACTAATTTGTCATAACTTCCTCTAACAATTTTATCAATTTTATTTTTATCTTCACCAAATTTTTGCCTAAAATCACCATTATATGAAATACCTACAATTTGTTTAAATAAATCCTCATATGTAAAGGTATCTCCTACCATTAATAGAGCAAATTGTAAAGCAGATATACGATTTATTTGTGCAGCTTCTTTTATCTTTTCAGTTGGTTGTAATACGCTTAACACTGGTTTTTGCATCCTTCCAGCTACATAAAGCCAATTCCAATCATATAAATCTTGTAAGAGATTATCCGTAGATATCACTCCATACTTAATAAATCTATTTCCTGATTGTATATTTGTATTGTAATAAACACGAGCACAAAATCTTGTTTGTAATTTGGTAATACATACAGGTCCAAATTTACGTAGGAATGAATAATGACCAGGATTTTGTCCAATATTATCCATATGGAATTTTAAAGGATCATTTGTTACAACAATGAAATCAACCATCTTATCATGCATATTTGTATCTCCTTGTGATATAGCTCCAGAACCATAAGCAAATACATAATCAGCTGTGTCCAATGGAATACATTTTATAAGATCTAAATATTCTGATCTTTTGTAGAAATGTGAATACATGAGAGTTATAACAAAAATTTTCTTNAAACCAATTTTCCATTTTTATAAGTAAATATCGTTGTGGGAGAAAAAAATTTGTAAGAAGTAATAATTTAATTTATTCTTAAGATCAAAGTTATAATAAAGAAATAGAAATAACGTTTATTAATTCAAAAGGCCGACCACTTTTTTCTTGTGTTTGTACCTTATTTATTGAATTAACAACATTGAAGCCTTCTGTTACAGCTCCAAAAAGAGTATTTTTACCATCTAACCATTCTGTAGGGATAACTGTTATGAAGAATTGAGATCCATTTGTATTAGGACCAGCATTTGCCATAGCCAACTTGTATGGTGTATCAAATTTAAGTGAATGATGAAATTCATCTTCAAATTCTCCACCCCAGATACTTTCACCACCAGTTCCTTTTCCTGTTGGATCTCCTGTCTGTATAATGAAATTTTTGATTACTCTGTGGAACATATGTCCATTATAATATCCACGACGAGCATGTGTACAAAAATTTTCTACTGCTTTAGGACATTCATTAGGGTATAATTCAACATGAATATCTCCTTTCGTTGTATGTATTATTGCTTTTTCTCTAATTTCACTATCCTTCGTTATAGTTTCATACAATTTGGTTGTCATATTTTCATCTTCTATTACCTTTTCATTCATTACATCCCTATTATCTGTTTCATTCTTTTCATCTCTTGTTAATGGTTCACAATTAGTAAATAAATAAAATCTACTTTTTGTTACAGCTGAAGCTACAATTAGTGGATCTGGAATAAATTTATCCTCTGAATTTTCTTTACCATCTTTACTATTGTTATCTGATTTGACAACAGCTACACTTTGTAATAAATTTTCATTAAATGGAAGAGCATTACAAATATCAATAGCACAAATCCGTATTGCTTCAGATGTTGCAATCATTCGCACTAATGATTGATTAAAAATATTAACCATTTTAATTCCTAAAATACATGGATATACAAGAATATTACTACTATAATCAAATTTCATTCTTATTGTGTTAAGTATATGTTCATTTTTAAAAATATCCCTCTCAACAGCCTTTTTACGAGCCAATTCCATAGGTGAAATATTTAAGGCTTCTAGATCAAGATGATTTTCATCATAAAATTTAACTGATTCATCAAATGTTGACAATAATTTTCCAGAAGCTATTTCAAAGACACGATATTTGCTATCTGATGAAAATGTGGCAAAATATAAACCATTTCGTGAAGAACATATATTATACACTTTAACTTTTTCTTTCATATGTATTAAGAGATCTGTTGTTAACTTTGATTCAAAGCTCACATCACTATCTGGGAATTGATAATTCCTTTCTATTCCACTCCAATACTCAAGCATACCTCTTGAATCAACAGATATTGAAATATCATTTAATGGTGAATAGGTCATTTGTACAAATGGACTTCTGTGCATTCTATCAAAAATTTTTAAAGCATCTCCGTTGTCATTACTATCAAAAATATAAACTGTTCCTGTATCAATATCAGATATTGCAACAGCATTAATAGCATCTCTACTTTTATCAATCCAACAACATGAAAAAGGTTTAAATGAAAGTGGTAAAATATTTGTCATATCAAAATTTGAAACATCAAAAATTTTTGCATTTTTGTCTTCTGTAGAGATAGAACATAATAATGTTCCATTATGATTTTCTCTTAAATCTGAAAATTCATTTAAATGACACTTATATTGTTTAACAAATTCTATCCCTTGATGATGTGTTTTCTTCCAAAACTTTAAGATTCCATCTTTTGATGCAGTTATAATAAAATCTGTTTGGGTTGCAACAACATGCGTGACATTATTCTTATGCATAAATGACTTTTCATATGAATCACATTTTGGTAATTCTTTTAAATAATCTTCCAATTGAAAATTTGATGGTCCTCTATTAATTTTTCTCTTTTTAAATTTACTATCCATTATTATTTAACTATAACATATTAATATAATCCAATACCATAAGAAGAAATATCACGTAAGGATTTATGACCAAAGAAAGATAAAATCAAAAAAATTTATATTTATGTATAATAAAAAATATTAAGGCAAAAATGTCAAAATTTACATAAAAACAATACCCTTAAATAATTGTATCTACATTAATGTTTAATCTAGGTACATTTTGAAGCATGGAATTATTTGAATGCATTGTTAATATATTTTTTACACTCTATAACCTCTTTCCCTTCCTTGTTAGGCACAGTTTCAATATCTTTAGCGTTTAACCACTCTCTCAATTCATTAATCTCGTATCCTAAGTTTTCAGATATAACCTCAAGAGGAATATATACTTGGTACGCACTTAAAATTATATTTAATGCATTACATCTCTCACGGTCCAAATATATATTCATTAAATATCTTGAAGTTGCATCAGGTGCTTGATGATATAATTCGAAAAATCGGGGATATATTTTATACTTTAGGGCATGAAACACATTCAATGCAAATCTTACCACTTTGTTATTTTTTTTATCACGTGTCAAATTTTGCATCCATTTATTAATATCTAAAAAAAAAAGTATTAAATTTAAAAATAAATGGTAGGAAAAACTTACCCATAGCATTGTTAGTATATAAGAGGAACAATAAATTGTAACCAAAAAAATCTGATTCATTCTTAGTATTTGGATTTAAAGAATATAATTGACGCAACTGTTGTTGTGACTGATTAAACTCTTCCTTGTCTCCATTCTCTATTGCTACCTTGGCACATTCTTCATATACATAAATTGCAAATGGATTTCTTATATTTTGAACACATAAATCTTGTCTAATTGATTTTAATTGACCACCGGCATAATCATAACTCTTTGATTGTTTATACTTGTTTAATACATGAGTTATTGATTTTTTNAAAAAAAAATACCTCTGTTAAACGTAAATACCTTCTTTCCAATTCAGTTGAAGTTCCAACAAAATTCTCATCCATACTAATTTCTGAAAATTTATATGAATTGTTACCTTTAGTGTCTGAAAAATAAATTGGACTTGAATCATTTGTTGGAAACCATTTTATTGGTGAAATTGTATTATTAATTTTCCCCAATTCATTTGCAAATCTTTTTGCTCTCTTTTCCTTTAACTTGTCAGCATCTGGACCACATAATTGTTCATCTCTCAAAATTTTATTACCTTTAATTTTTGTTACTTTAGCTCCAGATAATAAAATATCTGGGCCTGTAAAACATGACTCAAAATTCATACCTATAGCTGGTTTTTTCGCAGCCATAATATTATTAGTATTGGTTGAAGGACGTTTTGTTCCTTTTGGAATTCCAAATGTCTGAAAAATATAACCAACTTCGTGAGGTAAAGGTTCCGTATCCCAATTAACAGCTTTTGTAGCACCTGATTCAATTAAAGGAGTAACCCGTTCTTCTAAATAACTTAACAATTTATGTTTCTGATTAGGATTAGGAAGAGATTTGTAGGCGCGCAAGATATAATTATGTAAAGGAGGATGACTAACTTTTGAAAGAAGAGGATAATCACATTCTTCATTAAGGAGTTGTGATGGAAGTAATAATCCAACAGGTTTTTTAGTTGGATTAAATTTAACAGGAGGAACTCCTGGAGCTAAAAAAAAAAAAGATAAATAAAATTATTAAAATTTGTTTACCTTGGGTACTTGGTTGGAAAAACGTTTTCATCCTATTATTGCCCAAAATGTTTTGTTGAGAAATCTCAGATACTGTGTTTTGAACTGATGGCGGTATAGGACCTGTATTGAGAGGACCCCTCGCTTGATATTGAACCTTGCCTAAACTGTTGTTACCTAATTTTTGTTTTACGTGTGATAAATTTGGTTTTGGAAGATTATATAAACTTAAGTCTATCGAAGCAAAGCCTGCTTGAATGTTATTATGCCCCGCAGTACTGATTCCTGAGTAAAATGGTTGATAATGTGGATTGTAAGGAAATCCAACTGTTTGTGGAGTGTAACCTATTCCATTATTAACTACAGGATCTGTTTCTGCGCCTATTTTTTGAAGTGCTCTTTGAGCAGCTACCCAAGCAGGGTTGTCTGAATTACTAAACTTGTCTGCTGACATTTTGAGATTAGTATCACTTTTTACACAAAATAACAAAAAATCCTAAAATTTTAATTTTTTTGTTTCAAAATTTTTCTATTTCTCTGAATTGTTAATAGAAAAAAATAAACTGTAAAAAAGTTTACATAAAGAAAATAAACACAAAATTAGAAAAAATATTGAATATTAATATATAAAAGTATATTTAACAAACAATTGAATGAAATAATATAAGTATAGATCAAATTGTAAATAACATTTATAAAATAGGAGAAACGTTATACCAAATAATCAATAGGATAAATTAAAGGAGGGCGTTAACAAAAGCGGTCCTCTATGTTATTTATGCATATCAAATAAACGTCTCCTAGCAACAACAATATCAATGACCCGCTTTTCTTAAAAGTTTATTATTATCTTAACTACAATATTAGCTTTATTTTCTATACCTAAAATACGGGATATTTTATTATGGATGGTGAAGTTAGTAATGTTAAAGTTTGCGTAAGATGCCGTCCATTAAGTAAAAAAGAGGTACAACACAATGAAAAAATAGCTGTGTTTTTTAACAAAATTGAAAAAAGTATAACAGTTAAAAATGTCAGCAATCCAGAAGTATGTTTATTTTAATACAATAATTTTTAAATGTTTATTTAAAGGAACCATCAAAATCATTTGTTTTTGATGAAATTTTTGATATGGAATCAAATCAAATAACTGTTTATAATACAGTTGCACGTTCGATTGTTGAAAATGTTTTGAAAGGATACAATGGTACAATATTTGCATATGGACAAACAGGAACAGGAAAAACATATACAATGAGTGGTAATCCTAATGTTCCAGAAGAACAAGGAATTATTCCTAATTCATTTGCTCATATATTTGATCATATTCATAAATGTAAAGATGATAAAACGTTTTTAGTACGTGTCTCATTCTTAGAAATTTATAATGAAGAGATTAGAGATTTGTTAGTTAAAGATAATAGTAAAAATTTAGAGATGAAAGAAAGACCAGATATTGGTGTATATGTAAAAGATTTAACTACGGTTACTGTTTCAAATGCAGATAATATGTTTAAAATAATGGAAATAGGTTCTAAAAATAGGAGTATTGGAGCAACTAATATGAATGAACATTCATCAAGATCTCATGCATTATTTACTGTAACAATTGAATGTTCAGAGACAATTGGTAATGCTCAACATTTAGTACAAGGAAAATTACACTTAGTTGATCTTGCAGGATCAGAAAGACAATCTAAGACTGGTGCAACAGGAATACGATTAAAAGAAGCATCAAAAATTAATTTAAGTTTAAGTACATTAGGAAATGTTATTAGTGCATTGGTTGATTCAAAAAGTACACATATTCCTTATAGAAATAGTAAATTAACACGTCTTCTTCAAGACTCTTTAGGTGGTAATTCCAAAACGTTAATGATTGCAAATATAGGGCCTGTAGATTATAATTATGATGAGACTGTAAGCACTTTGAGATATGCAAACAGAGCTAAAAATATAAAGAATATTGTTAAAATTAATGAAGATCCTAAAGATGCATTATTAAGGAAATTTCAACAAGAAATTGAATTATTACGTAGACAGTTGGAAGGTGCTGATATTGATAATAGTGAAATAAGTGATCAGGAAGGAGATGATATAACGCAACATCATGAATTAAATTCAGAAGGATATGACAATCGATGGCGTGAAAAAATAGCAGAGAAAGAGGCTGAAATCAAGAGGAGACGTATAGAATTGGAAAAACAAAAGGGAATGAAAGATAGTGAAAGGGAGAGATTGATAATAGAGTTACAAGCCAAGGAAGATGAATTAGAGAAGAGTCGTAAAGAACATGAGTCATTACAAACAAAATTATATCAAATTGAAAAGAATATTATTGTAGGTGGTGAAAATATGCTTGAAAAAGCAGAAATACAAGCAAAACTATTGGAAGAAAGTAATATTGAATTGGAACATGCAAGGCAAAGTGAGGAAGAATTAAGAAAGGCTTTAAAAGAGAAAGAAGCTGAACGTCTAGATATTGAAGAAAAATATTCTTCATTACAAGAGGAAGCTAATGGGAAAACAAAAAAACTTAAAAAGGTATGGACTTTGCTTTGTGATGCAAAAGAAGAACTAAAAGATGTTCAAGAAGAACATCAAAGAGAAATGGAATTGTTGTTAGATAATGTCAGACAGTTACGAAGAGAATTGATGTTATATTTAACAATTATTGATAATTATATTCCGAAAGAATATTTGGAATTAATTGAAAAACATGTATCGTGGAACGAAGAAATAGGTGAATGGCAATTAAGAGGAATTGCTTATACTGGAAATAATATGAGATCAAATAAAGGAGGTAAATCGGCACCAATTAAAAAAGAAGATTCTCAAATGAAGAATGTATACCTTAGTTACCATAATATCTTGGGTTCAACAGCAAATCCACCATCAACAGCATCAAAGATAAAAGCACGATTAAAGAGTGCTAAAAAAGAACGGAATGCTGCTGCTTTAAGGGCTTTATTAGATTAATATTTTTTTATTATATATTTGTTGTGTAAAATTTTTATTTATTAACTTTACTCTTTCTAATAAAAATATTCCATTTATCATCAATTATCTTAATAAAATACCAATTACGCGCGTATTTCATTCAACATACTTTTTGATTACAATTTGACAGAAAAACGTTCCTTATACTCCCAGACAATGTACCATTATTTCATAAATTAGGTATGTTACATTCCAATGCTTATATAGCTTACAAGTAATTTTAATATATTTTAGTAATATATAACNTTTTTTTTAGATTTGTGTAAATATGTCGTGGCAAGGTGAACCTGCCAATAATTCAAGATTTAGTCGTCTATCCGCTCTGACAGAACTGTGGACAAAAGATCAAAAAGACTTGGACTATAAGGATTTGGTTTTTAAATTGCAGGAAACCTTTGAAAATTTATCAAAAATGGCAAATAATATTGTGAATGAGCGTTACTTTAATCCAATAGGAGATGATAAATACTTGAGACAAGATTTTGCCGAATTGCTGCGTAACCTTATAAAACCCATACAACAAACAATTGATTTGTCGGCCGATTATTATGTTTCAAAGACAATTTTTAAAAAGAATTGTATATCTGTTGAAGAATTCAATGAGATACTTTTGAAAGGAGAAGAAATTTTGTTGATTGATTATAGAAAAACGAGGTCTGATCAACTGTCATTTGAAGGAATGGACAATATTTTGGTTGTTGAATTGGATACATGTTGGTTGACAGAAGACTTTAACTTTAATCTGATAAAAGTTAAGATTTCAAACTTCAAAGATAGACAAATGTTAGTTTGGAAAAAATTTTTTCATATTGTTATAGTTGATGAAGATGATGGGCATCCTCTAAGGAAAGATATTTTGATGAAGGGACTTGAAGAAACAAAAAGGCTAATTCCAAAAGATTTAAACATTGTTAGTCTTGAAGGAGGTTTTGAGAAGTTCCGGGAGTTAAATCTTGATAATGTTAAGCCAATTGAGGAACCATATAAGGAAAAAACGTTAAATCGTATTTTATTATTCAGTAAAGGTGTAAAAAATGTAAAATTAACCATTAACAGAGAGACAACAATGAGAAATCAACAAATATATAATGAAAGCAACAACAAGATTGTATCTGTTAAACGAAAACTAAATGGTACAACACCCTTTGTTGGAAAAAAGATATCAAGAAAATCTCAAGAATTGTTGTATGATAATAATAGTAGTCGAGGAGAAGCTAAGGAGAATAAGCCACAATCTCCATCTGATAATGATGTAGAAAAAATTAACTCTGGGTTAACGAATAACGACATTGGTACAAAACAAAAATATCCATATCCTAAATTGTTCAGTGATAAATTCAATACACCATTTAGAAGTGTTTATGGAAATACCATGAAGAAAAGAATACTTTTAAATGATGATAATGAAGAAATGTATCAGAGTGCTTTAAAAGCATTTGGAAGTATATCAATTGTTGGTTATAATATGTCCGGAATGACAGGTTTCAAAAATATTGGAAATACCTGTTACATGAATGCCATCCTTCAGATTTTACTTCATTTGCCTGAACTAAAAACTCTATTTGAATATGAGTCTGTGGTAAACATTTTAAAAACCAATGGTATTAATGCTTCACAAGGGAGAATGGCTCTTGTGTTTTCAGCACTTATGGATGTTTTTTGGAGCAACAAATATNNTGTTATTAACCCTAGACATTTTTTGGACACTTTTTCAAAAATGGTAAATCCAGGATTTAATGATGGCCGTCAACATGATGCACAAGAATTTCAAATGTACCTTCTGAATGGTCTACACAAGGTTACAAGTTTTTGTGTCACACAAGAAAACTTTGAACAAAACTATAATGGTGAAAATATTGTTGAGGAGTTTAATGATTTCAAAAGAAGGAATGAACAATCATCAAACTCAAAGATTAAATCTTTATTTTATTTAGGTACAGCATCAACATTAAAATGTTCGACATGCAATTATCAAAGTATTACATTTGAACGCTCTTCACAAATATCTGTTGAATTGGTGGATGATAGTTTACAAGAGACATCATTATCTAAATGCCTTGAAAATTATTGCACTAAAGAGATATTGGACGATGGATGGAAGTGTCCAAAATGTGATGTAAAAAGACAAGCTTTTAGAACACAAAGGATTATGGAACTCCCTAAAATTTTGATAATACATAAAAAAAGATTTGTATTTGATAATGGAGAATGTCAAAAAAAAGAAACTTATGTTAGTTATAAACTTGGAGATTTCGATATGTCACCCTACATGCATGAAGAGGTGAACACTGGAAATAAATTTTTATATGAGTTATTTGGTATAGTGGTATGTCTTAAAATACTTTATAAACTTTTTGCTAACATTTTTTAGTGCCACAAGGGAGAGTATTTAACAAGAGGACATTACACAGCATATATTAAAGTAAATGGAGCATGGATCCATTATGATGATGTTGATGTTAAACACATACATGAAAACGAAACTCTTATATTTCAGAGTTCGTATATATTATATTATATTTTAAAAGAAAATATATAATGTAAAATGTATACGTTATTTATTTTTTATTGTATTTATCTGTATTTAAAGATATATAGTTTTATATATTTCTAATAATATAAACTAATAAGAATTTATTTGATTATATCTTTTAAATGAAGTATTTCTTTAATTTCAAATAGTTTCTAAAATATGAAATGAAATGACTTAATTCAATGAGTAGAAAGTTAACAATATTCAGGTACTTCAATAGGTTATATACCAATGATCGTGGTAAGAAAAATGTGGAAAAACTATCTCATTAAAAATAATTATTAATCGTTGTAGAAAAGAAGCTTTTTAACTTATCAAATCTCACAACAAAAATATTCAATAGTATAATATCAGTACAGGTAATTTTGAGAATGACAATTTCGATCAGTTTCTCAAATGGTGTCCTTGACTTTATGTCCTTCACGAAAACTAAACTTTAAAAATTTTAATATGGTATGGCGGGATAAGTATGCATGTCTAATAATCAAATACTCTCATTTTCGTTAATGATTTTAATAAAGCCATAATTTCCTCTGCATTAATTTTTTATTTAACTAATACTTTCAATTACAAAACATACCAACAATTTTTTATGTGGTGGTATGCAAAGTTATGTATATCTCGGTTTTTTTTTTAAAACGATAATTTGTTGGTATTTCGTCCTTTGTTTTAAAATAGCGCTATAAATTAAAATATTATTGTAAACGATATCTTGTAGTATTTTCATTATTTATATGGTTACTTATTATACTTATATTTATTATTTCTATTAACACATATTTTTTAGATGGGGAAGATTTTTTTATATCTTCTTTTCTCATTTTTGCTTGCCATAACTGAGTGCATTCGTTTGAATGTACCTCGAATTTTGTTACCTTATCATCCAGAAGTTCAGGCTGTATTTTTGTTATCTGTATCATATCCAGAAGGTCATTGTTTTAAATGGTAAGTCATAATATATTTATTTAAAATATAATTTTGATTTAGGCGATCAACAAGAAATGAAATAGTTTCAGTAGAACCTATTTTTGATGCATCAGGATGTTCTATATCTGCCAAAATTATTTCTCGTTCTCATTATCAAGCAAAACAAACAGCTATCGTGTTTGCAGAAAATAGTGAAGCCAACATTTTATTAAATTGTGATGTTGCTGTTGATACGGTTGACAAAATTTTTATAACAACTAACGCCAAATTATTATACATTGAGGCATCCCCATCTCAAGTTTATGTTGAGGCAGAAAATAAAGAAGGAGAACGCTTTTCATCATTATCAAATATACCTTTTGATTGGTCTATAAATTCGGCCGATGGAAGACCATTACGAATTATACCTTACTCTCGATCAAAGTATGATGCTCCTGTGGGAATAAGTGATCTTGAACAAAAGAAAAAGAAAGGTTATGTTATTTTGGTCGAAGGACTTTCAACAGGAACAGCATCTTTAGATGTTAAATTTGAAGATAAAAATTTTAATTATATTGCTCCTGCCTCAATTACTTTTAATGTTGTTGCTAATCTTTTACTCATTCCTTCAAATGATTTGTATATGACAGTAAACTCACAAATAGAATATAAAGCAGGAATTGTTAAGCAACAAGGTATGGAAAAAATTGATCTACCATCTGAACAATATTATTTAAAGTTAAATGATGAGAGTGTAGTAAAATTAAAGGAAGGAACATCAAAAGTTATTGCTAAGAAGTTAGGTCAATGTGAAATAACATTGATAGATTCATTTTTGAAGCATGAAGGAGAAAGTATTAAGCGAGAATCTGCTCATATTTATGTGGTACAACCAGATTCAATTATATTTACAAATAATAAAAATAATGATAATTGGTATGCTCAACTTGGAGATATAATAGAAATTTCTATTGGATTAACAGATGCATCTGGTAATCATATTGTCATAACAAATGAAATGCAATTTAAAACTATTTTTAAAAATGAATATTTTCAAATAATCTCAATGTCTAAGAATGAAACTTATGCTGTTGTTAAAATGTTGAAATTAGGAGAAGTTACAATTAGATCAAGTTATGAATCTATAAAGAATGCTGAAACAGAAGAAACTTTCAATGTTATACCTGTTATAAAAGGATCTCAAAAGATACATATTGTAGATAAAGTAGCTGTTATTCCTACAAAAGTCATAGTTCCTTATCTTCCAACAATGAGACCTATTTATCAATTGAAAGCAATTGGAGGAAGTGGAAACTACATTTGGAATTCAAATAATCTAAATGTTGCCAAAATTGGATTGAATGATGGAACATTATCGGTTTCAGATTATGGAGTCTCCAAAATCAACGTTTATGATATGAATGATAAATCAAATAATGATGAAGCATTGTTAAATGTTTTAAAACCAAATACTTTAGAATTTGGAGAAAGTTTTGTTGAAGCAGAAGTTAATACAGATCTAATTTTACCAATTAAACTTAGTCATGAAAGAGATGATGGAGAAAAGATTTTTTTTACTGATTGCAGTTCAGTTCCTTTTACTCTTTCTGTATCTGACACGAATATTTTCAAAATTGTTGAATCAACAAAATCTGAAAATTCAATTGGATGTCATCATATTACATTAAGAGCTATGACTATTGGAGACACAAAAGTATCTGTATTCTTTAATGGATTGTCTACAACAAAAGAAATTTCTAGTTATTTTTCTGTTAAACCTGTAAAAAAACAAATATTACTTGCACTTGGAAGTTATTATCCATTGGAATTTTCTGATGGTCCTCGTCCATGGATTGGTGATCAAAGTCAATTTTTTACAGATGTATTGTCAACTGATGATAATGTTTTTATAAAAAAAATTGGTAACAAATTTAATGTTTACTGTGGAGATTCAGTTTCATCAACAATGATTAGAATTAATGTTGGTAATAGAAAATCAGAAAGTAATCCAATGCCAAAAATCTCTTCAACAACAATGAATGTATGTTGTTCTATTCCAAAGAAATTAGAAGTTACTATTAATGATAATGTTCAAAGAAGTTCAAGAAATTTCTTACCTTCTTGTCCAAAACAAATTTTAAGTATTCATTCAGATGCTAAAAATGATTTGGTTGCTTTAGCTTATGGAAATTGTATTGATTCTAAAGATAATATTGAAAAAATGTTTGATTCATCAGATTCAATGAATATAAAATGGTCTAGTTCAAATTATAAATTACTAGATATTAAATCAGCTAAAGGAGAAAGTACAACAGCAACTGTATCACCAAAATCTATTCCTGGACAAGTTGACATTACAGCAAGTATTTCTTCATTTAAGAATATCTTTAAGAATAACGAAAAAATTCTTATATCACATAATGTATACTCAACAGTTACATTAAATATAGTAGATTTTGTGAAAGCATCTCCTGAAAAATTATTTTTATGGAGTGAAGTTGACAATAAAGGAATTATCAATTTGGTTGGAGGTTCTGGACATTTCCATTTATCGAAAGAAAAAGTACCAAATGTTTTTGCAAAATTAATTTCTTCCGATTTTAAAATTGAAGTTTCACCAGAAAAAATTGGTTCATATGTAATTACAGTGTATGATATTTGCATTCCTGGCAGTAAAGTTGATATCAATATAAAAATATCAGATGTAAGTAAACTAATTGTTAATTCTTTGGAATCGGTAGAAATTGGTTCTGAAATACCTTTAAAAGTAAGCTTACTTTCCTCAGATAATGAAGAATTTGACAATGTTAATGTTTCTCAAATGAATGTAAAATTAACAGAAAGTAATAATTTTGGAAGACTTAACACTATAGGATATAACAAATATACAATCACTGGTGTTAAGTATGGTATATATACAGTTACAGCATCAACAAGAACCACAAAAAATAAAGTATTAACCAGTGATCCTCACAATATTCAAATATTTGCACCAATAGAATTATCTCCAAAGGTAGTAACACTTGTTTCAGAATCATACTTTCAGTTTGATTTTATTGGTGGACCAACACCATTACCAGAGATAAAGTTTGATCTATCAAACCCCAATGTAGCTACAGTTGATTCTAATGGTTTAATTTTTTCAAAAAAACAATTGGGTTTAACAAACGTTAAGGCAATATCTTTAAATAACCAATTTAAGTCATCTATGCAAGAAGTAATTATTAAAGTTGTAACATTAGAAGGAATAAAAATCAAATTGTCTACTAATACACCATTCGTTGGTGAAATTGTAACAGCCACAATCTATGGTTTAAATGAAGATGAATCTCCTTTCTCTTTTGGAGGAGCTATTTACCCATTAACTGTTGAGTGGAAATTTAGTAAAAATCAAAATATTGAATTATTGACGTCTTATGGAGAAAATCCTGATGATATACTAACAAATAAATTTTCAATAAAATTTAAAGTATTTAAAGAAGGTGAAATAATTATCAATGCTTTAGTTACAAAAAATCAAAATTCATATAAACATTTCCCTTCTTCGACAAATGAATTCAAAGCTAGTACAAGATTAGAAGTTCACGAGAATATTAAACTTGTCCCATCAATTGTATCAACTGATGCAATTCTTATATCTCCAAAAGCATCTTTTAAGTTGAAAACAAATAAGGATGTTTCACAAATTAAATACTCAACACCACTTCATACTAACTATGTAACATTTATTCAACCAGATATTATCAAAGCATCTGACAACGTTGGAACTGTTGTATTAAAAATTGAATATAACTCACCAATGAAAACCAAAGTTGTTTATGAGAATATTGATATTGGAGCACCTTCATCTATAGCTATTTCAATTGAATCTCCATTTTACAATAATATTGTTAATCAAGAATTAAAAATACCACAAGGGGCACGTTTAAAATTGAATGTTAAATATTTAGATGCAAATGGTCGTGTATTTTCAGCTCATAATGGAAAGGCTGTAATACGTCCAAACCGTTTTGATTTTATTCAAATTTTGGATAAGAATGATCTCATGTTTGACGTAAGGCTTATTAAAGCTGGTGAAACAATAATTAATGTTCACGATGATCAAGTTCCGTCTATTACGGATTATGTTAAAATTGTCACTTTTGATATTATTTTACCTGTTGCTAGAAAATTTACTTCCAACGATATTGTTTGTTTCTCCACTCCAATGGAATATATGTTAAATAACAATTATATTTACAACTGGAAAAGTGACAATGAAAATGTTGCTTTTTATGATGGAACTTCTAAAAACATTGGACGTTTTATAATGAAAAATAAGGGATATGCTAATATCTTTGCAAATATTCCACCAGAAAATGTTTCAACATTTACATCCATTGAAGTTAATGAAGCAGAGTCTATTAGTTATATATCTACACCTAATTATATTTCAAATTTCAATGGTGCAAGATATATTGTTAACTTTGTATTTACCTCAGAAAATTCACCAAGAAATACAAATACACATTCCTGTACAATTTCAGATTTAAAGTCTATGAAAAAAATAGTACCAACATATTATTGTCAGATTCGTTTTACTAAACCACAATCATCAAATGTACCAATATCTGAATTATTCTCTGTTAACAGTATTTTCGATACAGATACAGGATTTTATGCATGTGAAATTTTACACAAGAATGGAAGTACAAACACAAATGACGTCCATTTTGATAGAAATCAGAAAATTGAGATAAGTGTATTAGATTTCTCAAAAAATTATAAAAAGAATACAATAAGTACATCATTTATGCCTAAATTTGAAGTTTATCAATCTAGTTTTACATTCAATAATGGACCTCAATCTTCAAATGTATTATCAATTTATGGACCAAAGGAAGCTGCTAAACATATCAAAATTAATTATTGTAATTCAGTTTCATTTATTATTTCTCCAATCTCTAATATTCAATACTCTAAATATGGAAGCACTCCTGGAAATCTTTTCTATGAAATTGAATTTAATGGTCTCTCTGGAAACATCAATGATGAAGGTTTGAAAGACTGTTTTATCTCAGTTACAAATGAAGAAACTTTTCAAACTATTAAAATCCCTGTGACAATAAATTATGATGGAAAATATAGTTATGTTACGGAGAAGAAAAAATTCTTTTTGCTTGACAACAAAACAATCTTCTTAATAGGTTTTACAGCATTTATTGCTTGTGCTTTTGTTTTATTTTATAAGTGGATTGTTGGATCACCAGAATACGTTCCTGTCTACATGGATGGATCTTATAGAGGCAATATATCTCAAGGTGACAATTCACAACGAGCAGAAAGACAATCATATCCTTCTGAAATAAATAATGAAACAGCAGGGTCTTTAGGTATATCACCACTACGTACATCAACACCTTCTGTTGTACGAAAGCCTCGTATATACGAATCTATTTATAAAATTGGAAGGCCATCATTTATACCAAAGGGTAGAGAAAGTAGTTCTCAATTCAAAATATAATTTAATTCATACCAGTTTTTTTCTTGTGTTCTTGTAATCGGAAGATAATATAATATTAATTTCGTCAATATGATTTTTTATTTTGTATTTTTTGTATCTTTTTTATTTTTATTATATAAACTTAATTTAAAGTTGAAGTTTTACTTCTCATGAACGACATTCCAAATCGTGTTGTAAGATAATTTTTTAATTTCCACATTTTTAACAATAAAAATTTGTAGTTACATTTTTTATCTAATATGGGCCAAAAAGAAAAAAAGAAGAGTAATGTAAGTTTTCTTTTGTTTTTTTTTAAATAAAATATAGGAAGATGGTAATATTTCTTCAAAATTGAATAATCTTAACATTGATGGAACTGAAAAGACTAAAGAAGAGATACTTGCTGAGAGGAAAGCAAAAAAAGCCGCTGCCAAAGCTAAAAAAGGTAGGACAAGATATAAGTAGATTAATAAATATTTTTTTTTAGCTGAAGTAACAACAGTAAAAAAAGATAATATTAAACAAAATCAAAAAACTGATAAAGAAATTATTTCAAAAAATAAAGAAACCAATAAGCAATCTCCTTCAAGTACAAACATTAAACAAAATCAAGAAGAAGTAGCTTTTGGTACAGCAAAAATAAAAAAGACAAGATTTAATTTAGATAATATTGAAGAAGAAGCACAACCAAAAGTTGCTTATACACCTCCTCAAGTTGGAATATTAAAAGTAAATCCTGCATTTTTAACACTTTTTTCAAAATGTGATGATGGAACAATATGTGGAATTGATGCTATATGTGAAGAATTTATTTATTCATTTCAACAATTTTTGGAAGAATTCCAACCTGAAGATTCTGAAAAATCATTTTCTCTCAATTTAAATGCAGCCATCCAACCAAATTTGTCATATTTAACAGAAAATAGTAGATATCCATTCCCATATGCTTTGGGAAACATAATAAGGCAATTAAAAAGAGAAATATTAAATTTAGATGCTAATATTTCAACAAATGAAGCAAAGGAGACATTGAATAATGTATTGAATAGTTATATTGATTCATGTTTTATCTCTGCTGATGAAGCAATAATTAAGAATACAGAAACAAAATTAAAGAATCTTCCTAGAGTTCTTATTTATGGTTCATGTCCTTTAGTTGAAAAAATAATTTTAAAGAGTAAATTAAGAAATGAAAATATTGAAATAACAATTGTTGAAAGTCCTGCTGAAAAAAATGGTTTGTCATTTGCTAAAAAATTATCAAAAATGGGAATTGAATGTACATATACAACACTTAATTGTGTTGGAAATGTAATGAAAAATATTGATATCGTTCTTCTAGGTTGTTCTGCTATTTTAAGTAATGGATATGCTGTATCTCAACGAGGAAGTAGTGTAGTCGCATTAGTTGCACAATCATTTAATGTCCCTGTACTTATTGCTGCTAAAACATATAAATTTGTTGATATGGTAAAAACATTTGAAAAGAATGTAAAAGAAAAAATGGCATTAACAGTACAACCACTTGAAGCTATACCCGATGATTTGATAACAGCATTAGTAACTGAAATGAGAATTGTTCCCCCAAGTTCAGCACCTGCTATTCTTAAAGCTAAACAATTAGCAAATGAACAATAATTTTTTAATATAATTATAGATATATTTTTTTCAAAATTATATAAAAAAATACAATAATTTTATTATTTAAATAAATAAAACACAATAAGCAAGAAAATTGTTCTACCCGAAAAAAGGATGTAATTGAAAAGGTATCTTAACTAAATTGCTAAAATTGAACTGCTACCAATAAAGCTTTGTGTGCTACTTGACATTGAAATGGCATCAATATCACCAATTTTCCAGTTTCCATTTTGAAGTATCTTTAATTCCTGTTCGTGGTATTGTCTTAACGAAAATCTATGACCAACAGATACATAATTTATATTAAATTCTTGTAACAATTTATATATTGTCATTTCCATTTCAAATCCAACTGCACTTGTACTTTCATCGAGGAATGCAATTTTTGGTTTATGATAAAGAATTCTTGCTATAGCTAATCGTTGCAATTCTCCAGGTGATAAATTTTCATTAAGATCAAAATCTATTGAATTATCAAAACCTCCACAACGATTTTGTAGGTTAGTCAATTGAAGAGATTGAAATATACGTTGAAATTTTGTAATATCATTTTCAACTGGAAGAGCTTTTAATGGATATACTATCTGTTGACGTAATGTTAATCCACCGGTAGGAAAATATGTTTTTTGCGGTGTAAATAAAAATGTCGATGGTTTTATTTTTAACATCCTTTCAATTTTTCCTGAAGATGGATTCCATAGACCAGCCATAACTCGTAATATAGATGTTTTACCTATACTACTATCTCCTGTTATTAAAAGATTTTTTCCTCCTTTCAACTCAAATGTTAATCCATGTATCAAGGTTGATGAATTGTCAGATTGACTTGTTATAGTTACATGATCAAGTTTAATTAATGTTTCATTATCTGAAAAGGAATTAAATGGATCATTTGAAAATCTTTGTTTATTATTATCCAATATTTGTGAAGACTGCATTTCGTTTAACAAACATTCAGCTTCCTCATTATCACTATCAGTATCAATAATATTTTTCATTTGTTTTCCATGTAATTCTTCTATTCTCTTTAAACCAGATTCTCCCATTACTTCCTTACTTTTGATACAATTTAATTTTTTAAAAACATGTTGACTTTTATTTTCTTTAGATGCCAATATGACAATACTTGATGGAACAGTAGAAGGTGGTCTTTCTGTTTCCAAACGATCTTCATGTAATCTTTTTAATTCTTCATACAATTCAACAACACGATGTACTACACCAGCTAATGATCCTAAATTATCTGATAGTGATATCAAATTTGTAAAGGCATGAATTAAGTAAATATAAAAGAAAGCATTCTTTGAAACTATAGCTGTTAATTCATCGATTGTATAATCATCATAACTATGAGTTAAAAATACAGGTATACCAATTATTAAGTAACTAAGTGTTCCTCCAAAATAATTAAATGTATTGGTTATGAAATTTAAGACGAATCTTTTATAAACAAGTTCCTTTTGTGTTTTAATTAAATTTCTTAATTTTTGATTTGTTAATATGTTTTCTAAAAGACCACTCTGATAAAAAGCAATACTTTCAGTATTTGATCTTACTTCAACATGTTTCAGACGAAAGTCTCCCTCCTTCTTTTCTTGTTCATTGGTTAATGAAACAATAGGAGAGATAAGCATTTTGTTTATAAGTGTAGCAATAATAAAGTACACATATATTGAGATTGGTGCCATCCATCCTGCTGAATCGAATGTTAAATAAGAATAATATACAATAATGAAAGGTGATAATAAAATTGGACATAATAAGTCAGTGCACAAAATACGGGTAGCTTTTTCAACATCTTGTGTCATTCTTTGATCAGGGTTATCAATATTTTGACTTAAAGCATTAAGACGATAAAAGCCATGTCGTTTGAAGTAGAGTCGATGTAATATATAATCAAAATTTTCTCTACAGCATAAATAAAGCAATGATGAAAGATATTTCACTAGGGAAAGAATTAATGCTTTAAAAACAATAAAAATGGTAGCTTTAAGTAATAAGTATTTGAAATTGATACCATCACGCTTTCCTAAGATAACAAGAAATTCACTAGGTAATATTCCAATAAAATAGGTTGCCACTTGATCAAATATTGAAACAATTAATAATAAAAATATTAATGATGTATTTTTAGTTTTGAAATTTGGAAATAATATTCTTACAAATGTTGTTAATCGTTTCAAAAAAAGTAAATCAAAATCTAGCTTCATTTTTATTTGTTAAAAGTATTAAATATAGAAGTATATTCAAAATATATCACATGTGTTTTCTAACATTCCGCAAAATTCTTGTCTATCTAAAAATATTTTGTTGGTGTTTTTAAACATATATTATAAAAAAAAATGAAATATAAGAGCTGATGATATATAACAGCTTTAAAGTTTACAACCCAGAAAGCTATATGTAATAAGGAAATAAACGATTTAAATTTATATTTAATAAAATAAAACTACGTAAAATTGTTTGAAAGATTATTCAAGTTAAAACAGGCATCAATTTTTTTTAATACATTTAATATCAAATATATACCTTAAATTATTAGTAACGATAACTACTATTCAAACATCAAGACACGTCTTCAACATGTAAAAAAATATATAAGCAGATTAAAATATATTTATATTTTGACAATTTCAAAGGTGAAATTAACATTATATAAATTGTATTTTAAGCTTACATATAAACGCTGAAATAATTTCCAAAAACTCATAATATATTAAATAAAAGCATAATTATAACTCCGTATTATTGTATTATAAAGAAAAACGTGACGATTCATTTGCTAATGACTTTAAATCATTATCAGTATTACACTTATCTAATTCATTGTCATTTTTACATTTATCATGAATGTTATCAGTTGTATCCATATCATCCTCTTCAGATTCATTCTCTGAGCTACTCTTTGAATCAGCACTTTTTTCTAAATAAATCAAATAAATTTATAACATTATATTCACAAAAACTTACCATCATTTGAATCATCCTCATCGTCGGATGTTTCTTCCTTAGAAGTATTTAAAGAATTATTATCAATATTTTTCAAATTTTCTTTTTTATCCTCTTCTGGTGATTTTAATTTCTTAATCTCCATTGATGATACCTTATCGCTTACCTTTTCTGTACTTTGTTTATTCTCATTTGATTCAGGAACTAAAGTACCATCTTCAATCTTCTTTGCAATATTTTTAAAAGTACTTAATGATGAATCTTCAATCCTTTTAACTTGGTATCTAGTAATATAAGAAATTTTTTCAATTTCATCTTTAATATTTTTGGATGATTTTTTTAANAGTTCTGTTGTCCTCAAAGTATGTTTTGCTGGTAAAAATGATATTTTTGGAACAGTTTTTGTTTGAATAAATTTTATACGACCTTCTAAATTGACAATTTTTCTCTCTGCTTTCTCAATTATTGCCTTTTTTAATGATAACTTATTAACTAATAATTCTGCTTCCTTCTTTTTATCATGTAATTCCTTCTCTTGTCTTTGTAAATCCTCTATCTCACATTCTTTTTTTTCATTTAATGAACTTTCAATGGAATCCAACTTCTCTTTTTGTTTCTCTGCAGATTGTTTCAATTTTGTTTCAAATGATGTGTTTTTTGGTCGAAGATTAGGTAATAATAAACTTGAAAATAATCGTTTTTTTCTTTCCTTCTCATCATTAGTTTCTTGTGATCGTAACTCTGTTACCTTATCTTTCCATGTTATTTTTGAATCACTTCCTTCACCTCTAGAACGCCTTCTTTTGTTAAATCTATCATAATCATTTGTATGAAAATCTAATGTTTTTCTTTTTAATGTTGTTGTACTAAAAAAGAATTATAATATAAGTAAATTATAAAGAAATATATACCTTCTATCCTTTCCATATGAGGGATATTTTTGTTTATTAATAGCACTAATTTTACTTGTTAGTTTAGCAAGTTCAGCTTGCGCTTCTTGAAGATCTTTATCGATATCATCCGTCATGGTCTAAAAAATAATGAAATAATAAGAGGTTAAAATAATTATAATAATATATTATAAATCGCCTTAACAATTTTAAAGTCCATTGATTATAAATAAAAACACAATTCCAATGTAACTCATATTTTTATTAATATAAACTTAATAAAAAAAAATACTCATAAGAATTATGAAAAAAATGGACAAGACAAATGCGATGAACCATTTTTTTAAATATACAATAAGTTTAGAAAAGCTACTAACCTGTATGTCATATATAACATTATACAGTGCACATAATTCATTATAAGATTAATTTTGTGGAGAAGTATTACTTGCTTAAAATTTGCGTTCTTTTCCTTAAATTGTATGAACAAATAAATAATGTCTATTAAGTTAACAGAGTAAGTTATATTAATTAATATTTTTTATAAATTCCTATTTTTAGTATTCTACCAAAACCTATTTCAAGGAATGATGATTTTTTTTCTAAGGAATCTGTAAGTAATGCATGGTTTGAAGGTAGAGAAATTTCAAAAGTAGTGGAAACATCTCGTGTTCCACCATATGGAAATCGTAAAAGCTTCATCCCTCGTCATAGTGAAGATTTTGGTGATGGAGGTTCATTTCCAGAAATTCATATCGCTCAATACCCATTAGGAATGGGACAAGATACTCATGTAAATAAGAAATCTAATGTTGTAGCTTTGCAAACAGACGAAAATGGGAAAGTAAAATATGATGCAATAGCTAGATTAGGTCATTCAAAAGATAGATTAATACATACAAGTTTAGCATCAACAAAAAATAAATACTTTACTGAGGATGATGAAGATATAGCAAAACCTAATGAAGAAGAGATTAATAGTACAACAGAGGAGACAAAGAAAGCATTGGAAAAATTAACAATGTCTAAAATTTCTTCTGCCTTACCAGTTAAGCATGCACAAAAACCAGGAGATCCACAATATATTCGTTACACACCAAGTAGTCAGATGGCCTCTGTAACAGGTCAAGCACCACAACAAAGAATTATTCGAATTGTTGAAGAACAAACGGATCCAATGGAACCTCCAAAATTTAAAATAAATCAAAAAGTACCAAGAGGACCACCATCACCTCCTCCTCCAGTTTTACATTCTCCAACTAGAAAAGCAACTGCTAAAGATCAAGCTGATTGGAAGATCCCACCATGTATATCTAATTGGAAGAATCCACGTGGTCATGTTGTTGCACTAGATAAAAGATTAGCCTCTGATGGAAGAGGAATGCATGAAACACAGATAAATGATAAATTTGGAAAATTTTGTGAAGCTTTGTATATAGCTGAAAGAAAATCTAGAGAGGCAGTTGAAATGAGAGGCCAAATGGAGAAAAGAATTGCACAAAATGAAAAAATTGATCAAGAAGCTAAGATGCGTGAAATGGCACAAAAAGCTAGAGAAGAAAGAAATAAAGTTAAAGGGGAAGCTTTGGTTGATGATGAAGATTATGAGGATATGAAACAAAGAGATGAAATTCGTAAAGAAAGAATAGAGGAAAGAAGACGTGAAAGAGCTATTGCTCGTAAAAATCCAGAAAAATTAGAACGCTTAAAACATGAACAGGAGCGTGATATTAGTGAAAAGATTGCACTTGGTTTACCAAACACAAGAGGAAATGGTGTTGGAACAGGAGAAACACAATTCGATAGTAGATTATTTGGAAAATCAGGTGGTTTAGATGCTGGTGGTATAAATGATGAGACATATGCTGTATATGATAAACCTTGGAAGCCAATGGAAAATGTTCAACAACATGTATATAGACCTAGTAAAAATACAACAGATCCATATGGAGATGACCTTGATAAAGTTATTAAAACAAATCGTTTTGTTCCAAGTAAAGGATTCTCTGGAACCGATGGATCTGTTCAAAGATCAGGACCTGTACAATTTGAAAAAGAAGATGATATTTTTGGTATCTCAACTTTATTTGATGCTGTTAAAAGTGGTAAAAAAAGAGGTAATAATGATAATGAAGGTGATATATCAAGTTCAAAGAAATCACGTTCATAGAAAACAGTTTCTTATTTTTGTTTTTTTTTTATTATTTGTATTATAAATGGTAATAAATTTTTTAAAGCCTAAATTGCCTGAAAATATCTGTTAAACTTTTTTTCTTAACTCTTCCAAAATGTGGCATTCCCATTTCATTATCAAATCCATATGATTGTGACATTAAGGCATATGATGTTTCCATTTTTTTAACAATATCATCTTTCCTTTTATCAATTTTTCTTATTGTCGGTATTGTTGCAAAGTGATGAGCTACAAGAACAACAATAAAAATAATTACTGATCCTAATATTAGAAAGGAGACATATCTTGATAAAGGTGATTGCTCTCTATAAAATATATAATTAATAGTAAACAAAATAATTTGTAATTATTAAGTTTAAATTTATATCATTATATACAATATTTGATAAATGAAGAATAACTTTTTTCGTTAAACACGTCAATCATCACAAAATGTATATTACTTCTAAAAATAAAAAATTATCTAATATGTGTATTATATATTTTAAACATGCTTAAAGAACCCTTTTCAATTCAAACATCAACTCTATTTTACATAAAGTTTAGGTTTAATAATTTATCTTTTAATAATAAACATACATTGTAAAGTTAGAATACTTTCATATATTAAATAAATTAATTGGTAAGAAAAAAACTGTATAAATGAAACTTTTTTTTTNTTTTTTTTTGTAACTAGTTGGTTGTCTTAATTGGTTAAAATTGTTAGTATAAAATTTTAAAAAATCAACCTATTTCTAACAGTATACTTTTCAATTATATTTTTGTACTTAGATATAATATATGTGCATTAATTAAATTAAAATTGTATATACAATTATTATAATATCTTTTATAATAATAGAAATTTACCTTTCAAAATACGTATTATTTTTAAATATCCGACTTATTTTTCCATACTCTGAATGATATTTGGATTCTCTTGACCATATTATCTCATTTTTTTGTTGTTCCATAGTTTCATTAAATATAATGGTTCCTTTTAGTAATTGATAAACAGGATATCGTTGATAAGCCATTATTTATATATAAAAAAAATAATGGTATTAAAATATATATATTTATATATAATTTTAATGAATACAACAAATATTTTTTGATTCTAGTCCAATATAATTTTTGGCCTAATGGAAAGTACTATTATAGATTTCCCGGTATTTAAAACTACTATATTTTTAATCAATTTTTTAACTTTAAGTATATTCTCATGAGACATTATAATAACTATTCAATTACGTTTTTCAATTATATATACTTTTTACAAGCATTTAATGACAAGACGACGGAAGTTTTATAAAACAACTATTATGAGATATATATTATTCTATATAACGTTTAGAAATAATTCTTGCATACCATAAATGATTGATTATGAAGGTTAATTGAATAATGAATAGTTGATTTAT
This sequence comes from Parastrongyloides trichosuri, assembly GCA_000941615.1. Taxonomy (NCBI): domain Eukaryota; kingdom Metazoa; phylum Nematoda; class Chromadorea; order Rhabditida; family Strongyloididae; genus Parastrongyloides; species Parastrongyloides trichosuri. The sequence goes on from LM523163.1 coordinate 1,041,773, forward strand.
ATTTTTGTTAAGACAATATCACAAGTAAAATAAATGTAATATATTGCAGTAATCTTAAAAGTTTTTATTTATGACAAAAATTTTTAAATATTTACAAATATAGTTGACATATTGAAATGTTTATAAAAACATCTGACTATTATTTATCATATTTATATTTGTTAAGGATTTTGACAATAAAAATAATAATATAAAAATTTTTAATTGAATTATTCTTACTTTCATAAATCGTATAAAAATTAAAAATTTATACAAAAGTATCTCTTTCATTTTATAAGAAATTATTACTTTGTAAAAAATTTTTTAAATAAAAATTTTAAACGATAACAAAAATTCAAAAGAAGGAGTTAACTTGCAATATCATAAAATTCACATTTTTAACACGCCTACATATTTTATCAAATATATAAATATAATATAGATGATGATGAGAGACGTCAAGAAACAAGTATCTTTAAGGTTACTCTTGATTCATAACACATAATGGAAAGTTTTGTGTACTTTATTGTATATATTTAATATCAAATGATAAAAAAATAAAAAAAAAAAGGTTTATAATAATATATATTTTTTCATCATATAAATTTCATCTAATATATATACCCATCTGTTAAAAGATTAATTGACAAGTCAACTTCCATGTTCCGACTCCATTTAATTAATAATTAATATTGTATCAATGTATCTTTACGCGTTATATATATATATTTGTATAAAATATAAAATTTAATATATATTTTAATTTTCGTTAAATTATAGTTAATTAAAAATGAGTAGTGGAGAAAACGAAATAATTTCAGAAAATCAATCAGATAAAAAAATTGACAATGAAGTAGATACAAATAATAGACGACGATCAAGTCGCCTTGTTGTATGTTGTGATCCAGATAATCTTATTGAAACTAAACCTACAAAAACATCTAAAAAAGCAGAAAATGTTCTTATTTTAGTTTCTCTAATTACGATTGTCTTTATCATTATTGAATTTGCAGGTGGTATCATTGCAAATAGTCTTGCTATAATGACAGATGCTTTTCACATGGTTTCTGATTTGGCTGGATTTTTAATTTCAATTATAGCGTTAAGAATGGCAAGAAAAAAACCTAATGATGATTATAGTTATGGTTATTATAGGGCTGAAATGATTGGAGCATTAGCAAGGTAAATAAATTTTTATAATTAATGAACATCTATTTATTATTATTTTCAGTATCATCTTAGTCTGGGTTTTGACAATTTCATTATTAATTACAGCAATTATCCGTATTTACAATAATGAATATGAAATAGAAGCAGACACAATGTTAATAACTGCTGGAGCAAGTGTTTTTTTTAATATTATTATGATGGCTATTTTACACTTTGGACATCAGACACATGCCCATTATGGAATCACACATACACATAGTCATGTTGATAATAGTAGTATCCATGATCATGAAACAAATAAAATTAATATTGATCTAAGTCAGATAAATGAACATAGAAATAGTAAATCAGAATTAACATTACAAAATTCAAGTCATAATCATAGTCATCATAGGAATATAAATGTACGTGCTGCATTGATACATGTTGTTGGAGATTTATTACAATCTATTGGAGTTGTTGTTGCTGGATTAATTATTAAATTTACCGGATGGGGACTAGCAGATCCACTATGTACATTATTATTTTCAGTATTAGTCATGGTAAGATTATTTTTAGAATGTATTTATACAATTATTTTTAGCTTACTACATTTCATGTGATAAAAGATGTCCTTTCAATATTGATGGAAGCAACACCGTTTCACTTATCATATGAAACAGTTAAATTAACATTGCTTAATATTGATGAAGTTACAGGACTACATTCCTTACGATTATGGTCATTATCAATGGAAAAACATTGTGCCTCGGTACATTTGGAAATAACTGATGATGCAGATTTTGAATTAGTTATATCGGAAGCAAATAAAATTTTAAAGGAACAATTTGGTTGCTTTTTCGTGTCAGTTCAAGTCAATAAGACAAAAGTTGTATATGATGATACTATAAGTACTAAATCATCTTCAAATGTTGATTCAATTACTGTTGCATAAGTGATTTGTATGTAATCATTTTAACAAACTTTTTATGGAGATTGATCTCATATAAAATATATTTTGAAGATAACTATTTATTTTTTTATACATATTTTTGCCATTAAAAAATAACCTTTGTACATAAATAATTACTATGTAGTTAAAATATTTGTCAAGTAATGTTAGTTAAATAAAGTGATAATTATTATTATGTGTGAAAGTCATTGTTACCTAACTATTTGACATATAACTAATTATAGAACAATTTGTTTTTAACTGCTAGGCTTTTTAGAAGAAATAGAAGATATATAAAGGTTAAAAATTTAGATTTAAATCTTTGTTTAAAATTTTTTTTACTAACTATGACTTATCCTGAGACTAGACAGAGGAGAGATTTTAGAACACAGGTATTATTTATTTGATTTAACAATACTATATATACCTATATATATATGTTTTAGAATGATTTTGATATTTATTACAAGTACAAACATGATCCTACAAATATAACCCCTTGGAATAGTTTGTTTAAGAATAAAAAATTTAGCTTTAAATCATTAATCTATTTTGGATTAAAATGTCTTCCAATACTTGAATGGATTCCTCAATATGATTACAAACAAAATTTACAAGGTGATTTTATAGCAGGACTTACAGTGGGGATAGTTGTCATTCCTCAAGCATTATCATATGCCCTTTTAACAAATGTTGATCCTATTTATGGATTATATACTTCTTTTTTTGCTGCATTCTTTTATATGATTTTTGGTACCTCAAAGTATATATCTATTGGACCATTTGCAATTATTTCTTTGATGACGGGTGTTGCTGTAAATAATATTTTTGATAGACTTAGAGAAATTGAAATTTCTGAAAAGATGGAATATTTAGAACTTCATAAAAATGAACATATTGATTTGTATAATTTTACGAAAATGTTTCACAATGAATATGACGGAACTGAAAAGATAACAATTGTAACAACAATGGTTTTTTTTGTTGGAATTATTCAGGTATTATTCATTATTTTATAAATTATTATATATCTTTAATATAGATTATAATGGGCCTTTTAAGAGTTGGTTTTTTAGCATCATATTTATCAGATCAAATTGTTTCCGGCTTTTCAGTTGGTGCTGCATTCCATGTTTGTACTGCCCAAATTGAAAAGGTTTTTCAAATTAAAGCAACAAATGTAAATGGATTTGGAAGTATTTTGAAGGTATTTTTTAAATTTATGTTAATTATATATTCTTTTAGAAATTGTACCACATTTGCCTAAATATAAATAAAATGAACTTAATTGCTGGAGGAATATCCCTTATATCTTTTATTATTTTATTTATTGGAAAAGATATTATTAATCCAAAAGTTAAAAAATTTTTTAAATTTATTATTCCATTCGAATTAATTGTTGTTATCCTATTTACATTAATGTCATTTTTGTTTTCATTTAATTCAAAATATGATATTGATGTTGTCAATTATGTACCAACAGGCTTCTCAACAGCATCTCTACCTAAATTATCTTTATTTCCTTATATGATTGGAGAAATATTAGAAATATCTTTTGTTGCCTTAACTATTCATTTGTCAATGTGTAAAATATTTAATCGAAAACTTGGTACCAAATGTGATAATAATCAAGAATTAGTTGCCATAGGATTAACAAGTACCTTATCATCTTTTTTCTCTGTTTATCCAGTTACGTCTGGACTTGGACGGTCAATATTAAATGTAGAATGTGGTGCCCATACACAATTGTCAGCTTTTTTTACAGCTGGATTAATTCTTGTTGTAATATTATTTATGGCACCTCTTTTAGCCTCATTACCAATGTGTATATTAGCAATAATTATTATTTACTCAACAAAATCTGTATTTATGAAAGTCAAAGATCTTAAAATATTATGGAAAATATCAAAAATAGATTTTTCAATTTGGATCGTTAGTTTCCTGTCAACAACATTATTTAATTTGATGGAAGGATTATTAATATCAATTGTATATGCCCTATTAACAACTGTTTTTAGAATTCAATGGCCAAGATGGTATACTTTGTCACAACTTTCAGGTACAGAGGAATATAGAGATACAGGAAGGTATAATAGAGTTACAGAGTTAAATAATGTTGTTATCTTTCGATTTGATGCACCATTACTTTTTACAAATGTTGAACATTTTCAAAACTCAATAAACCAAGTTATATGGAAAGAAAAAAATGATATAACTGAGGAAAAACAAATTAATGAAAAATCTTACTCATTAAAAATAACTCCTTTTAATAGTATTATTAGTGGTAACAAACATAACAGTACAAAAGAAATAATTAATTACCTTGTAATTGATTGCTCTGGTTTCACTTTCATAGACTTTACTAGTATCACTTCATTAATGGAATTATTTCATCGCTTGGGAAAAATTGGTGTCACAGTATATTTTGCCGGAGCAAAAGCACCTATACGTGATATTTTGGAGAGTGCAAACTTTTTTGAAAGTATACCAAAAAAATTTTTTTTCCCAACCATACATGATGCTGTTTTGGCTGCTGAAAATCATTTAGCGGATGAATATTTTATTATATTTCCTCCAAAATCAGCTTCAAAGGGTAATAAAAAACAAAACTTATTTTTTCAAAATGAACTTAAAAATGAAAACATTGATGGTAATGAAGCTCTTCCATTTGATAATATCACTTTCAATACTTTTGAGAAAAATAATTCCCATAATATTTAATTAACCTTAATACAAATATTTGTCATATTTAAAAGTATTCATATGTTTTTATATGTTTATGTATAATTTAAATGATATAAAAATTTTTAAAAAGATAACAAATATTATATAATACTTATTTTTGTTCATTTAAATAAATAATAAAAATAAATATAAAAAATTTATTATTTAAAAATACATAGTTATCTTTTTTGTTATTTAACAATAAAAAAATTATTATCGTTTTTTTTCATGTTTGTAATTTAACGATTCTTCATATTTATTTGTATCAAGTTTAGCTTTACTAAATAGTTTACTGCTACATAAGTTATTATTATTACAACCTTTGACGGAAGGTAAATTGCTCCGCTTCTTGTCTTCCGTTGATGATAAAGTTTCTGATACATTGGCAGAATTAAATTTAAATTTTGATGATACATATGTAATTGGATAATGTAATGTAGAACAGAATCTACTTTTCGAGGTAAATGATTTACTAGCACTTCTACTAGGATGACGAGGTTTTATTCCTCTTACCAAATCTAAAAAAAGATACAAAAAATAAATTATAAAATTTTTTACCATCTATATTGTAATCAAAGATATCCGAATCTGCTGTTAAAGAATTTCTTCGTTCATTTTTACGTAACAAATCTGCTCCAAATGTATACGTCCTATTAAATAAGTTATTTGAATTTTCTTTGAGATCATTTTTTAACAAAGTCCTTATAAATATTTTGAAATAATAAATTAAATTATCTTACCTTGACCTGGTATCATGTATTTTCTCTTTCTTCAAGCTAGTTATAGTATTCTTTCGTAGATGCTTTGTGTCATTTTCCATTGATGAATTCATCATTATAGATATACTCTTTTAAATTGGTCTTTATATATAAAAATGACACTTGAAATTGCCTAAGCATAAATGTATTTGCAAAAAAAAAATATATTATATACAACTCATGTTAAGTTATTATACATCACATAAGAAATATGCATAAATTTTCATTATTAAGAGTGCCTAGCAACGAAAGACCCTGTATACTTTTGAAAATAACTTATAGATAAAAAATATATGATGATTGAAATTTTTAATTAAAAAGATAATTAAAATATTTTAAAACAATAAGACATAAGAATGAAGTCATTAATTTATACCTTATTTTAATTGAAATTAAAAATATAAAACAAATTTTTTTTATCAATGCCAGGATTGCTGACCTCCCATGTAAGTATTAGATGACATCATACTATACATACTACTATCGTTAACCATCATTGGCATTTGATTTGAAGAAGATGTTTGTCTTTGAATTTCAGCAAATGACATTGGTTTATATGGAACAGGCATCGTCCTTTGTTTTTGATTATTAACATATGAAATTGTGCAACCTGATTCTTCAATTAATTTATTGTAATCATCCCAAGCTGTTTGTATTTTAGATGGTTCCATACAAAATTCCTCCATATATTCCATTTTTCTTTTAGCATATTGTAATCGATGATGATCAGATAAGGTAGTACTTTTTATGGCAAGATCAAATGCATCACAAACATGACGTATATTAGTTTTAGAGCAACAATAATAAATATCAACTAATTGTGCATATAACTCATTATTTTCGGGATCATTTTTGATAGCCTCACGCAACAACTTATCAGCTTTTGCAAGATTGTTGCATTGAAATGCTTGAAAACGTGCAAGTTTCTTTATATAAAAATTTCGTAAAGTTTTACTTGTCCGTCTCTCATTTATAAGACGTTCCATCTTTTCTATAATTCTCATCTCGTCAGGACGGTTTTGATAATGTAATTTTCTATTAAGTAAAGATACCATTCGAAGGCGGACTGAAGCATAACCAGGATATTTTAAATCAAAATTATCAAGAATATCAACTGCATCATTAAAATTATTATTTCGTTCTTCCATCAAACTCAAAAGCAATGCAATTTTTGAACTACTTGGAATATGAATTTTATGCGCACGCGTTAAAACAGCTTTAGCTTGTGTCTTAGAAACATTTTTATCCAAATATCGAGCATACTAAAATATTATAATTATAAATAAAATTGAAAATTAACATACCTTCATCCAATATTCTTCATACAAACAACAAGCAACTAAACATCTTTCAAATAAACATTTTATTTTTTTCTCATCACGGTTATTTATTTCCCAATCAAGATATTTAAACCATAAACTAAATTGTTTATTTTCTAATGGTGCAATATGAAAATAACGTCTTACTATTTGATGCTCAAAATCTTTTCTTCCTTCATAATCCTTTGATGTCTTTTTCATTTTCTCTTCTTGTTCTTGTAAAATATATTTGACATACAAGAGATGAGCATCTTCAGCTAGGACATTTGTTGTTTCATTTCCATTATTAATTTTTATCAATATATCCTTTATATCACTTTTACCCATCTTTTTAAGTACGCGCTTTGTTATAGAGTCTAATTGTGAATCAGGTAAATACAAATCTGGAGAATAATTTCTTATAAAATGCTCAAATCTTTGTTGATGTAATTCCATCTTGTCAGTTGTTATTCCTAGTATCATTTCAAAATGTTTAAAAGCCGATTTTAGATCACAAATACCTACTTCCCAATCAATTACAGAGATCCATAAATTATCTGAATTAAAATCCATCCCACATTCTTCTAAAGCTTTATTAATAATTTTTAATATATCTGTTATACCATCTGGTTGCATCATATAATGTTCCATGGCAACTTGAAGGTATGACATCCATAATTCAACACATATTGGAAATTCTTTAACAGCTTTTTGATAAATATGCAGACACTCCTTTGGACCATCTTTATTGTTTATGTACGATGCATATTGTATCCAATACCCATAACAATAAGGAAAATTCTCTAGAAAACGTTTAAATATCAATTCCATACTATTATCTAGAGAATTTTCTGCATTTTTGGTAATTAATTCAACCCATAAATCAAAATTTTTTGGATTTTCCTCAAGTTTATCCCAAATAGGTTTTAAAGAATAATGTACTTGTACATTTCTATCACTAGATTCACTACTTCTCTTGGATGAATGTTTACTTGAGTGTTTACTTTTTTCTCGTTTATTAGATTCACGACTTTTACTTCTTCTTGAACTTCGTTTACTCTTTTTATCATCCTTACTACTATCTTTACTTTTCTTGGACTTTTTTGGAGTGGGTGATTCTCTATGATCCTTACGGGATTCCCGCTTTACATTTGGTTGTGAAGAATTTGATGTAACAGACTTGTTGTCGTCCTCGGGTGATTGTTCTCGAGAATTAACCATTAAAAATACAATATTCTGAAATATAAATAGACATAAAAAATTTGTATGAACTAAAAAAACAATAAATTCCTAGTTAATTATTACCAGTAAAAAAAACTTGATGATAAGATTGATGAGAATTAATATAAATGACAAAGTAGAGTATTTTTAAAAATGTCTAACTCTTCTAAATACGTAAATAAATGAAAATAGATGTTATATAAAGTAACAATACAAAGAATCGAAATTCAAATTTAGTGTCTTGAAACGATCATTCATTGTGACGAATTAAAAAATTGGAATATACTAACAAGGTATTTTATTTTTAGGTAGTTAATTTGATTTCTTATTTAGTATTAATTTAACTAATATTTTTTAAAAAATATTTGATTGGATTAATATTGAAAATTAGGCAATATTTTTTTGGTTATTATAACTATTAGTTATTCTTTTTAAAAATTAAAGTACAAACTTTGCCCAAGATTTTTATTTTAAATTATTTGTAAGAATTTGATTCAGAAATGTTTTTATTAAATATGTTTGATGATTCATTCTCTCATAAAGAAATAGGGTAGAAAATTTAATATTTATTAATAAGAAACTATTTAGACATGTCAATGGTTAAAATTTCACCTTTTTGATGATACTCATATAACAAATGGACAAAATTTCATAAGAAAAACAATTCACAAAATGATGTATTTCTCAATACTCTTATATTTGTAAATGGGAAGATTGATAGACACAATGATTATAACATCTTAACAATCTCTATTGACATAACAATTTTTCCCATTGCTTATAGTCTTTTTTTAGAGTGTACTGTGATTTTCTTTTTAATCAACGTCTAATTTAAATAATAACCAAATATTTCACAAGAGTCATTGTTTGGAATTATATTATCAATTACGTTTTATTCTTTTTCTAATTATGATCAAGATGGAGGAAATTGTTGATATCCGTGATCATATAAAGTTACTTAATACTAAAATTGATAGAATTGAACAACATTTGGATATAATCATTAAGAAAATAAATGTAATGCCTCATATAATAAGTATGTTAGAGAAGTTATCCAAAGGTAGGTATTAACAACATGATGATTTTTTTATTATTTTTCATAGATTCACCAATTAATGGAACCAATAACAATTTATTATTAGACTCCGATTCGGACATAACACTTAAGGATTTGGAGTTTGTTACCAATGAAAAAAAAAGTATATCTGCAGATGACGTTCTCACAGATGAATCTGATGAAGAGTATGCCGAAGCGTTGTCAATTAATTATCCAATATATAGGAAATTCAATTGTACTATTTACACAAGCATGGAACAAAATCGATATTCAAAAATAGGAAACTTTGAATGTACATTTGTAAAAAGAGACGTAAAAAATTATATTCTTCAAGCAATCTCAACAGAATTAACAGTCCATAAAATAAAGTATGAAATTCTTTGTGGTGTTGACAATTCGTCTTATAGACTTGAAAAAATGAAGGATTTTTTTTTGATTAAAATTAATAGAAATGCTTTATTATCTAACGACAAAAATATTCGTCCTATTGTTTTAAAATTCAATGATAAAGAAGATGCCAATAAAATTTATTCATGCTTACAGAAAGAGTAACTAAAAAAAATTTATTTCATTATTTATTTTTGTTCAACTTGTTAACATTTTATTGCTCAATAAAAAAAATATATTAAATATTTCAGATATAATATAAAAACATTATAATTGGATCCATTGATTTATTAAGCTTATCATTAAGTCATTGTCAAAAAAAATCAAATTACCAACAAAGAAAAGACAAAAAATTTAATGAAACAACCCTTATTGGATATTAGAACTCGATTACTTGATAGTTTCTATGCGGAGTAAAAGGGTTGCGATAAGGGTGAATGAGGTTCAGATACAGGATCGTTTTCCTTATTTATGATATCGTCAGCACGTAAGGTTCCTATATTATGTTGATCAACATCATCAATATTAGGAAGATTAGGATAGTTGACTGGAAAAACTGATGTTTGACTTTTTAATGGACCATGATTATTTGGTAATAATCTGGCATGACTGTATGGTGTCGACTTGTAAGTTTCTTCAGGATAACTATCGTAATTATTTTGAGTTGATTGAATGTTTAAAGGAATTCTTTTTTCTGGTGTATTTGTAGAGACGGTAGAATTACTTCCAGATTCATGGTGAAGAAGATGATGACGTGAACTATTGGCTGTATCGTAATATGCAAAACGTCTTTTGTAGATATCAAACATTTTTTTTACTAATTCATAAGCAATTCTATCTCCAACATTTTCTCTAATAAACATCAATGTTAAAACTCCATCAGGGCGTAAAAATTTATGAACAAATCTTTTCATCTTTTGTGTATCATTAAAATATCCATTTCTCTTAGAATCTTTCTTTAAATAATAAAGAGCATTATTTTCACGTAAACTTGGGAATAACATGATGGTTAAATAATATAGAAAACTTAATGATGAAATAACTGCCATCATTACTAACCAGAAATATAAGAATAAATACAATTTTTCATTTATCATATTCATCATGATTACACATTGGACAGAATGTCTTTGAATGTTTCCTAAGACACGAACACTAAAATCACACATAATAACTCTTGGAAATATATCATTCTCTCTGATTTGGTAACCATGTGCTACATCATATAAAGTTTCAAATCCCCAACTAAGATAATCACCTCCTAAAAAATGATTTAGCATGAAAAGTTGCCCAACTGCATTGATTACATAAAGTAATTTAGTTATCAAATAAAGAGCTGTAGCGTTATAACCACTTTTAGATGTTGATACTTTAATTGCTGCACTATGGTCAAATTCAAAGACATTATCACATAAATGATTAGCTAAGATATTCATTTCTTGTTCACGTTCATCTCCATCAAAATCTCTGGCTTTTCTTGCTTCATTAACAATAGCTTTAGGATTAATAGTTGTCTGTTTATGTAATGCATTCCATATCCAATTTGGTAAAAAGAAACATGCAGCTTGCAAAAATAAAACAATTGGAACCCAACGATAATATGATATTTGGTCTTCTCTTTCGGAAAGGTCCTCAGGAATATTTTGTTCAAATGGTACATGATAGAAATTATTAATAAAACAATAATCTTCAGTATATTTTTCCCAACCACCTTTAAATTCAGATGGTACCCAACATTGAATAGGAGAACCAAAATATTGTTTAGCAGAAATAGCAAATGCAAAGAATGCAATCATTAAAGAAGTAGCATAATAATTTAACCAGTCAGAACTGTCAGCAATAGGTTGTTCTCGAACCACTGATCTGATATATTCTTCAAGGAATGGTATTCCTAACATAATTAGTTGTTAAAATGTTAGTATAACAATTCTTCTAAAAAAGTAAAAATAAATCTGAAGAGAGAAAGCGATAAATTACTATTTATAATAGCTCTACAAAACGTGCCAAGTTTGATTTTGTCTGCAGATAGACTCTATCTACTATATCACAGGCCGCGCACCCTGACCTCATCATCTTAGAAGTAAAGCACCTATTATTGAATTAGTCATGAATCGTTTGGTCTATGTATAGTACAATACAATCTGTTTGTAGATTCGTAAGACAGGAGATGTTATTGCCATTAAATATAACAACTATAGTGCGGAGCTATAGAAAGTTGAACACACTCTTTTTTGTGTTATTATAAGATGGATTAAAAAAGCCAGAGAAGTTTAACAAATAACGCATATATGATCTTGGAGTTTAAGGGAAAATGAATTAAGAAGTGGCCAAGTTATACTAACAAATACATTAAGAAATGCTTTTTTAATGTTATAATTGTAAAATGTGGAATTGATATGATATGGGGAAATAGAATGGTCAATTTCAGACAATGAAATATATTAATGGTTATATTATTGCATCTAATCATTATAACTATGGAACCATATATGTGTTCAAAAGTGATTGAATAAAAAAGTGTAATACATGTTAGTTCTATAAAACAATTTAAGTTTTTCAAGCTTTTGTAGAAATAAAGTTATTGTACGTTCTAATATATTTTCCATTCAATTGTAATAGTTACCCAAGAAACATTATAACAATTTAACGCTATTAATTAAGCTTAACACCTTCGATTTAAATATCAAATATAAAAGTTTATACAGTTAAGATGATGACTTAGCTTGTTTAATGTTGACGAAATTTCTATTTAGTTGAATTGCTTTATTATATTACGCTTTAAATAAGATTGGATATTAGAATTATCTAATACTTATAAAATATTTAAATTTTAATAATAAATAAATAAAAAAAATACAATTTTTATTTATAAATATTTAAAAGAATGTCTTTTACTTGCAAATATTGAAAAAACATCCATGTAATTGTCATGATGAGTAACAAAAAATTGTTTCTTTGTGTTATATAAATCATATTGACAATGGTACATTTAGAACGATGAAATGTCTTAATAAAACTGCACTGATTAATACGATAATGATTATTACCGTTTTTATTATTGTAAATAGCAAAAATATATCGTTTGGCGGCACCCTGATCTTTTATTTATTGTAATAAGATATACGATGAAAAAAAAATTACAATAAGAATAATAATATATTATTTATAATAAATTATACTCAAG